>CM076572.1:493970486-494440053 GCA_034641835.2 Pinus albicaulis
TGGAACTCCTTTTCAACAAGAAGAAGCCAAAAGAAGCAGAGTGAGAACACAAGAGAAACTAACAGTTGTGTTGGCTAGTGAATAAATAGGCTGTCACCCAGCAGCAAAAGGCGACACACACACAGAGAAAGAGAGAGGTTAGGGTAGAACAAGGCTGAGGAGCAGACGCCACAGGAGAGCTCTATCCTAGTATCGACATCTTTGTATTTCCTGTGTCTCCACAGTTCTGTTATTTCTGTGGTACCTCTCTCTATCCTGCGGGACCTTTGTAAGTGAATCTGGAAGCTCATTCTGTCGAGCAATGTAACTCTTGATCCTGCTAAATGGTTATTAATATATCTGAAGATTTCTAGCATATCGTATGTCTTGAATGTGTTTCATGATTCTTTTAGTACTTTAAAATTTTAATTGCTTATTATATGCATGATATTCTGAGAGATCTTCTATACACATTGTTATGTATGCTTACAATTCTGCGTTAGCTTTGAGTTGCGGATCCATCTGCTGATACCGGTCTGTTCCCCTCCTTCATGTGTTCGCGGCACGCCTCGGGTGAGACTCTCTGTTCTTCATAGTAGGGTGCAAATGTTGGCGTGGTGCTAGACTATAGTGGACTCCCTTGTTGGCCCAATCCCTGCACCTGGGTCTTGCCCGCGAGACCTATTTCCTCACCAACAGTTCCCAAGAAATAGGAACTACTCCAAAGGATAAGCTCTTTTCCCATTATTTGAGGGCCCATAACCTCCTCCTCCATTTTTATATAAGGATACCTCCTTCAGATCTATAGCCCTAGTGACGATAGAAAGGAGAAGCAATTATAGCTTTAGGAGAATAGTGAAGAGTGTGATTGTTTTTGTGTGTTGAGAACATAGTGATATATCAAACCTTTGTGTATGAGAGTGTTGAAAACATGCTTGGATATAGACCTACCAAAGGAGAGCCTCAACATCAACGCTTGGTTGTAAACTCCCCTTGTCTTTATCATAATAAAATGCAACTGATGTTTATCTTCCACTCTTGTTTATATTTATAATGAGATTTCTATCATTCCTTGATCAGTTAGATAGGTTGTAATTATTTTATGTTTGTCATGCTTTTACGCTTGTGGTTGTGACTTAACTATCTATACAGGTAATTGAACGTTGGTAGGAGCGTGTATCAAACTTGAGGAGAATGACAGATCAAGAAGCTTCGACAAAAGATGACAACATAGCATCAGAACAAGGTAGGTCATCTTCCTTAATTTGAATTTCATTTACAATCTAGGAAGGTAGATGTTAGTATTTTCCCGTAGTTTCTAGACCCACCCTAGGGCTAGAGGGATCGCCTCTGTCCATAGATGGGATTTACCTGGACAACAACAGGGCACCAATAAAATTTAAGTTGAACTACTACAAAAGTTTGGTTCAACTAAAATGTCTGCAACTACACTACAGCTCGACTCTAAACACATTTCTTAAAATTTTGAGTGGTTAAACTCCATCAAATTTTATGAATTAACTTTCAGAACTAAGACTAGCATTTTTAGAATTCAATTTACTTTCACAAAATATAAATTTTATGGAATTCCATAGATATTTTCTAATTTTAATAATTTTATAATAAAATGGGTGAAAAAAAATTCTGAAAATCATTATGATTCAGTGAAATCAAAATTTTGTATCTCCTACAATACACTGTAAAAAAATTGAAAAATATATGGTGCATTACATTGGTCCGTCTTCTATAATCGGTAGTTTTTATATTTTTAGTCTATAACTGATATTTTGAGAAAATTTACACTGATTGAAACATATTCAAAATCTGTAGTTTCTTCATATTGGTTTAGTTCAAAAAATTCTAGTAATTATGATATGCATCAGTTGATTTCGTAAATATAATGATACCAAAGTAGAATCCATATAGATTGTTGCAACACATTTTTTTTCTCAAAAACACCAAGTTATCAAATAATACACCAATGCTACTCAACATGGCTTTTTATGAGTCCCTTGATTCTTAAAGAACACACACTCAAATAATTGTTACGTTGACATATCAAATGTGAATAAAAAAATTCCAAAAAATATGTAATAGAAAGCTAATAAAATCTCTGACAAGTTTTAATTTTTATCGTAAAATGAAATTCCAAACAAAAAATTTGTTTTGGGTTGCAGAAAGTTGAAGAACTTCTAAAATTGATATTTGTATCTCAAAAAAGGGCAAAAAGTGTAACCCAACTTCACATTTTCACCCCTTAGCACAATATTTAATTAAATCCTATTCTAAAGTTCTCACATAAAATCACTCAAAACATTGAAAATTACATTAATTAAATACTTAGGGAACCAACTCCCTTGAAAAACACAAGACCCCATAGATTCTACTAAATGTAAAAAATTTGGAACCATGATGCTCTTGCATCAATGGGCCACTTACTCGTGCTAGTTACCTATGTGTTTTTTGGTGTCTATTTTCAAAAAATGAGTTAGTTCAGATTGCAAAGGTGGATTTTTTCCATTCAATTTCCCCCTACTTAAACTATGTGAGTTTTTTGAATATAAACTTTAAAATATAAAAATATGCAACTAGCAATACTAAAACGCAACCAAAATCATATTCTAAACAGTCATGGGACACCAAACACAGTGCTGGAAGTTTTTCTCTGGGCATCCATTCACTTTACAATTGGGAAAATTGAAGAAAACCACTGAGAAATATGTTCTCTGGTTTCGGCTCGGAAACTTATTAAACAAGTGCGCAACTCTGCGCGCAAGTTCGATCTGAACTCACATGGACCACCACATATATCTAGGTAAATTGGGCGTGGTTTTCCTGCAAGAAAATTTTCCAAAACTCCTAAACTGCAACTCTTCAAAGTGGGTGAATGAGGAGACAAGAGGAGAATAAGATTTGTCCTTATTGATCAACGGTTTTCATTGATGGAAACACAAGTACTCCCCCTACGATCATGACAACTCTTCCTACAAAATTCTCTCCCCCTTTGACATCAATGGAAAATGGTAACTCCCCCTGACACACAACCATCCTGTGGACTTGTACACACTTCCACTCCCCCTGACACACAACCATCTTGCAGACATGTTTAATGAAAATAATTATGCACTTTAGAAAGGAAGAATGGAGGTCTATATTTTGGCGCAAGGTTACGAAGTATGGGACACTGTTAAAAATGGATTTACATCAACTGCAGATGAACAAGGTAAGAGTAATTACATGGAGTTCTCATAACATATGAAATGAGACTTGATGAAGAAGATGGTACTTCGCATCTAGAAACTGCATTTGTTGCGTCTAAGAAAACCAATAAGGAAAATTGAACCTTCAATTGAAAAGACATGCACCTACAAGTGTGAAGAAAAGGGAGATGATGAAGAAGGTATTTCAGGTGAGGAATATGCTTACTTTATGAGGAAAATAAAAATTGGTAAGGGAAAATTCAAAGGTAAACTTCCATTGATATGTTTCAGCTGTGGTGAGGTTGGGCATTTCGCAGCAAAATGTCCGAACATAAGTGATGGAAACTCAAAAGGAAAGAAAGGCTTTAAGAAATTCAACAAGTAAGAAAAAAAAGGATCCAAAAGGAACTTTCTCTCTAAAGAATATAGCTCATCATTCGATGAATACAGTGACGCCGAAGAAGAAGCCAATGAGAGAGTATTGTTTATGGCCAAGAACAATAAACAAGAGGTATCAAACAACGAAAAATAAGGGTTGACCATAGAATAATTTTCTAAGGAGGAAATCAGGCTTATAAAAGAGCTCCAGGTTGAGAAAATCCGTTCCAATACTCTTGAATAACAAGTTCAAGGTCTCAAAATTGAAGTTGAAGAACACAAATGTATTGAAGAGTCACTTCAAAAGAGGTTGGAAGAAAGAAACCAAGAAAGGGAAGCATTAGAAGCCAAATTCTGCCTTTCAACACTGGTATGTCTTCCACAGATGCACTGATCCCAGGGATAGGAAAATCTAGTGTTTCCCTTTGTATTTCCAGTGTGTCTTGGCCTTTGTAGTGTATTTTGAGTATGATGACCTAATTTTCACTGTGTTTTTTTTTACTTTGTTTGAGTGATCGGTTGTGTCTCTTTGATTTTCTTGTGTTCAAGGTCAAGTTAAACATCTTCTAGGTCTTCTAGGTCAATTATCCTTCACTTGTCACTTATGTTCGTCATCAAAGAGTTGATCGGCTTTGTCTTAGAGTTCTACTCTATTCAATTCAAACACCATTGATCATTGCTTTTGTCTTGTCTTGAATTTGTTTTAATTTTCACTTGTCATCACTGCACTTAGAAATCACCTTCAATTAAGTGTCAAACATAAGATTATGGTTGTTTAATCTGAAAGTTTGAAAGGGTGTGTTTTCTCTATTTTCCAAATTTGAAAGAGTAAATTGAAATTGATTTTCAATTCAAATATTTGGATTTGTTTTTTTTTTTCATTATTTTGAAAATAAAGTGAAAGTGATTTTCATTCGACTATTTTTAGAAGCGATCTCGTTTTCCATTCGATAGGAAGAAACATGAAAATATTTATTTTTCATTTCTTTCTTCATTTGGTTAGATTTAATTTAGTTCACTGGTTGCATTTTCATTTTGAGCTTTCAAAGTAAAATAAAAACAAAAATATGTTTAATACATCTTAGTGGAAAGAGAGGCGATTTCATTTTTCATTAAGTTTTTCATTTGGGGGATAGTGAAAGTGAATTCAATTTTAAAAGATTGCATTTTAGTGCTTTTATACTAGTTGGGGGGCATCATTGCTCATTGACTTGCTTGCATTTAATGCTCTTGTTTGCATTTCTTCCCTCATTATTTTAGAAATTCATCGAAACAAAATAGATTATTTTTTTATTTATCCACATTATAGGATTTAGGTGACATCGCTTTTGAGCCAAGACTGAAACATAATCAAGATCAACCTTAAAATTTATTCAATTAACCTTAAGGAGCATCTAAAATTAATGCAAAAATTTATAGGTCTAGGCTAGAGACGTGTTTTGACGTCATTAAGCATAGCAACTATCGCTAACAGTTTGTGTTACATTCCGGAGGTGAAACCCCGTCCCACGTATGGAAGTATATAGGACTATGCTCCATGTATGAAATGATAAGGGGACAATCTCATCATATGCTTACACATTAGACAATACTACTATGGACTTGACTCCCACGTACCATCAAGCATATATGGGGAGACACCACTAGGTTGAAAGCCTTCCATAGGTAAATGAGTCAGTCACCTTGTAGACATGATACATCGAACACAACATTCAGGGAGATTGGTTGTAGTACATTAAGTCCTAGGTAATTTCTTCTATCATTTATCACCAAGTTGTATATTGTAGTTCATGGATACCTGGTAATCCTTTATGCCTAGTTTCACCCTTATTGATTTATTTTTGTGTTTAATTTCTAAAAAAAAAAATCCCACGATAACATCCTACCTGTGCAGTTCTCTGACCTCTTCTTGCCTTGTTAATAATAAATCTTGATTGCTAGGAAAATTGATTCACCTATTTTCCCTTGGTTGATTTTCTCTAAAAATTCATCGTGGTTGAATCCTCAAATTCACCTCATTATTCTTCTGAAGGAACTCAAGAGCCTCCTCCTGAGATTCCACAATTTCCATTTGCACCCCTTGAAGCTCACAGTGTTGAAATTGGAATTGTCATAAGTGTCCAGCCTATATCGTCTTTACCACCACCTGACGATTTCATTTCGTCATCATTTGAGGATCCTGAGCTAGAAGGTCCCAAATAGTCTGCACATTTTATGGTGTTTCCTCCCAATCCATTCTTTCATTCACTTGTGGTCTTGCCTCAATGAGCATACAGTCCTTTTGACTATCCTGATGTGCCCCTTTGTTTCTCCTATAGCATATTCTACTACATTTCGACAGTTTTTTCCTCCAGATATGGCATCAAATGTTGATGATGTTCCATTCGCAAGTACTCTGCAAAGTAATTCACTGAAAACTATTGCAACTCATGTCCCAGAGGTAGACATAGAATCTATGTTCTCTCCTGAAGGCTTTCCCTCTGTCACCACTCCTCATGATGCAGGAAGTGGGATGAGCATGCCCTCCATTCAAGTCGCATATATGCTTCCGCATGGGTATATTTCTCTCGAGATTCTTGTTTTGAGAGCCTCTAGGGCTTCATATTTGTTTCATAATCATGTTTGGTCAATAGAAGTTCCTCCATATTCTGACCCATTTGTTTCAAATGAAACTACCACTTCTCAACCTATAATGGGGCCTATAGTCACTGTAGGACACATGGTTGTTTCATTAGGACAATCTATCCCCTTGGTAATATCTACAATGACTGTGGTTCCACCCCTTAGTGGAAAATCTATGGTTTCTTCCATGCTTGGGGGGCAATCAAATCCTCCATACATGCCTCCCCTTTCGAGTGGGGTAAATCTAAACTTTGGAGCCCTTTTGGGGGTGGAACAGCCTCATGCTAGTTTAGGTGGAAGGCAAGTACTGTCATAGGAACCAATTTACTAGGTGGTCAACCTACTTCAAGTCAACTTCTTTATCAACAACCCCACATTCATTTTTCTTAGGTTCAGTAACCCCACACCAAAAAATCAAACATACAATATCTGCATGTTCAATAGCCAAACACATAATATTAATGGAATCATCAACCAAACATATCTTATCCATATTTTCAACAACCAAACATCCCATATCGGTATGTTCCCCGACCAAACATATCACAACAGTATGTTAGGTCCCTATATTACTAGTATAGTCCCTTATTGTTGTTAGTGTAACCCCCTTATTGTTATTATTGTACCCTTGTAACCCCCATTTTGTTATTATTGTGCCCTTAAATTATTATTGTTAGGTCGGCTGGGATTACATTGTGGCCCACTAGGATTACATTATGGCCCCATGGACTCCTTTATATAGAAAGGAGGTTTTGTAAATTGTATCATCCAAAAATTGTTCATTTATGTAATGTATTGGAGGTTTCCCCCTCGAAGTGGCTTATTTCTAAGGCGTTGATATCTTTTTCTTCTATTTTTGGAGCTGGTTACACAACATTTGGTATTGGAGCTTGGGATTCTAGGGTTTCGCTGCTCCAAACAGGTCATCGTGGCATTTTCGCTATAACTTTTTTTCTACGAAGTTTCAGAAGCTAAAAATTTTAGGGTGTGAATCTGAACTCCTGAGGAATATTTTCTAAAAATTTCAGAGCTTGGTTCGCAATATTTTCGGAGATATCATCTATGGAAGTTAGGTCTTGTTTCAAGCTCCTAAACAGGTCATCGTGGCATTTTCACTATAATTTTTTTTCTACGAAGGTTCAGAATCTGAAATTCATATGGTGTGAAGCGGAAATCTTGAGGAATTCAGTAAAAAAATTTCAGAGCTTGGTTCGCAATATTTTTGGAGATATGATCTGAGGAAGGTAGTGCTTTTTCAGGCTCCTGAATTTCATCTCAAAGAGGTGATCGTGGGAAAAGTTCAATAACTCTCTCTCTGGGCAGTGGATTTGAGTGCCGTAAAAATTGGTCACAATTACACAGACTTTAGTTTCTTGGATATCAATTTTAGAGACAAAGGAAGAAACAGTGACACGTGGCAAGTCCTACAAGTTTGCTCTACTGAACCAATCTAGAATTAGGTCATTGTGGGAGATTGGACACAACTTTGTCTTGGGGAATCTAAATTATATTAGACCTGTGGCATTTAAAAGAAGCTTCAGAGGGATACTGCAGGGCTGAATTTCAGATATTTAATATTTTCAATTACAGAGATAATTCAATTTAAATATCGATCTCCTCAAAGCAAGTAAAAGGTATCAATATTGGATTCTAAAATGGCACCTAAGAAGAATTCAACACCCATTAAGCCTTCAGAAGGCTCTACCATGACTCATGAAGATGAAGAATTGCAAAATGATCTATCAAAATTACAAGAGCAAGTGCAACAAATTTCACTCTCGCAAAAAGCAACAAAAAATGAAATGGAAGTTTTGAAGAAAGGCATGGAAGTGAAGATGGACGGTTTGAAGAAAGGCATGGAAGCTAAGATGGATGGCGTGGAAGTGAAGATGGATGGTTTGAAGAAATTCATGGAAGCTAAGATGGATGGCATGGAGGCTGGCATGGAATCTAAGATGGATGACATGGAAGCTAAGATCGATGAGAAAATGGAAAACATGAACAATTTTTTAAAAGCAGACATGGAAGGTTTGACAAAGTTGATACAAGAAAAGTTTCCTAATGGTGAAAATATAGTAGAAGAACCTCATGATGAGAACAAAATAAATTTTAATTGTGATTTCATAAACTCTAATGTTGGCGGGAAGAACCACCATATTCCAAAGATGGATATGAGGAAGTTTGATGGAAAGGATCCTGTAACATGGATACTACGGATGGAGCAATATTTTGATCTCCATAACGTACAAAACACACAAAAGGTACGCATTACAACTTTACATTTAGAACAAAATACATTTGTATGGTATCAATGGCTTTGCTCCCGTAAAAAAATTGTCACTTGGTCAATTTTTACGGAGGAAATGATAGCACATTATGAGAATACAAAGAGCAACACCTTCTTTACCCAATTGATAAATCTCAAACAAAAGGGTTTAGTGGGGCAGCACATTGAGGACTTCCAAAAATTGAATATAAGGGTAACTGATCTTACAGAGGAACACAGGATTGATCTCTTCCTAGGCACTTTAAAGGATAACATCCAACATGAAGTTCGCGTTTTGGAAACTGATTCATTGGAGAAGGCATTCAGGTTGGCAAGAAAAGTTGAATGTAAAATTATGGCGACAAGGAAGCCTACCACTCAATTCTATAAAGAAGGAAGTGTTGCTACGCCTAGATTTCCACAACCTTCAAGGTTGACACCACAACAATTGGAAGAAAAAAGAGCAAAAGGGATTTGCTACAGTTGTGATAGCAAATACACTAAAGGTCATAAGTGTGCTGAAAAGAAATTATTTTACATAGATTGTGAAGACGAAGAAGAAAATGAAAAAGAAGAGGATATACACCAGGAACCAGCCATAGAAGAGGAAGAAATGAATCCGACCATATCATGTAATGCACTGGCAGGAATTACCACTCCTCAAACTCTCAAGATAGCAAGACAGATCAAGAAGAAAAGGGTAATAGTGTTGATTGATTCAGGTAGCACCCATAATTTTATTCATTGTAAGGTAGCCAAGGAATTAAATTGTTTCCTATACCCAGCACCAGAATGTCAAGTGATGGTTGCAAATGGAGGAACTATAAATTTCTCTGGAAAATTCCATAATATCAAGCTAACCATGGCGGAATATGTATTAACTAGTCCAATGCTTTCCATTCCTATGGGAAGTGTTGATGTTGTACTAGGAGTACAATGGTTGCAATCTTTGGGGACGGTAGCTTTTAATTTTCAAGAACTTTTCTTGAAATTTTTTTCAGAAGGAAAGGAAGTCGAATTACGGGGTATTGAAGGGAAGCCGGGAAGGATAATAAGCTCTAATGTCATGACAAAGCTTCTAAAGAAAGAACAACGAGACGTAATTGCACAATTATGCTCACTAGAAGTTCCGACATCAAAATCATCTATTTCTGCAGATCTCCAACAAGTCTTGGACAATCATTCCAAGGTGTTTGAAACTCCCAAAGGACTCCCACCTATTCATGATCATGATCATGCTATTCATTTGATTCCGGGAAGTGTTCCTCCAAACATCGGGCCTTATAGATATCCTTATGTCCAAAAGAGCGAAATTGAACGTATGATTGCAGAAATGTTAGAGGCGGGTATAATTCAACCTAGTCAAAGTTCTTTCTCTGCTCCTATAGTATTGGTACACAAGAAGGATGGATCATGGCGAATGTGTCTAGATTATAGGGAGCTCAATAAGCTCACCATTAAATACAAATTTCCCATTCCTGTGATTGATGAATTATTGGATGAATTACATGGAGCAATTTATTTTACCAAGTTGGATCTTCGTTCAGGATATCATCAAATTAGAATGAAGACTGAAGATATTCCAAAAACAGCATTTCGAACTCATGAGGGTCATTATGAATTTTTGGTCATGCCTTTTGGCCTTACCAGTGCACCTTCTACATTTCAAGGGTTGATGAATTCCATTTTCAAACCCTTCCTTAGAAAATTTGTGCTAGTATTTTTTGATGATATACTAATCTACAGCAGGTCTTGGAAGGATCATCTTGAACATGTTGACAGGGTGCTCAAACTATTGCAGGAGAAACAATTATATGCAAAAACATCCAAATGTTTCTTTGGAGTACAAGAGGTGGAATATCTGGGTCATATTATATCTCACGAGGTGTTAAAGTAGACCCTAACAAAATTAAAGCCATTAAGGAATGGAAAGTCCCCAAGACAATAAAGCAGTTGCGAGGATTTCTCGGGTTAATAGGCTATTATCGCAAGTTTGTTAAGAATTATGGGAGAATAACAGCACCTCTAACAGCATTATTGAAGAAAGATGCATTTTCATGGACTCCTGAAGCAACTAAGGCCTTTGAACATACTAAAGAGGCAATGTGCCTAGCACCGGTCTTAGCTACGCCAGACTTCGCAAAAACCTTTATTGTGGAATGTGATGCCTCAGGAAATGGAATTGGTGCAGTTTTAATGCAGGAAGGAAGACCCATTGCTTTTTAAAGTCGTCCAATCAAAGGAAAGTATTTACAAAAACCTATTTATGAGAAGGAAATGTTAGCAATACTGCATGCACTAAAGAAATGGTGAACATACCTAATGGGAAGACACTTCAAGGTAAAAAATGATCATGATAGTCTTAAACACTTTTTGGAACAAAGAATATCTTCAGAAGAGCAGCAAAAAGGGGTCACAAAGATGTTTGGTTATGACTTTGAAATAATCTACAAAAAAGGAAAGCTTAATGTTGTTGCAGATGCACTCTCAAGAAAGAATGAAGAGGTGGAAGCATTGCTTTGTGCCATTTCTATTATCCAACCAGATTGGATAACCGAAGCAAGATATGAATGGAAGAAGGACAAAGATGTATGGACACTTATTCAAAAGTTGCAGCAAGATCCTAGTACATCGCTTATATCTTTGTAAGAATTCCCAACTGAAACAAAAGATTCTTCTGGAATTGCACACTTCTCCTTTAGGAGGACACTCAGGATTTTTAAAAACTTACCACAGGGTGAAGAAATATTTTTTTTGGGATGGCCTTAAATCTGATATTCAAAATTTTGTGGCGGAATGTTTGGTTTGCCAGCAGAATAAAGTGGAGCAATTAAGACCCCGAGACTTCTACAGCCTTTATCCATTCCAAGTCAACGTTGGGAGGAGATTTCAATGGATTTTATCACAGGTTTACCTAAGTCCGAAGGAAAGAGTGTCATCATGGTGGTAGTTGATAGACTTACCAAGTATGCACACTTTTGTGCATTATCTCATCCATTTAAAGCAAGTACGGTTGCTACTACATTTATGGACAGAATTCAAAAGCTACATGGAAGCCTAAGGGTTATTGTGAGTGACAGAGATCCCATTTTTACTGGAAATTTTTGGACGGAGTTATTTTCTTGTTTGGGTACTCAATTAGCTCATAGCTCATCTTATCATCCTCAATCTGATGGTCAAACTGAGATGGTAAATAAATGTTTGGAAGGATATCTTCGTTGTTTTGTATCTGATAAACAAACACAATGGGTCAAGTGGTTACCTCTCGTTGAATGGTGGTATAACACTTCCTTCCATACTACAGCAAAAATGACCCCATTTATGGCACTTTATGGATATCATACACCATCGATCACATCATATTTAAGGGAAAATTCGAAGGTTCAAGCAGTGGAAGATCACATCGAGCATCAGCAAGAAGTTCTCCAACTCTTAAAGGATAACTTGAATTTGGCACAAAATCGAATGAAACAACAGGCAGATCAACATCGCAGTGAGAGAAGTTTTGATGTAGGAGATTGGGTATTTTTACGACTACAACCATATAAACAAATGTCCCTCAAGCAAGCTAAGAAGGATAATAAATTATCGCCAAAGTACTATGGTCCTTACAAGGTGTTGCAAAAGATTGGTACTATGGCATACAAATTGGAGCTTCCTGCTTCTTCGCGAGTACATCCAGTTTTCCATGTTTCATGCTTAAAGAAGGTTATAGGTGAAAATATTCAGTTCAAACAATATTTCCAGAACTTGATGAGGAAGGAAAAATCATATTGGAACCGGAAGCGGTCACGGAAACAAGAACTCGACAACTACGGAATCGATCAATTTCAGAGTATCTCATCAAGTGGAAGAACTTACCCACTGAAGATTCTACATGGGAGGATGAGAATTTTATACAAAGGCACCCAGAGCTACTCAAGCGTTGAGGACAACACTTTTTTTGAAGGAGAGGGGCATGTTAGGTCCCTATATTACTAGTATAGTCCCTTATTGTTGTTAATGTAACCCCCTTATTGTTATTATTGTACCCTTGTAACCCCCATTTTGTTATTATTGTTCCCTTAAATTATTATTGTTAGGTCGGCTAGGATTACATTGTGGCCCACTAGGATTACATTATGGCCCCATGGACTCCTATATATAGAAAGGGATTACTTTTTCTTCTATTTTTGGAGCTGGTTACACAACACAGTATGTCCAACAACCCCAAAATCCAATGGGCGTTGTTGCAACGAACCTTCGTTTTGGTCCTCAAACCCAAATTGGTCCAAATCCTCCTCTTGGTCTAGCTGGAACTTATCCTCATTAGCCTGGTACTCAATACTAGAAAATTCCTTAGGTTCAGTACCAGCAACCCCAACACGGGCCTCAAGCTGGCACCTACCCTCATCAACCTGGTACTCAATACCAACAAATTCCTCAGGTTCAGTATCGACAAGCCTAGAAGGTGCCTCAAACTGGCACTTACCTCCATCAATCCGGTGGTCAACACCGATAGATTCTGCAAGGTTATTATTAGCAGGCCCAACTTGGACCTTAAACTAGAGAGTATGTCCAACAAGGACCACAATTTCAGACCCAGTAGGGGCCTTATCAACAACCTCAGCAGGGCCTTACATTCAACAAGAACTGCAACAAGGTCCTTACCAATAGCAACAGGGACAATATGTGTATCAAGATCAGAAACAAGCCCAATGGGGGCGGAATCCATATCGACCAGGTTGGAACCCACATATGGGTGGCTTCCAAGGACCCTTCACTCCTCATCACCCTCCCTTGCCATTTTTTACTACGTTGGAACTGTCGAATGTGTCTAAAATAATAAATGACCCCATGTATCACATGCCGCATTGGCCTCTAGTTCTAACCAAAATTCCCAGTGAGTGTCTAATGTTTGAAGGAAAATCTGGAGAAGACACCCAAGCCCATGTCATGACATACCATTTATGGTGTTCTTCCAATTGTTGGGTTGATGATTCAACTCGTCTTCATCTTTTTCAATTAAATTTGATTAGTTCCACTGCTAAGTGGTATATTGAATTTCCTCATGGTGTCTACTATGATTTCAATACCTTATTCATGGCCTTCCTCACCCACTTCCAGTTTCTCTTCCACTATGATACTGGCACCCATATTTTTACATCTTTGCAACCGTGAACTACTACCCATATTTCGAATAATATTAATGAACGGAGGCGCAACCATTGCCTTATCAAATTTGAAATCCCTAAACAATTGCTGGCTGAATGGTTCACCAGATCTTTTGTTCCAAAAATCACCAAAGATATCGCTATGGGTGGTTGTGTGACGAAAGAAAAATTCATTTCCTAGGCTTAGTATCTAGATTTGGTCTATTCCCAATGTGGAACTCTATACGATATTTTACCTAATGCACCATGGCCTTCCGTCGATCCGACATCATCCAAATCTCATGCTACGCCTCTTGTTGAGAGCGTTATTGGGACATTGATCCACACTTATCATAGTACACCCAAGTCTTCCTTGAATTATAAGTCTACTTCTATCGCTACTCCTTCCGCTCCTTCAAATAATTTGAAGAATCCTGGTAAAACCTCAAAGGTTAATGTTCTTAAATCTATCGTAGCAGAGAAGCCCTCAAAAGGTAAAAATAAAGGGAAAGGTAAAGCCAAATATGATAACCCCAAATAGGATTCCACTAAGTCATATATTGATGATTCTTCCAAGCGTAAGCCTAAATATCCTTGCTTAATATGCGATGACGACCATTATACCAAGGATTTTCCTCAGCGTGCGGAAATTTCCCATCTCCTTAAAGGCACGTCAGGGACTTCAGCTATATTGAAAAAACCCTTTCCTTTGCAACATACATAAATTGTATATCAACCCCAATTTTACGAAAGCTCCCAAGTCTTAATGCCCAACAAAAAACCTGTTTCTGTCACTACCCAATTGAAAGACTAACTGAATCCATTGAAATATCCCATGGAAAATGATGTTACAAATAACCCTCCCTATTGCATTCCTCCTAGTTCTGGTCCTCTCCAAATTGAGAGACCTAATGGTGATTCCTTCCTCCGACCACCTCCAAAAGAGGTTCTTCGAAATTCGTCTTATAATCGGAATGTGCGGGCTGCTCAACACTATAACATCATAGAAGATTTAGCTCAAGCAACTTCAGTGATGTTAGGCTTGGAATTCCTTCAGTCGTTCCCATCACAATGGAAGGCACTATTATCTACTATTCTAAGGATTGATCTGGTGGATTCAAACCTTACTACTTTCGATCTCAAGAATTTTGTTCCTTAGATTCCATCTCAAGTGGATTTTCTAATTCAATTCACTGTGATGGGTAAGACCATTCATCAGACTATCATTGATGAAGGTGATTCTACCTACTTCATTTATATTTCTTGTTGGAAATCCATTGCCTCTCCTCCATTGAGTCAGTCCCCTAACACTTCAGAAGCTTTCGACAACATAGACTCTCAGTCGTACAATATTCTCAAATCCTTTCCAATTTTGTTGGAGGGTAAGACAGTGAACCTAGAAGTAGAGGTGGTGGATGCCAACCTTGATTACAACCTTCTCCTCGAACGTAGTTGGACCCATGCAATGATTTGCATGGTCTCTACCCTCTTTCGCGTTCTCCACTTTCCTCATCAAGAGAATATTGTCACCGTCGATTAGCTTGCTTTATTTTCACCTAATTCTTAAACTGGAAATGTTCCATATGCTGGGAATACCTCTACTCCCTATGAGAGCATGGGGCCGGGTCATTTTAAATATTCGTACCTAATGGGAATTTTTCTTCTCCCACCTCCTAATTTCACCTCCGTTAACATGATATCATCTAGTCACGATCCATGTCTTATTCTTGATCCTGAACAACTTCACAGTTTTGGTGACGTGATTCCTCTCAACCCTGCAAAACAAATGTATGAAAGCATTTTTTTAGCTTCTGGGGTTGCTTCTAAAGCCCATAATAATCTGGTTTCCTCTCTAGACATTTATTCACAGTTTCCTTGGTTTATTACTTGGGATTTAGATGATCCCTTGAATGATACATTCCCCATTGATGAGAGTATCGTGGAGGTGATGGCTCTTGAAGAAACACCTTGGGACGATGTTCATCATCTTTCCTCATTTCTCCCAGGCCTGGATGACATATATGCTTATCTGGAAACCCATGTTTCACCTAAATCTCCTAGCCCACTTCAAAATCCTATTCTAGTACATGAAGTGTTGTATAAAGGAAACATGGGAAACATTTATGCTACCATTCTATTGGACATCTCTGTTAAACTAGGGATTATTGAGAATTTCCATATCGGTGCATCTTTCTCTCTTGATGAGGTCAAGATTTACACCACGCTTTTTAAGGAATTCCATGATGTCTTTGCATAGTATTATGAATATATGTCTGGCATAGACCCTAGTATTGTAGTGCACATAATTCCTACATATCCAGACTCGAAGCTTTCTCGTCAATGACTTCGTCCTATGCACCTAAGAAAGGCTGATGCCATCAAGGGAGAATTCAAAAATCTTCTTAAAGCTAGTTTTATTTACCCCATACCATTTATGGATTGGGTCTCCAATATTGCCCCTATCACTAAAAAATAAGGGACCATCCAAGTTTGGGTTGATTACCATTATATCAATAGAGTGTGTCCTAAAGATAACTATCCCACTCCTTTCATAGATCAAATCATCAATGAATGTGCTAGGAGTGAGATATTTTCTTTCATGGATGGTTTTTATAGATACAACCAAATCAAAATTGGTCCTATCGATCAACATAAAGCCGCCTTTATCTATCCATGGGGAACCTTTTCTTACAAGAATTTCCCTTTTGTTTTAAAAAAAGCTAAGGCTACCTTCCAACGAGCTATGTCATATGCTTTTCATTATATTAAGCACATAGTTCAACCATATCATGAAGACCTTTCAACTCATTCTGGGAAACTTCAAGACCATCTTGAACATCTCAGAGTGATCTTTCTTCATTTTCAAAACTATAATATCTGGTTAAATTCCCATAAATTTTTCTTTTGCGTGGAATTAGGTTGCCTCTTAAGTTTCGCGGTATCCAAAGAAGGCATCTGAATTGACCCTCTAAAAGTTGAGGCAATCATCAATTTTCCTCCTCCCTTCTATGTTCATCAATGAAAAAGCTTGCAAGGGAAAGCCAATTTTATCCGTTGATTCATCCCAAATTATGCCAAGCTTGCCAAAGGACTCACTCACTTGTTGAAAAGGGGGATCCCATTCATTTGGGATGAAATTTTCCAAAAAAGAATCGATGCTTTGAATAAATCCCTTATTACTGCTCCTATATTGCATCCTCCCAATTATCACCGTGATTATTTCCTGTATTTGGTCGCCAAAAATAGTACTATTGGTATGGTGTTGGTTCAGGATGGAGATGATGATCAAGAAAAATTCATTTACTACTTGAACCAAAATCTCTTTGATGTTGAGACCCACTATGCTCATGTAGAGAAATTCGATTTGGTTGTTTTTCACGCCATTTATCGTTTTCACCATTAAATTATCCCGCATAAGATTATAGTTATTTTGGAATGCAACCCCATGAATTACATCCCTACATGTCATTTTCTTGGGGGGAATTTCTCCAAATGGATTGTCATTCTCTAGGAGTTTTACTTAAATTTTTCTATAGCTAAGTCCAAGAAATCACCTGTCTTCACTGAGTTGATTTGCGATCTTCCAAATGTAGTTGATCACACCCATTTTGATGAATTGATTCCCAATTAATCACTCATTCTCATCAGTACTCACGACCCATGGCGTTAGTATGAATCTTAATCTCAAGTGTACGAAAAAAGAACAATTTAGCTTTACATAAATAACAACCCTAACAACAAATATGGCTACCAATATCTTCAGATATGCAATTAGGTGATCAAGATAAATGCTGCAAAAATCCAGATCTATTCATTAAAAGACATTAAGCAGTAAATAAAAACGATATTTACTCCATGCATCCAATATACAAGACAAGAATATGTTGAATGAAGTTTATATTAAGGGCACTTGGGAGGAAAACGTAGAAGGATGTTACCAGTTCTCCTCAATGGGATGGGTCCTTGTAAGTCCTCAGCACTTCATATCTATAATTCCTCTCTCTTGATGGTGTAGAAAACCCAGACAGAAATGGAACTCAAAGGGAGCTCACAAGAAAAAGATAGAAAAATATGACAACGATGGTGGATCAAAGTTAGACCAAAAGTATAGATCCAAAGTGATATTTAGGAAACAACAGGTGATGAATGAATGGAAAAACCCTTCTATTTATAACAAAATATTGAGTTAGTCTAGATATTGGTGCATAATTAAAATATTATTAACCAAATCAAGATTCAACTTTTATGGAATATTTATTATTTTTGTTGGAGGGAAAAGGAATTTTACTTGGGTCAAATCCATTTATTTGTAAATAATAAATAAATAAATGATTTATTTATCGTTTTAAGGATATGGTTGAGTAATAATTAAATAAATAATGATTTATTTAACTATTTATGAGTGATTTCATCAAATTTAACAAGGAATATTATTTAAATAAGGTTTAAATAATTATTCCTAGAAAATAATAAGATAAATAATAATTTATCTAATTAATTTTCCTGTTTTGGGTTAAATATGACCACGAATATTAATTAAATTGTTGTTTAACTAATTATTCCATGAGGAAAATCAAACAAATGTGGATTTATTTAATATTTCCTCATGGAGTTTCCTGGTTAGACCATAAACAACTTAATAAAGGTGTTTTACTAAGTTATTTTTCATAGTGAAAGCAATTTTAATTAGGGTAAAATTGGTCTTACATGGTGTACTTAGGTCCATCTAATAGTAATGGGTTAGATGACCAAAAAATGGTGTAATAGATTCCCCCCCAGCATGCAAGCGTAAGAAGCTAATTGTATGACCGAAGTACGTTGTAAGAACTCAATCACTAGACACCGAAGGGGAAGTCAAAGAGAGACAAATATAAGGTAGACTGAAGCACTAAAGGACTAGAACCTAATGAGGTGAGACTTACGAGTGTGAAAAGTGTTGAGCCCCAAAGATGTTCTTCTCTTTCACCACATTCCACTTCATTTTCTTTTTCCCTCATCAATTACAGGCTTAAATGATCAATAGGATTAATTAAAATTGTTTTAAGAATTTATATAATGACTAACTTGCTATGTTTTAATGATTTTGTTGTTGTAGTAATTTTTTACTAAGACTCGGCTACAGAATATAGGCATTCCGTAGCCAGTCGTCTATTTTATAGCTATCCTTATGTTTACGTAGGTTCCAGGTTTCACTGCAAAGAAAAATGCATATGGGTGAAATCCACAACACTTCCCCATCATCTCTTGCTCCCCACGAAGTCTGAGTTAAAGTCTCCAAGCGGTTATGCATGTAGAAGAGAAGCAATTTGCTATCAAAACACGGACTCTACAGATGTCCGCAGTAAGCACAAGACTGTTAATAAGAGTTTTTATTTGATTAGAAGTGGGAAAGACACTTATCCCTATTTTTCTCAAGAGTAGTTATGTAATTTCATTATAAGTATGACTCGGGAGACCGAGAAACTATTAGTTAGATTTTGTTTCTGTTGCTAGATCTTAGAGAACCGTGATACTCTGTTTTGAAATATTTCTCCTTTAATGAAAGAAGCATCACTTTATTGCGCGAGCTGAGTCAATATTGAGTATATTTGCATTCTAATCCGGTGGTAGAGGGCCCCTGCTACCTGAGAAGCTTTGTTCATATGGTCTAGATAAGTAACTTAACCTTGTTTCATTCCTAGTTTAATTAATCTTCCGAATTTTGTGTTCCTTTAGTTATTTGCTTTAGATGCTACAGTCAGTCTTATTCTCACAAGTTATTCCAAAATATCACTAAACAGTGAATGAGAGATAACTATAGTATTTAGGAGTTAGTTGCATTTCTCTTAACTTTATGATTTTGTGCTCGATTACATCAGTTGTTACAGCTAGTCATGATCTTATAAACTCTTCCAAAATATCACTAACTTTGGATGAGACGTAGCTGTGGTGTTTTAGAGCTTTTTTGTGTTTTGATGAATTTTATGCTTTCATGCTCATTTACATAACATGTTTCAACCAGTCTTGTTCTACAAACTATTCCAAAATACCACTAATTCCGAATGAGACAGAGCTGAAACATTCCAGTAGTTAGTTTCATATTTAGTCTAGTTGTAGCACTCCGGAGGTAGATGTCATTCTAGTTTAATTCTGTCACTATATTTCAAGTTTGATAATGGCTCTCTAGTTTAGTTTTAATTCACTAAATTTCAAGTTAGATTAGTGGCATTAGTGGCATTTTAGTTCAACTTTGTTCACTGTATTTCTAGTTAGGTTAATGGAATTTTAGTTAGTTGTGGTCACTGTGTTTCAAGTTTGATCAATTTCATTCTAGTTCAGTGTTATCCATTGTTATTTAAGTAGTATTAACTGTTAACATTAGATTTCACAACCTTCATTATTTACAAACTAATCGTGTTCTGACTTCCTATTAATACATCATCATATGGACAGGAATTAGTGATATTAGTTTAAGGCCTTGATTTTTCTGCAGTCTTTTGCAAATTTCACAAATAAGCCTTTCCCCAAAACTATTATAGAAAATCTCTAACTTTCGGATGAGGCTTAGTAGTGACAAGTTGAGTTGTAGAATGCATTAATATTATAATTACAAGTTAATGTAGAGTGAAAATCTTATTGTGCTACAAATAATCTTTTCCAATTGTGTTCCAATAAACTTCTAGTAATGGATGAGATTCTTTGTAATATTATAAGATGATTGTTTATTTAGGAGAACTTAATTTGCACTAAACTTGTCCTTTTATCAAGCTATTCCAACATATTTCTAATGAATGAATTGGATGGGTTTATGTTATGATTTATTGAGTTCATTTTGTGGTTTAGTTCCTTGCTATGAGTCCTTATCAAACTTTTCATTTTCTGTTCTTTAGTACCATGCACAGTTTAGAATAGGTTTTTCTCTGCTTTTAATATGTCCAACAACTGTCCTTCATCAAAAATTTAGTGCTTTCATTTTTTAACATAAAACCATAAAACCAAAAACATCAGAAAAACACTAAACACAATGTAGTGAGAAACAAATACCTAGGCACATATAGTGCACCTCACTTCAGCAGTTTACTAGCCCTAGTTGACAATTTATGACCTCAATTTAGAAACACTAAGTTGAGCACTACATTTTGGCACCGTTGTTGGGGAAGTGTAACTAGGTAGCCTTGTTTATTACCACCCAAAAACAATGATATGCGTAGAGAAAGAGACTCAAGGGGTAGATTCATAAGAAGCAGAAGCTTTATTCCTACAACACCACTTGTTTCACCAAGACCTAGAGCCAGCACACCTCCAACTCAAACCCACATTCCATCCTTTACTGATCCTAGACTTCCAGAGAACTTAAGATCGTATATTCCATTAGAAAGACCTTCTACTTTACCCACTGAGCCTGTCTTAGAAGAATATTCAGGAACCCCTGCTAGGGACATAAACTTTTCAACTTGTACAGAAGAATCAACTATGGCAGAAGAAGGGGGAGGAGGAGTTTTTAATGGAGAACACACATTATTTGGAGGGGGTAGAGGTAGAGGTAGAGGAGAAGGTGGTAGAGGTGCAGAAGGAGAAGGAGGTAGAGGAAGAGGTAGAAGAGAAATGGGAAGCTCTTTTGGGTTTCCTATAGTAGATGAAGAAACCAATACAACTATGAAAAACATTTCACCCTCTATCCTTCCAAAGTTTTACGGACTTAAAACTGAAGATCCTGAAACCTTCCTATTTGAATTTGAAGTCCTGTGTAGAACCTATGACTACTTACAAGATGCTCAAAAACTTAAACTATTTCCTTCAACATTGAAAGGAGCAGCATTGAAGTGGTTTATGAGTTTGATCAACAGTTCTATTAGGACATGGGAAGACATGAAACAAGCATTTCTAGAGATGTATTTGGATTACCGTATGCTATTAAACCATAAGGAGGAAGTGTTTAAAATGCTACAAAAAGAAGATGAAAATCTGGAAGATTTGTTGGAGAGATTTAACTACAACATCAAAAGAAAAAAAATGGAAAACCTAGACCAAGACACTTTGAAAGCTCTCTTGTTGAAGATAATTAGGGATGAATGGTTAGATATCCTTAACATGATGGGAAAAGGGGATATATCTCAGCTCACATTACCTGAAATAGCTGAATTATGTATCAACCTTTCAAGAGGGAAATCTAAAACTGTGAAAGGACCAAGAGACCCTGCTCTTGCAAGGGCAAGTAAGTCTGCTTCTGGGACAGTAAGTAGGGCAGAAATAGGACATATGCTTGATGAATTCAAATCTGATATCTTGGGGAGTCTTAGTGAACAAATGGACACCCTTAAGTTACAAAACAAGCAAAAAGCTGAATCTGATGCCTTAGCAATATTTTGTCCCAAATGTAGAAAGAAACATGCCTTGAGAGAGTGCCCTTTAGATGCCAAAGTTGTCGAGAATTGTGTAATTTGTTTAGAAAAACATGAGACCAAGAGTTGTCCTTCACTTCCTGGTCTTAAAGCTATCTTTCAAGAATATACTCCTACAAGTTCCACATAATCTCTCAATTTTGTCTCCAGGAGGCCTTGGCAAAGACCTCAAACACAAGGATTTCATGATCAGATGTGTAATCAACCCCCACCAAATTGGAATCCTTGGCAGAAACCTTGGCCCCGATTTCAAAATCAATCACAAACTTGGGCGCAAGGAGCACAAAATCCCTATGTAAGATACTCTAAGTATTATCAATATCCACCATATCCACATTTCCCTCCTCAAAAAAAATTTCAACAAAATTCTCAACAAAATCCTCAAAATCCACAACATCAAAATCAACCACTTCCACTACCATTTCCTCAAAAAACAAATCAGTTGCCTGCCCAACCCATACCAAACCCCAATAATAAAAATCCTCAGAACACATACATGATAGAAGGCCAACAGTTTCCAACATATTTGATCACTCCTTCAGACCTTAGTGATGTTCAACTTAGGTCTGGAATAATACTTGAAAAGAGGAAACCTTCTGTAATCATACAAGAGCAAGACAATTCTGAGGAAGATTCTCCACAGGTAAATAAAATTCTTGGAGAGAACAAAACTTTCCAAGACACAAACATTGAAAAATCAAAACAAAAAGAACCAGTAATTTCAACTCCTATATTAGAGCATCCATCAACATCCACTTCTACACCTCCCTTCCCAAAAAGATTAAAAATTGATAGGGGTGTAGAAAAACAAATTATGGTGCCTAATTATGATTTCCTAGATGAGCTGAGAAATGTTTGTATTAAGATCCCATTATTGCAAGCTATCAAGGAAATTCCAATCTTGGCAAAGACAATAAAGGAGTTGAGCATGAAGAAAACAAGAAAAAGAATAAGAGAGACAAAGAAAATTCAACTGGCAGGAAAAATAGCAGATATCATGATGGGTAAGATTGCTATTCCAAAGTATCTAGACCAAGGAAATCCAGTTGTCAAAATTCACATCAATGGAATAAAAATCCAAAACACACTCATTGATTTAGGAGCAACGATCAATATTATGAGTAGACAAATCATGGATAAACTGAAACTTCCTAATCTTCTTTTTACACCCACATTATTACAATTAGCAGACAGATCTGTGATCAAAATTGATGGGGTAATAGAAGACATTCCAGTGTCCCTAGACTCTTGGGAGTATCCTGTGGATTTTATGATCCTAACTCCTAAGAATAATCTAGGAGGACATCCTATTATATTAGGAAGACCTTGGTTAGCTACAGCTGATGCTTTTATTAGCTGTAGATCCGATGATATGTACATCTCTGATGGTATTTCAACTAATAAATTTACCTTGTATCCTCTAGCAAGAACAATTACAGAATTAGATGATACTCAATGGATAGAGGATGAAGAAGACTTACAGCCTCTCTTCACAATTTCAGAAATTAGTGAAGATAGCCAGATTCTGAATACCTTGGAAAACTTTGAATCCTCTTCGGAATATAGGCATGAACAATTTCAAGAAGAATCCAACATTGAGTTTTTTTCATCAAGACAGATGTCTCTCTATTCCATGGATAAATTTGGCAGCTCTACAATTGAGATATTTCCAGGCAAAACTTTAAGCATAAACAAGAACCTAAAGAAATCTCAACAAGAAGAGCTAGTCAAGATATTACAGACATTCTTCTGCATATGCATGGGAGTACACTGATATGAAAGGGATAATCCCCAAGACTTGCACTCATCACATCTATATAGAGGAAAATTGTAAACCAATCGAACCAACCTCAAAGAGGATGAATCCAAATCATAGTGATATTGTTAAAGAAAATTATGAGAGGTATTAAATGTCAACTTTATCTATCCCATTTGAGATGAACCAGTTAGGTTTATCCTTTGTTGGTGTGCCAAAAAAAGAGAAAAATGGTAAATGGAGGGTATGTATTGACTACCAAAAATTAAACAAAGCTACTCTTAAAGATCATTTTCCCTACCTTTCATAGATCAGGTGTTAGATACATTAGCTGGCAAAAAGTACTTCTCATTTTTAGATGGGTTTAGTGGTTATAACCAAATTCAAGTAGCATTGGAAGATCAAGACAAAACCACATTTACCTGTCCTTAGGGTACCTATGCTTACCGAGTATTTCCATTTGGACTATGATACACACTGACAATTTTCAAAGGAGCAATACTAAGAAATTTTTCTGAATCTAATACATGAGTTACATGTAATAAGAGGGAGTATATGGATGATTTTACGATTTATGGAAATTCATTTGGAAAGCCTTAGAAAACTTGGAAAAAGTCTTAAAGAGATGTAAAGAAGCAAATCTTTCACTAATTCATGAAAAGTGTTTTATGATGTTTACTGAAGGAATTGTTTTGGGACATCACATTTCAGGGGATGGGATTAGAGTTGATGAGTCAAAAGTTGAAGTCATCTCTAACTTATCTATTACAAGTTGTCAAAAATATGTTAGGAGTTTTCTAGGATTTACAGGATATTATCGGAGGTTTATAGAAAACTTCACCAAGATAGCATCTCCACTTTTCAAATTACTTACCAAAGAATGTGAATTCAAGTGGAATCTCGATTGCCAGTTAGCCTTTGAGACCCTGAAAACAAAAATCTTTGAAGCACCTATTTTAAGGGGACCTAACTGGAAGCTACCTTTTCATATTTCAACAGATGCCTCAGATACAGCTCTAGGAGCAGTATTGGGACAAAAAGACCTGATTCCTTATGCCATCTACTATACCAGTAAAAATTTGACTCCTTCAGAGTTAAACTATACTATAACTGAAAAAGAGTTTTTAGCTATTGTTCATGCCATAAACAAATTCAGACACTATATAACAGGCTATGAAACTTTTGTTCACACAGATCACTCTGCAATTAGATATTTAATGAACAAATCAATTACTAATGGCAGATTCATAAGATGGTTATTTCTTTTACAAGAATTCAACATTACCATTCTAGATAGGCCTGGAAAACAAAACACAGTAGCTGATTTCCTATCTAGACTCCAAAACATCAAAGACAATACTCCAGTTGAAGATCAATTCCTTGATGAATATCTTTTTGCAATTTCTACTCAAACTCCTTGGTTTGCTGACATTGCTAATTATTTAGTTTCAGGGAAATTTCCTTCAATAATGAATGCAAGAGACAAAAGAAAGATCATTTATGACAGTGCAAAATATTCATGGGTTGCTAATGAGTTATACAAGACAGGTCCAGATTTTATCATTAGGAGATGTGTTTGGGAAGATGAGATGCCTGAGATTCTCAAGGCATGTCATGATGAACCTTGTGGCGGACACTTTGCTGATAAAAGGACAGCCTATAAGATCCTTCATTTGGGATATTATTGGCCATCCCTGTTTAAAGATGCTAAAGAGTATGTCAAAAGGTGTGACAGTTGCCAAAGGGTAGGGAAACCTTCTCCTTCAGGTGAGATGCCATTGTAGCCTCAGGTACATATTGAACCTTTTGAAAAATGGCCTTTGGATTTTGTAGGACCTATTAGTCCTCCATCAAGACAAAAGAAATATATATTAGTTTGCACTGATTATGTTACCAAATGGGTAGAGGCCAAGCCATTACTTTCTACTACTGAAGCATCTGTAGTTAATTTTCTTTTTGAGGATATTTTTACTTGTTTTGGTGTCCCAAGGGAAATTGTTACAGATCAAGGAGCTCAATTTACATCAAAGCTAGTGGAACAAATGATGGAGAGGTACAAAATCAGACACAGAAAATATACTCCCTATCATCCACAAGCAAATGGTCAAGTGGAATCTACTAATAAGGTCATTGAAGGGATCCTAATGAAGACTGTTCATTTTCATAGAAGAGATTGGGTAGATAGGCTTCCTGAAGCCTTGTGGGCCTATATAACTACATGGAGAAGCACAATAGGCCATACTCCTTATGAACTTGTTTATGGAAAGCAAGTTTTGTTTCCCATAGAGTTCCAGATTCAAACTTTCAAAATGGCAGTTCAGCTAGGACTTGATCTAACAGAGGCACAAAAGCACAGATTGGAGAAGATTAATGAATTGGATGAGATCAGACAAGATGCAGTTCAGAAAACAAGTATAGTCCAACAGCAAAGGACTAGATGGCATGACAAGTACATCAAGGAAAAGAAGTTCAAAGAAGGTGACTGGGCTCTCTTGTTTGATTCAAAGTTCAAGGATTTTCAAGGTAAATTCCAAACACATTGGCTTGGGCCATACGCAATTATAATAATTTTTGATAATGGAGCAATAAAAATCAGGACAATAGATGAAGAGAAGGTCACTTTTCTTGTAAATGGTCATAAATTGAAGTTGTATCACAAGCCACTTTCAAGAGAAGAATTTGTGAAGAGATTCCAGGAAAACAGTGATATGAAGTTAATGAAGAGGAATTTTTCTTCTTCATCAACTTAATAAAATTTTCTGAAGTCAGATATTTGAAAAAAAATAATGATAATAATAATAAAATAAAATATAAAATATAAAGTATAAACATGAAAACTAATCTCTGATTAGCATGTTTATATAGAAAAGATAGAGTGAAAATCAGGATCTTTCTGACACTTTGGCTTTTCAAGTTTGTTTTTTTCTCTGCAAGCATCTATCATAAAATCATAAGTGATTCACATCCCACTTATGATCCATTTCACGCCATTCATCCATACTCCATTTCATTTCATTCATCCATACTTCATTCATTTCATTCCATGGTCCACCTCATTTCCATCTCATAAGTTTTAAGATTGATTTCTTTCTACAATTGAATAATACAGATCAGAAGCTACAGGTCACTGCTTCATTCCACTTCATAATTGTGATCTGTTTCATTCCATTATTCACTTCACCCATACTCCATTGCACAATATTTCATTATCCATTTTTAACTCATTTCATACAACATTCCAACATTACATTCATGCTTCAAACCATTCCATTTCAAGGCTTCTACAGGTACATTCTGCAAGCAGTCAGACATTCTGCAGCTAGGCAGACATTCTGCAGCCAGACAGACATTCTGCAACCAGAGATCCTGAAGGCACTATCCAGTAATCACTTGATTGAACATCAAATTGATCCTGCATATCCAAGACAACAAGAAAAATCAAAGAAGTTATGAGGACTGAAGATCAAATATTTTCAAAGGAGGATAAGGCATATCAAAACCACAAAAGAATCAAAGGAAAGGCAAGGTAAAAGTCATGAAATTATTATAGTGACAGATCATGAAAATTTTAGTATAGTTAAGTCATGTATGATTCGAAAAGTAATTTTGGTTAGTCATGTTGATAATGCCTATTAAATCCATCATAAAAACTTTGGACAAAAAAAAAACCCTTCCATCTTACCATATCCGATCATCATTTAAAACTTAACGGTTAAAGTACTTAAGTGATTTGATTAGTCACGTCATTAGGCCGAAGTATTTAATGATGATTTTTGAATTTCTCACGAAATATATCTATGGTATTTTCTTCCATGTTAGCCTTCAACTCATATGAATCACTTCACCACATTATACTCATTTCATAACCACTCCATATCATTTCTTTCCGTAGCCAATTCTTAGCCATTCCGGTCTGAAAAAATAGAGGAAGCATCTGTGGGGCAAAAACAACTCTTTAACAGCCATTCTCACCGTGAGTAGAAGAGCAGCAAACTGAAGGTTGGAAGAAAAGCTATGGGTCTCATAGTGAGGACTAAACCGGTTGGAACCAAGTACTTGGAGGGTTATCCACAAATCAGAGAAATGTTACAGCAAGCAGGGTGGTTGCAATTATTGGAAAAATTCAGTGTTTTTCACAAAGAGGTGACTAAAACATTTGCACGGTCCTTCAATGGAGCCGAGGTCGAAATAGGAGATATTAAATTCACTGTTACAGAGGCTTTCATTGCAGAGGCAACGGAATTACCTAGGCAAGGAGAAAGGTGGTTCAAAAATGAAGAATTTCATAACGAAACATGGAGGCAAATGCTTAAAACTCCAGGTATGGATGTTTCCATTTTTAAAAAGGGTATTCCTAGCTTGGAACTAAAGAATAAGTGGAGGAAAATTTTTCTCATTTTACAAAAATTTATAACTTGTGAAGGCAGATTTGGTACCCTCTATGTCTATCATATTCGGTTAATGATGCATTTCTTAGATGAGGAAATTAATTTTCCCTTTTTCCTACTTCATAGTTTGAAAAGAATGGCCTCAAACGTTCAAAAAAGGGTTCAATTTCTAGAAACAACTTTGTATCACCATGGTTTAGTCAAAATCTTAATTGAACATCATTTGAGGAAAATGGGAGATAATTGGGAAGATTTTCTAGTGAGGAACCATTTTGAGGAACCCAAAGAATCTCCACTTGAAAGAAAACCTATAAGAAGAAGCAAGAGAAGGGAAATTTCCAAAGCTATTGAAGTTGAAACTGGTAAATCAATTCAAGAGGACAGTGAAGAGATGATTTTTGAAAAATTGACTCAAATAAAGAAGTAGCTTAAGAAGGAGAGAATAATAAGAAAATATGCCAAATACAGAGGAGAAGGGCCATCTCAACCAAAATAGAGCCACAGACTTAGAGGTATACTAAAGAAAATAGAGGTTAGACAAATAGGGATCATAAACATTGAGGATGAAGAAACTCGAGAAATTGACCTAGCACAACAACAAATTTACAATTATATTGAGTCATTAGAGATGAGGGCTTCAGAAAGTAGAGACATAACTCCTAGCCCACCAAAATCTGAAATTGATGTGCTAAGAAGAGATAAGTATGAGTTAGAAGTACTCAATAGGCATATCAAGAATGAGAATGATATTTTGAGGGAGCAGGTGAAACTAAAAAGTGATATGAATTCAACTCTATCTTTACAAATGGAGAAATTGTACAAGGCCAGTGAAAAATTGAAGAAGAAAAACAAAAATTTAATCAGGGCACTTACAAATTTAAGATTCAAGTTAGTCATAAGGAAGCCTAGAAGACCACTGACTGTCAGGCAAATCAGAAGAAGAGGGTTGGATGTCCTAGCAGAGGTCTCAGAGTACATGGAGTAGTTGCATGAGGACATGCAAAAACCTTGCAGTGAGGGTATGTTGAGCCCCAAAGATGCTCTTCTCTTTCACCACATTCCACTTCATTTTCTTTGTCCCTCATCAATTACAGGCTTAAATGATCAATAGGATTAATTAAAATTGCTTTAAGAATTTATATAATGACTAACTTGCTATGTTTTCATGATTTTGTTGTTGTAGTAATTTTTGACTAAGACTCGGCTACAAAATATAGGCATTCCGTAGCCAGTCGTCTGTTATGTAGTTATCCTCATGTTTACATAGGTTCCAGGTGTCACTGTGAAGAAAAAGGCATATGGTTGAAATCCACAACACTTCCCCATCATCTCTTGCTCCACACGAAGTCTGAGTTAAAGTCTCCAAGCGGTTATGCATGTAGAAGAGAAGCAGTTTCCTATCAAAACACAGACCCTACAGATGTCCGCAGTAAGCACAAGATTGTTAATAAGAGTTTTAATTTGATTAGAAGTGGGAAAGACACTTATCCCTGTTTTTCTCAAGAGTAGTTATTTAATTTCATTATAAGTATGACTCGGGAGACCGAGAAACTATTGGTTAGATTTTGTTTCTGTTGCTAGATCTCAGAGAATCGTGATACTCTGTTTTGAAATATTTCTCCTTTAATGAAAGAGGCATCACTTTATTGCACGAGCTGAGTCAATCTTGAGTAGATTTGCATGCTAATCTGGTGGTAGAGGGCGCCTGCTACCTGAGAAGTTTTTTTCATATGGTTTAGATAAGTAACTTAGCCTTGTTTCATTCCTAGTTTAATTAATTTTCCGAATTTTGTGTTCCTTTACTTATTTGCTTTAGATGCTACAGTCAGTCTTATTCTCACAAGTTATTCCAAAATATCACTAAACAGTGAATGAGAGATAACTGTAGTATTTAGGATTTAGCTTCATTTCTCTTAACTTTATGATTTTGTGCTCGATTACATCAATTGTTACAGCTATTCATGATCTTATAAACTCTTCCAAAATATCACTAACATCGGGTGAGACATAGCTGTGGTGTTTTAGAGATTTGTTGTGTTTTGATGAATTTTATGCTTTCATGCTCATTTACATAACATGTTGCAGCCAGTCCTGTTCTACAAACTATTTCAAAATACCACTAATTCCGAATGAGACAGAGCTGAAACATTCCAGTAGTTAGTTGCATCTTTAGTCTAGTTGTAGCACTCCGGAGGTAGATGTCATTCTAGTTTAATTCTGTCACTATATTTCAAGTTTTATAATGGAACTCTAGTTCAATTTTAATTCACTGCATTTCAAGTTAGATGAGTGGCATTAGTGGAATTTTAGTTCAACTTTTTTCACTGTATTTCAAGTTAGGTTAATGGCATTTTAGTTTAGTTGTGGTCACTATGTTTCAAGTTTGATCAATTGCATTCTAGTTCAGTGTTATCCATTGTTCTTTAAGTAGTATTAACTGTTAACATTAGATTTCACGGCCTTCATTATTTACAAACTAATCTTGTTCTGACTTCCTATTAATACATCATCATATGGAGAGGAATTAGTGATATTAGTTTAAGGCCTTGATTGTTCTGCAATCTTTTGCAAATTTCACAAATAAGCCTTTTCCCAAAACTATTATAGAAAATCTCTAACTTTCGGATGAGGCTTAGTAGTGACAAGTTGAGCTACAGAATGCATTAATCTTAGAATTATAAGTTAATGTAGAGTGAAAATATTATTGTGCTACAAATAATCTTTTCCAATTGTGTTCCAATAAACTTCTAGTCATAGATGAGATTCTTTGTAATATTATAAGATGATTGTTTATTTAGGAGAACTTCATTTGCACTAAACTTGTCCTTTTCTCAAGCTATTCCAACATATTTCTAATGAATGAATTGGATGGGTTTATGTTATGAGTTATTGATTTCATGTTGTGGTTTAGTTCCTTGCTATGAGTCCTTATCAAACTTTGCATTTTCTGTTCTTTAGTACCATGCACAGTTTAGAATAGGTTTTGCTCTGCTTTTAATATGTCCAACAACTGTCCTTCATCAAAAATTTAGTGCTTTCCTTTTTTAACATAAAACCATAAAACCAAAAACATCAGAAAAACACTAAACACAACGTAGTGAGAAACAGATACCTAGGCACATATAGTGCACCTCACTTCAGCAGTTTACTAGCCCTGGTTGACAATTTATGACCTCAATTTAGAAACACTAAGTTGAGCACTACAAAAAGTCTCTTTTATGAGTGAGTACCTGTGCTATAGGCAGCGAGGGAGGCATACCTATGCCCACCGAGACAAAGTACAAAGAATAATGTATCCAGTAAACAAGGGACTGAACAATATAGTAAATGTTGGCATAAACATGAGCCAGGTAAAAGCTTGATAATGAATCCCACATACATATTGTGCCTGGGATAATAGCCAGGGTTTATACAATAATATATGAGTACATGAGATACAAATACAATCCAAATGCCCCTATAAATAGAAAAGGGCTCTGAAAATCTGACTGATATGTGCAAACAAAAAGGCATTACAAGCGGTTGAAGCCGTCACCATAAAATATATGGAGTTGCATCTAAGGCTGTAATGAAGAGGTCATATGAGCATGTGGGTGGCTACATGTAGGCCCACCCCCTCATGAGGGTTGAAAACATCTCACACACACCCTAGAATCATCGATATTAGCTACTGCATCACTGAACCATCAAGTATAAAGATCTCAATCATGCTAAAAGGAGTTGGAGTTGAGAAACAATCAAGTCAAAGGGCAATAGGGAGTCCCTTTTCCTGATCTGAGGCACCAAACAAGAGTGGAAGCTGAAACCAAGGTACACTACCCTCTAGACCTGTCTTCTAGAATGAATGATCTGATGTTGACAGAAGGAGGTCCGCCATAGGTGAGGCAATAAGGGATCCTCAACTAAGGCATGAGAGAACATAGTAGATAAAATGACAGACTGACACGAGGGATGATGGTGAAATAGGGAGTACTGAGTAGCAAACGAAAAAAATTCCTTGTTAGATCATAAAGGGCATGAATGACCAGGTAGCGACTGACATGATATCATAAAGGATAGGGGATAGAAGGATTGAAGGTCATAATGTGCGACATGAGAGACGAACGAAGAAATGAAGGATGGAGGACTATGGCGGGATACAAAGGGACTCAGGATAGACTCCATGAATGTGATGATGACTCAACTTGGATGCTCTAAATAAGGGCGATTTGATGATGCTGCCACACAGAAAATTTCCAATGGGGACCATAAAAACATGAGCACATGATGGTTACTCATGACGAAAATCGACTCGAGCATGGACAAGTATGGAGGCAAAGTGGTGCCCCAAGTAAAAGTGTTGCAAGTGAAGAAATTAGATTTTGGGGAGTATTGAAGTGATGCTTTGTGGACACAATGTTTCTTGGTCAAGTATCAAATCACAAAAAACTAACAGATACCCATTTGAGGGCTCAGTGAGAGCTTTCCAATGGTGTAGATGGTTTGTCAAACTAAGCTACTGTTTGGCCGTAGCAGGTGAAAGAAAAATTAGGGGTTTCTCTTTTAATAAGGAATTTTCCCTCCAAATTCACCCATTTTCATGTGGAGCTATGGTGAATGTAGAGAGGAGAGAAGGCCCTAAATCTTGCGGTGATCGTAGCGGACAAACCGGCCATTGGAATCGAGATATATCAGTTGCAGGTAAGAGGCCTAAACATACTCTTTCATTTCAATGGATTGAAAGTTTAGTTTAGGTCCCCAGAGCTCAGGAATAGACCCCTGCTCCTCTTCACGGTCGGTTCACACTTTTTGGGGCAAAAAATGTGACCTGGGTAGCAGGTTTTGGGCAGAAAACTACGACCTGTCCCAGGATTGGGCCTGAAAATAGCGACCTGACAGGGATGGGTGTTTCTATGTTATTTTTTGGTTGAGAACTAGGTTTTTGTGTTTGGATACAGTATTTCCTATCTGTACACTGAAAAATATGATGGTTTTGTGCAGATATGGCAGAATTATGGATCAATTGGAGAGAGAGAGGCCTCAGCGCATTACAGTCAGAGATCCGGGAAGATCGAGGTGTCCGCAGTGCATTGGCCAGGTTTTGGGTTCTAAAGTTTGTGGAGAACCCTCTGATGAGAGCTGGAGAGCCCTTATTGGCTTGGATTTTTAGCTATTGGGATCTGGACCATGAGATCTTTATAGTGTAGGGGCACCGGATCGAGTTGACGGTCTAGGATATATATTTCCTGACTGGTCTTCCACCACTTGGGATGGTTGGGAATACTCAGCCAGTGTTACCGTGAGGGCATAACATCATGGATTTTTCAAAGTGCCATTGTTGACCAGGTCTCCGAGTCAAGGAAACTCGGATACCCATCGAGGATCTAGAGAGGTTAGAGACCCGTGTTTTGGCCACAACAGTGCTGCGGATCCTGGGAAACCAGGCACTCCAGCACATCATTGGAGGGTAGAAGATGCTTGTAGAGAGTGTGTTGAGTGGGACCTACTATGGGTGGGCCCAGATGATGTTGTCGTTGTTGAAATGACAATTATCGCTATGCAAGCGGCAAGTGAACCATGACTATGCATATGGTACAATTTTTTTCTCGCTCTTCTTTGAGAGGATCCTGACACTTTGACCTCGCATAAAGCTCTAGTATGGGGGCCCGAGAGAGTCTAGGATGTGCCGGTGGGGGTGACTACTATGAAAAGGAGGAGGTGGGGCAGTCGGATGGGTGTTTTGACCCGATACTTTTGCTCATTGGGATTAGATTCCATTGTACATAGATGACTATCCCTATAGTGGGATGAGTTATCGTGGAGACTCGGACTTGCAATTTCCACCTGTTTGAGTATGGGGGCCCAATGGTAAGTGATGGTAAGTGACAAATTGCTAATATTTTATGCGCATTATAAATTTTCAAAATATTGTATATGGTACTAATTCTTTCACTTTTGGTATGTAGATAAAGCACCGGTAAAACCGGTCGGGTATATGGGCCGATTGTAGTATCAGGAGCTACAAGACCGAGTGGGTTGAGGGTGCCACAAAATGAGGATGCAGCAGCCCTCCTAGAGGACATCCATCGTAGATGTGAGAGGCTTCTGATCGGTGTTTCAAAGCAAAGCTGGCAAGACTTAGAGGACTAGTATATAGAGCCATGTTTTGGTCTACCCTCAAAGTGGCGAGGAGTCATGTGGTGCATGGTGATGGCCGGACAGGGGATGCAGGATCTACAAGCTGTGGGAGCAAAGCCATTGGCTCAAGATCCTCCAGATAGTGATTAGCGTGTAGGGGCAGGTGGTTCCCCCATTTTTTGAGTTTCTGTAACATGCTATGGGCATGTCATATGTATCAGAGTTGATGGACTCTAAAACATTTTATGCGACACATATTATGGATATGCATCGTTTTGATGTTTTTATGTTATTTTCTTGTGTTAAATGTGTGTGCTAAATTCCAATATAGAATATGGTTTGCAATTCTATCTACATAGTGATTCTGTGCTCTAGGTACATGACTGAATGTAATGATTTCAGATGCATGCATCAAAAGCTTCAGTCATAAATATCTTCTAAAAAGGATAGGATTATGTACAAGATAGACACCATTCAATTGCATGACAAGAAGCCGGGAAACTAAATGAACATGAAGGTGGAGGATTTGATGTGAAATGACATCGGCTAATAAACCTCACACTGCATCATATTCATCTTGATTATTGGTAGCAGTACCAATGCATACACCGTTCGAGAGAACAAGTGAATGCAAGGGGGTAAAAATGGCCCAACCTGCCGAGGCTAGATTCCGGAAGTAGCGACTTGCACCATTGGAAAAACTGATATAAGGTGTGGATGGGAGGTCCATCTAAAAAGTGCCACAAGAAAATAAATGGGATTATGATGAACAATGCTGGAAACATGAGTGCAAAGTAGGAATCAAATGCACACCGCGAGAGGGAGTGATCTGGGTAGGATGTCTACTACTCACACATCGATAGTGAGGTGGAGTGTTGGAGCTACTGGAGGTGTGGCTTGTGCTCAGGCCGTGAAAGTCACCATAGACACGGATGGTGCCATCATGCTTATGGGCGGGAAAGATGAATTCAGTGGTGGACAAGGCTTCCATGATGTCATCATCACAATAGAAGATGGAGTGACTGGAGGAAGGGAGACCACATGATGCAGTGAAGCTACCTGACTCATCATAATAAGAATAAAGTTTCACATGCACATCATCACGGGGGATGGCAGAAGGACAAGAAAATAAGGGATCTACCGATGTTGAGCCTAGGGTGATCGTTGAAGGGAGGTCAAGTGAAACAACATGGGAAGATGCAGAGGGAACTTCCACTAAGGGTTTCATGGATGATGATAGTTAGAGGATGGTGGACACAGGCTCCGTCATCTCAACATCAGGAGGGGGAATTTCAATGAGAGCGGGTAAATCCTCAAGCTGGCCCGCATCATACTGCGCAAGTACATGAGAGGCGGATTGGTTTTGTTTAACCTCATACTCCCGAACTACCTCCAAAGAGGCGTGGTAATGCATAAGGCACTGACAATGGTGGGAATAATGGCCATGGAGATAACACAAAGCATAGGGTTGATTGGTGTGAATAGTCATAGGGCTCTTGGCTACAGTTGAGGAAGAAATAGAGGCTTCAGGGATCGTAGACTCAGGGAACGCAACATTAACGATGGGCTTGATATGGGGCAGTTCAGGATATTTATTGGTGGCATGGCCAACAACATCACACAAAGCACAAGGCTTTGGAGGCGGAGGAGGTGCAAGGTTAGTTGGGGCAGCCTTGTCTTTTGATGCCCTCTTGCGAGCTTTTCCCTTCTTACCGGAAGCAGTTGCAACAGGAGGTGGTTCCTTTTGAGGTGGCTAAGGCACTATAATAGTGGGATAAGTCATGGGGACTAGTTGAACTAGGGTCACAGCAATATAAGATTTGGGTTGACCAGGCAGGGTAGTGGTTGTAGGATCAAGGTATCAGAGGGAAATCCCAAGGGTCAAGTTAAGGAGAGAGAGAGTAGCCATGACAGGTACTGAGTACACTCCTGGGGGGGAGATAGGAATGGTATCTGACCAGAGGGGTAATGGCTAGGCGGGACGGCTCCAAGATGGCTAAGGCCTAGAGGAACCATTCTAGGAGGGTAAAGAGGCTCATGGATACCATTTGTAGGTGAAGGGACAATATGAGGAGGTCCAGAAGGCTGAATCGAAGGGCTAGGAGTAGGATACAAAGGGCAAGGAGGATACTGACTAGCCAAAGTGGGTTGCTTGAGGAAAGACCGAGACAATTGCATCATGCAAAAATTTGATGAGTTGGGATCAGAGACAGGAGGAGGAAGACCAGGGAATGTAACAAGCAATGAGGAGTCTTTTTAGACTCCGGGTGAGACATTGGTCAAAGGAACGATGGTTTGCTTATTGGCCACCGAAGAGATGATGGACTCAAGGGAGGTTTGAGACTTAGGTTCGTAATATGTCAACATGTCAATGGTGACTATATTTTCATTATGAGGGAAGGAAATCTTGCGGTGAACTATAGATGGGATAGTAGACATCGCATAGGTGTAGCTACGGCCCAATAGAATTTTGTAATCTAAGCGAACATCTATGAATTCAACATCAACGAAAATAATCTTTCCTGCAAGAGTAATAGGACAATTGTAGAATAAGCCAATGGGTTGGGAGGTAGGGCCATCCCACGCTCAAAGAGTGATCATGGAAGGAGCCAACTCAGGTGATCCAAGTTTCTTCCAAACTGAAGTGGACATCACACAGGTGGATGCCACCTCATCAATGATGCACCGAGAAACGTTGGCATTCCGGATCTTGACTGGGATTTGAAAGGCGACAAAAGTAGGGAGAGGAGGATGTTTTAACCGGTCAACATCAAAGAAAATAAAGCGACCGTCGGAAGGATCTATAGCTCCCATGGTAGATAGTATATTTTTCGCTGTGAAGGGCATGACTAGAGGAGTTCCAGCATTGAAATGGCATCAGAAGATTATGCCAAATCATCGACTATGTTATACGAATGGGAAGCTTTTCCAGAAGTAACACTTCAGCATAGTGGTCCCTTAGGGATATTTGTATGAGCCTCTGCCTTAGGCTGAGGGATCTGCAAGGGACCATTAGGTGTCAAAAGAGGCTCTGTAGGGACCGAAGGAGGTGGCTCGGGGATAGACGTAGTGGGAGGCTTGTTGTACTGACGGGACCAAGTCTGAATATTGATGTCTATGGTTAGAGGTTGATTAGTGTTCATCATGAGAATCTGGTAATCGGAGGTACCAGATGGAAGAGGTTGAGTGGCCACTGGACCTTCAGGTGGTTGGGTAGTCACAAATCCTTGTTGAGGGAAAGAATTAGTAAACACAGTCGGTTGACTAGGCGCAGCACTGGGAGGGATGGAAGGGGAGGCTTGTTTTCCTTACAATGTTGTTTAAGACTCCCACATCTGCTTCATCTATGGTAAAAGAGGACAATCATGTGTGTAATGACCATAAACACCACAACAAGAACAAGGCTTGTTCATGTAAATAGGCCTGTCCTACTTGGGTTGAGTGCCCTGTTGCTGGTTAGTAGTGTTAGGAGCATTATTTTTAGGATTAGGTCCAGGATTATCGAGAGAAGATTGATTTTGAGTGCCTTTCCTCTTCTTCTTGGAAGGAGGAGAATTAGTCACGCCCGTCTATGCATACACCTACCCCTGAGGGGGCGGTGGCTGCTGTTGCGGGGGTTGAGTAGGCAAGGCAAGAGGAGGTGCTAATGCTGGAGGACCTAGAGCACCAGGCTGTGGATGCAGGTAATAAGGAGGTTTGGTAACACTGTGGTAAACAGGAGGTCGGGAAAAAGGAGGAGGCATGCCGTATCTTGGATACATGATACCAAGAAGGGGAAAAGTGCAGGAGGTGCTGGCCCCCCCTTGAGGAAAACCATAGCCCATGGGAGGTTGAGCGTATGGATGAGAGAGAGCTCCAACGATACCATCGGTGGCATGAGATGCCCCCAGTGCGTTGGCACCACCAATTCTAGGAAGATCAGGTAGAATAGTATAAACATAACCCAAGTGAGCGTAGATTAGGTCATATTTTAATGCATTTTGGAAGCGTTTTCTTCGGTTTGAGGGAAATGCGATCCGACATCTTTGTCGATAGGGGGCAAGAGAGATCTAAGGAACTAGTCCATGTAGACACGGTCTTCGAAGGTAAGGGATCGACATAGGCTCTTTCTTCTCCACCATTCCTAGACATGATCAGATATGCGGGTTGCAGACGATTGACGGAAAGAATTCAAAAGTTCGGTACCAGTGTCATAATGAAGAGAAAGCTAGAAATAAGACAGAAAAGCCCGAGCAAGAGTTGCAAAGGTAGTATGAGAGGATGAGACCTAATCAACATACCACTTAGAAGCTTCGCTTGTAAGCATATGTTGTAACAACCGAAGATGTACAGAGTCATCGGTAATGGAGTTAGATGAACACCACATGTGGAAAGATCGAACATGATTTGTAGGATCTTCTCCAGCAAGGCCTTCAAACTTGGGGATGTTGAAAGGGAAGTTGGTCGGCATAGCAGGCCAACTAGCATCATGCTGTATAGGGTCATTTATCAACTGGTCAAAATCAGGAAGACTCAGGCCTGCCATATAGGGGAGCAAGGGAGCAACCGGGATAGTTCCTGTTGTGGTCCCACTAGTAGTATTCCTAGCATTAGGGTCAGGGCTACCACCAGCATTAGGTCCTGAACCAGACATGGTGAAGGTGACAGGAGGAGAACTGGGGGTGGAATTAGAAGGAGAACCCAATGAACCATAAGAAGAGTTGGAGCATGGACTCAGTGGAGGACTAAATCGAATCCTACGCAGAGGCGTAAGTCTTCCTACCGGAAACTGAGGATGGAGGCCAAGAAGTATCCAGTATAAACACCTTGGTGGTGCAATGATGATGACACAAACATGGCACAAAGGAAAAAGAAACAAACAAGGGAAAGGAGTTGCAGGATCAACTTATTACAATGTCGAAACAAGGGCGAAGAGGTGCAGGATCAATTGATTTCAATGTTTTAGAGTCTTTGCTTGGCAGTGTTAACCAAGCTCTTTTTCGCTTAGGGTGTGTGTGAAAAGTGTGTAAATTTTAATTTTTAAACCTAGACGTTTGTAGAGAAAAATAAAAAGTGTGTTGTGTAATTGTAAATAAACCTGGAGATAACAGTATATGAAACTGAAATAACAGTAAATAAATAGCTAATAATGCAATAATCTAAACCCAAGGAGGCAGGCCTCTCAACAAGTAGTTGATAGGTGGGAAAAAAAACTAGTCAAAACACACAAAAATAGCTAATATACCTAAGTTTAGGAGGGACAGGGATCCAAAGGTCAAATTTACTGGAAAGTGGTGCAGAAAACAACAAAAAATCAGAGGAAAGATTGTTGTAAATGAGGTGGCGAAAGGCTATATCCTGGAGGGAAATGGAGTGGAACCTACAGAAAAACCAAAACAAAACTAAATGAGGTGTTTTGGATGGACAAATAGCCAATATAAAGTGGATTTGAAGGTGAGGTATCAGATCTGAAAAATGGCTGAAGACTCTGAAATTTCAGACAACCTATAACAGCTAAAACTCATCCACCAAAAGTGGAGGGTACTGAAGCCCTAGGGGGCTAGGTTCCCACTTAGTTGAGTAAAATAGAACAAGTAAAGATCCAAAATGGGTGGATATGGAGGTCAGACAACCCTGAATAGAGGCTCATACATACCGAGAAAACTTTCAGAAAAATTCCTGCAAAAGGTCCAGGTCACAATTTTCGACCTGTTTTCTGTAGAGGTCGCACTTTTTGGGGTGAAAAGTGCATCCTGAAGCTTCAGGTCATAGGTTTAGGGCCAAAAAGTATGACCTGTACTTCTGGCACTCTAAGCAGTAGATTTTAGCATAATGTGTTGTCTCAGCTACGGCTGATGTTTGTCACCTGCGTAATAGGTCCAAAAACACACAGAAGTTAGAATTTTTAATGTTTAGGGTTTTATAGGTTAAAAACAAGATCAAGAAAAGCAAAAACAAGAAGCTAAAGTGAAATCCTAGGGTTTGAAGCAGCTAGATATGCAAGGATAAAAAAAAAGACAACGGTCGTAATCGTAAACCTGTGTGGAGTCGCCAGTTGTTAGTATGAATCTTAATCGCAAGTGTACGAAAAAAGACCACTTTAGCTGTGCATCACAAACATCCCTAACAGCAAATATGGCTACCAATATCTTCATATCTGCAATTAGGTGATCAAGATAAATGCTACAAAAATCTAGATCTATGCATTAAAATACATTAAGCATTAAATAAAAATGAGATTTACTCCATGCATCCAATAGAAAAGACAATAATATGTTGAATGAATTTTATATTAAGGGAACCTGGGAGGAAAAAATAGAAGGATGTTACTAGTTCTCCTAAATGGGATGGGTTCTTGTAAGTCCTCAACACTTCAGATCTATAATACCTCTCTCTTAATGGTGTAGAAAATCTAGACAAAAATGGAACTCAAAGGGAGCTCACAAGCAAAAGATAGAAAAATATGACAATGATGGTGGATCAAAGTCAAACCAAAAGTATAGATTCAGAGTGATATTTAGGAAACAAAAGGTGATGAATGAATGGAAAAACCCTTCTATTTATAACAAAATATTGAGTTAGTCAAGATATTGGTGCATAATTAAAATATTATTAACCAAATCAAGATCCCAGCACCTTAAGATAATTTTATTATTTTTATTTGGAAGGAGAGAAAAGGAATTGACTTATGGTCAAATCCCTTTATTTGTAAATAATAAATAAATAAATGATTTATTTATCATTTTAAGGATGTGGTTGAGTAATAATTAAATAAATAATGATTTATTTAACTATTTATGTGTGATTTAGTCAAATTTAACAAGGAATATTATTTAAATAATTATTCCTATAAAATAATAAGATAAATAATAATTTATTTAAATAATTTTCCTGTTTTGGGTTAAATATGACCACGAATATTAATTAAACTATTGTTTAACTAATTATTCCTTGAGGGAAATCAAACAAATATGGATTTATTTAATATTTCCTCATGGGGTTTCCTGTTTAGACCATAAACAACTTAATAAAGTGTTTTACTAAGTTATTTTTCATAGTGAAAGAAATTTTACTTCAGGTAAAATTGGTCTTACATGCTGTACTTAGGTCCATCCAATAGTAACGGGTTATATGACCAAAAAATGGTGTAACATATGGTATGGAGAAATCATTGTTTATCTCGAGACCCAGAATTTTCACCTGAAGCTCTCTTCCCCTGAGAGACGACGAACTCATTACCAGTCCCAGCCCTACCACATTATTGGTGATACTTTGTATCACACTGGTGTCGATATCATCCTTCGTCAATGCTTAACTCTTGAGGAAGCTGAGAAAGTCCTTAATAACTACCACTTGGTGCCCTATGGTGGTCATATGTTTGGTTATGCTACTGCTCAGAAAATCCTTCACGCATGATATTTTTGGCCATATATTTTTAAAGAATACATTCTTTTCATTTGCAAATGTCATGATTTCCAACTCTATTCCCAGAAGGAGTGCACCCCACCCTCACCCTTGTAGCCAGTTGTGCCCACTAGGCCATTTTCAAAATGGGGCATATATTTCATGACCTGTAACCCTCGCTCGGCCGAGGGGCATGATTATATTATCATTGTTGTTGATTATTTTACAAAATGGTTTGAGGTGATGCCTACATCTGATAATGAAGATCTGACTGCAATACCATTTCTCTTCAACCATGTTATAGCTTGGTTTGGTGTCTCTAAGGTCATTGTAACTGGCCATGGCTCCCATTTTCACAATCATATGATGAAAGAGCTTGTTTCTTAGTTGGGGCTATGCCACGATAGTTCAAATTCGTATTATACACAGTCCAATGGCCAAGTCGAATTTGTTAACAAGGTTTTGGTGATAATGCTTCAACGAACCATTTAGAGACATAAAAGAGACTGGCACCTTATGCTATTCTCAGCTCTATGGGTTTACTAAACTTCTTCTCATACTGCTACTGGATTCACACCATTTAAACTAGTGTATGGTCTGGAGGCTACACTCTCAATTGAGTGTGAAATCCCTTCTATAAGACTAGATATTGAATTACTTCCTGGTACTTCACTAAAAGATAAGAAAATACTTTACCTCGATCGTCTCTATGAGACTCGACGTTTCACTGCTTTAGTTATTGAAGAAAAAATAAATGAGTTAAATATCAATATGATAAGTCAGTCACTCCTCAAATTTTCTCTTAAGGTGATTGGGTATTGATTTACAATCAATACCATGAAAATTTAGGGGTCATTGAATTTGAGCCAATGTAGCATGGACCCTACCATATTCCACGTTTATTGTGTTATCACTCCCCCCTGCTTACCAAGGCTAAGAGTGGAGCTGAAGGAAGGTAACCAAAAACCAACCTTTAGGTCAGGTAGCTAGCCCTACCGAGACCATAAAAGGCTCTCTAAATGTCACATAGCATCCAAAAGGATGACTGGATATAAATTTTTAGGCTAGTTATGATTGTCAGCAGATTAGTGTTTTTTTTTGTTTGGAGTTTTGTTGAATAGGAATGATAATTAGGAAACTAGGTCTAGGGTTTTAATTTGAATTCAAAGGTTTAGTTGTAGAGGTAAGGGTGAGGCTAGGTAGGTAAGGTAAGAAGCATTATTAGTTTGTCATTGTGTATAGAGTGAACTGAGAGGGAGTCATAATGTGAAATAAATTGAATTCATTCATCAAAAAAGAAGAGACAATTTCATGAAAATATTATAGAAAGCAGAGCATGGAATGCATGATTTCTATCACTAAACTGATCAGACTTAGCATAAAGAATCATATATGTGAAATATGAGTAATATAACATTCAACATCATGATTTTACAGATAAAAAAAATTCCTAAAGGCATACAACGTGAGTCTCAATACTATGTCTGCAACACTGTCCTTGATTTCATTTGCAAAAGCTTATAAAATAGCTCTGCTACAAATAACATCTATCCAACCTCTTAAAATACTTGAGGTGGACTAATTATAGAAAATAGAGTTAATGAAACCTCATAGGGTCAAAATAATATCCAAAAAGCATCATAATTACATCAGATGAGTCACTTCCTAGAATCTAGGGATGTTAGAAACTTATCCCTAAAATTTAGCTAAGGACTAGGAGTGTGTGTCTCCTCCATTAAATTACATGTTTCCTCACCATGGAGGAAAAAAAAAGATCAAACACATAAATTACCACCTCATGGTACAACTAGCATCGAATTTCTAGAATTTTCTGGGAAATACAATTGTCTGAAAGGAATCCTATAAAGCAACATCGCGCCTGCAACAGAAAAATCATGCCGGTTTTGCAAAAGCGTTGCGCCAGTTTAGGAGTGATTTTTACCCACTTCAGAGAATCGAAATGAAAATATTAAAATTTTTATGAGTAGACATGTGAGTCTAGTTTCCATAACACACTGAATTTTTGGAAAACACCCACATGAAGGCCTCCAAAAGTGGTTTTTCCCAACCTTACTCTAGAAGCACCGTGCCTGCCCCAAAATAGTGCTAAAAGCATAGAAACGAGGTAGTTTTTTGCATTTTTCTCCAAATCCAGAGCATTTCATGGAAAAAAATTTCCACATATCGAATGTACTAGTCAATATGCACCCATCCATGTAACAATAACTTGATTTGGAATCTCTGATATAAAGCATCGTGCCTCAATGCGACGCTTCTGTGGAGGCAAAATTTCCATATTTCTGCAAAAATCGCCAAAAATACAAAAAGTGCTCAAAATTGACCAAAATTGGTTGTATAACACCTGTGGAAAATAGGACAAACAACCATGGATGCATCAACAAGGAGGTCTAAGTTGTATTTCTCCTTGAGCTTCATTTGAGCCTATTTAAGCTTCTTTTTAACTTGTTTGAGCTTGATTTGTGAAATTTTGTTCCCGGTGCAATAATTATAGGCCATATGTCTCTGGATATTATTGTTATTTTTAGATTTCCTCAGAAGCTTCTCAAGGTTCCCATTAACCCTATCAACCCAATACTCTCTGTATTTATTGATTTCTTCAAGAATTATCTAATCAAATGTCTTCCAACCTGAGTTAGGAGTTGTTGATTCTCTTTCTCTATGAAGCCCCTTCTTGAGGCTTATTGTCCTTGGTCTTCTTATTTTTGTTCCAAAATCTGCATCCTCCAGTTGATCATCATCTGCAATCTCTTTTCCCTTTCCTTTATATGCATCAACATTCACCTTTGGCTTGTCTTGGAGGAGTAATTTCACCTTTAATTGAAGATTCTCTTGTTGTAGGAATGTGATATGAGAATTTTCACTTGAGAAAACCTCCATAAACTCTCTTGTTTCTTCATCCTTCTCCTTTATGATCTCCTCAAATTAATTATCCTTCACCTTCTCTACCATGTCAAAATATAAGGGCACTTTTTCATCACAGTGTTGCAATGGTGACTCACCGTCATGGCTAGGTGGTTGATCCACCTTTTGAATTTTCTTAGGTGTATTTTAAGGTGCCAATACACCTATGATGGTATTCAGAGAAAACACCATTCTCTTTCCCTTCTCATAGGTTTGAGTGATCTCAACCCTATGTGCTTTTGAAATTTGAGCCTTCCTGCTAGAACAACCAACCTCCTTTGGTTGTACTGATGTTGTGGTATGAACAATGGGTGGACTAGTAGGAGGAGATGATGATAATTTATCCATGAAAACTTCCTAGGCCATGTTGTTTACTAAGAGATGGTGCATAACCATCATGTTTACCAAACCATGGTGAAATATACTAGGATGAGGATTTCTACCTTTCCTTTTTACTTTTTTTTCCATCTTGACCAAAATCCTAAATAGATAGTTTGACAAATTAAGAGAATTGGTAGTTGTAAAGTTCATTAGCAACCTGACATGGTATTGGTACAATATTAAAAATATTCCCTCGCATGTAAAATAATTCATGATGATCTTCAATAATGGGGCATACTTATCAAGTAGATGCCTAAAAGGGGAAACATGTTTAGGTTCATCTCTGCAATGACATTTTAGGAACATTAGGTAGTTTTCAAGGTCCAATTACATGCCCTTGAACCAAAATTCTCCTTGTTGGAAATATGATGCAATGTGTTGTCCTTGATGGCAACCTACTTGATGAAATAAGATTTTTGGCAATATGATGTAATGTGTTGTCTTTGATGGCAACCTACTAGATGAAGTTGTCCTTGATGGAAACTGACTTGATGAGTTGTCTTTGGATGGAAACCTACTAGATGAAGTTGTTCTTGATGGAAACCTGCTTGATGAGTTGCCTATGATAAGCAAGCTATGTGTTAAATATGTAAGGAGGATGTATCTTGTGTTAAATAAGGAAGGATGATGTATCTACAGATCAGCTCAGAAGTAACAGAAGAAAGGAATTCTAGTAAGTGCCAAAGAAATGATAAATATGATATGTCACAAAGCATATGCGGGTTTGTCAAGGAAAAGTAGCGTATGTACGCGGAAAAGTACGTACCAAGTAGCGTATGCCTATTTGCGCTCTAAATTCATAAAACCAAGGGAATTTACCATGGTATTGGCCCATTGTATTGAGCGCTGGAATATCTATTTGATCCCGTCCAGGAATACCATTAGTAGTTGTGTGGTTTTGGCTCATGGTATTGACAAAGGCTAAATCTATATAAGGAGAAGAAGATCATAGTGCAAGAGTGTGCATAAGTCTAGGTTTTAATGAATACTTCACTTTGAAGTATATCTGCATGGAAGGGTAAATGTTTATTGATTGATCTGAATTAATAATGCACCTATGAAGAAAATGATGAAGAGGGATCTCTAGATCTGAAATAACTATGTATTTTCTAAATCTGTTTATGGAATTTTTAGATCTGAGATGAGGCGAATATTTTCTTAAGTAAAGGGTAAAATCTGAGCTATTTATCTGTTCTAAAGAGTTGCGCAGCCCTACAAAGTTTGAATATCTATACACATGTTCGCTTCATAAAAAACACGTGCATACGCAGGTTGGCTTCAGCAAAAGCGCGTATGGAATGTGAGGTTGGTTCTGGAATATGTGCAGAAGTATACGCAAGATTGTCTCTATGAAATCGCGTATATACGCAGGTTTAGTAAAGTAAAAGCGTGTATGGAATCTAGGGTTTTGTTGAAGTATGTGGAATGAAATATCTGATCTGTTCTGCTGGTTTACTGTTATCTGTCAATAATGTATTCATACAGATCTGGGTTGTTTGAATGTTGAATATGCTGATGATTATGTTAATTGAAGATCAAGTTGTTGGTTGATTGGTTGATGATTCAATGAATGAATTGATGGGGTTATAAGTTTCAGGTTGATGCATGTTGAGCTCAAATGTGTGGAGTGGGTCCAGTCTGAAAATCTGATGAAAATTGGCCTACAAAGTATGTTGTATGAAAGCTGTTGGATCCAGTATGAAAATTGATGAAACGCGGTCCATGATGGTGCTGAGAGTCGAAGCCTTCAATGAGGGGGTTGTAGCTCCCTTCCAGTGATAGCTGGTAAATGAGAGCAGGGGGGTAGTAGCTCCCTTCCAGGACAGGCTGGTAAATGAGAGCAGGGGGTTGTAGCTCCCTTCCAGGAGAGGCTGGTAAACGAGAGCAGGGGGTTGTAGCTCCCTTCCAGGAGAGGCTGGTAAATGAGAGAAGGTTGTAGCCTTCTACAGGTGGGTGCCTGCATGCTGGTATGAGTCTGCGCCAGTACATGGTTGTAAGATGTTTTCTTTATAATAAATGTTGAAGACTGAGACGATGACAACAGTGGTTTTCTCCCGAATTGGGTTTCCACCTTAAATTCTGGTGTTCATGTGTGTTGCTTATGTGTGATGATTTATTCTGTTCTTACTGCACATGTTTACTGCTTACTGAACATCTAATGAATGAATGATGCAATGATCTAAGTAAAATCTGCATAATGAGATCTCTGGTAATACACAAGTTTCATTAAGGATATCCGCGTGTATACGCGACTTGGGTTCATTAAAGTAGTGTATGGGTTTTAGAGAAAGAAAAAGTAAAAAGTTTTCAGTCTGCACTAAATATTGATTCACCCCCCTCTCTCAGTATTTTTCCCAACACTCCTTCATTTGGAATCCTTGTCGTTGAAGTCATAGCCTCTATTAATAGAGTGAATTCAATGCCTGCAATGGTGGCCTTGTCTCTACTGAAGTTTGTGTCAAAAATGGTAGTCAATGGGGCATGAAATCCTACCTCCATGATCTTCTCACAAAATCTCATACATCCAGTTTTTTCAAAACATCTCTTAGCATATGGGGAGGCATTGAGTTCTTGCAATGTGGATGACTCAAATCTAGAGTGGTGACCTACCTTGTGAGATTTCTTCTCACCCTACATTCTATTTGTGAATAGGATGAAGCCTTCCTAGATGAAATGAGTGAGTAAGGATGGTGAATTTGGGAAAAAAAAACATATGGATAGGGTAGGGTTAGGGGTTGTGATGAGGTATAAGAAGGTTGAAGAAAATTCCCCAAAAATTTGAGACAGTAGGGTAATGTGTTAGCTTAAGGATACATGTGGAATTACTTGAAATAGGTAAGGGGAGATGGGTCAAAATAGGAAAAAACAAATATTTTCCAATTTTTCTATGGAAATGTAGTGAAGACTTAGGGTTTTGAAGAAAAAATGGTAAGGAGGTTGTGAGTGGTAGGGGTTTTTTAGGGTAAGGTATATAAATGATAAATTAATGTTTAGATGGTGGGAAAAAGGGTCTGCAATGGTTAAAACAAATCAAGGAAGGAGAAACCCTAGAATGGAGGAGAGAATAACCCTAATGATGAAAAACACTAATACAACCATGAATTGACTTGAAGAAAGCTTTCGAAGTGTTTAATTATTGTGTAGGAGGCCACAGGAGGTATGTATAGTGATTTTGAAGTTTGGGAAGCTGGTTTGGAAGCCAAAATCCAAAAACGTCGCACTCTTTTGCAGAAATGTAGCGCTGCCCAAAAGCATAGCGCCAATACGCAAAAGTGTCATGCTGACCCAGAAACATCGTGTAACTCCTTCAGAAACATCGCAAAGCCTCTAGAAGCATAGCAGATTGTCTTTTCTTGCAAATTGTTTCCATTTTTCTTCCACCTTTGGAAATGGTAAGGTATTCTAAAGGTGAGAGATGCACTTTATCGAGCAAGGGAAGATAAAATGAGTGAAATAAATCACTTTTTTCCTTTTTATAACATCAATAAAACTCCCTTTTTTTTCATTTAATGAAAATATGAACTTTTTGAAGGACACTTTGCTTTTTGAATATTTTGACAATGAAACAAGATTTTGAAAGAATACAAATTGTCTCTTTTTATTCATCTACTTAAGCTAACTCCCTTTTAAAGATAACTTTGTATGATCGAAGTGAACGACCCTTCTTTTTTCCTTTTTTATGAAAAATTTTTGACCTTTATGGTGGCGAAATGAAAGACACCTAGACACTAACCTAGGTGAAAAAATGGTGACCTGACCTGAGACTCTAAATGAAAATGAAGGACATGACTCATGAAAAGACAATGACTATGAAAAAAATGAGGGGAGGAGCTTTTAAAGACCTATACATATCCAACGATCAAAATTTTATTTCAAAACTGACTTGGAAATGTAAAATTTTGACCTAGAACCACTACTAGACAAATTTGAAAGAGTACATATTGATCATTGAATATTGGACACTAACATATTGGAAATAGGCTCTTATGAGAAAGTTAATTGTGAAAGTAATAAATTATCTAAGCCTCAAAATAGGCTCTATATGAAAGAAATACTATGCTTGATTACAAGTATGGTACTTTCTACATTAGTGTGTGATTCATTAGCGTGGTTTTTTTATATTTTTGGTGTTATTTGTTTGCTTTGTAGGCATGTTTCCTCTTCTTACCTTGTGTCCCACTTGGTTTGTAGATGTTTTTGAACCATTATGTTGGTTTCGCTAATGGTGCTTGTTGTAGCACACAAAAATTATCTTCCGCAACATGGGCACTCTTTGCCCATGATGGTTATTTTGTCAATCTACAAGGTATTTTTTTGCGTAAAACAACTAATAATATTTTTGAATATAGCACGATCATCGAGCTATTATCAGATGTAGCTGATCTTGATATCAGAAACTTAGTTTTAAAATTAGACTCACAACTCGTTGTGTTACAATTAAATGGTCATTAGTCAATAAGAAACCCTCAAATTTCATGCATGTATTTACGTGTTCAATTACTAGAAAGGAATTTTGATTACATTGCACATCAACACATTTCAAGAAATTTGAATACGTTAACAGACACCTTAGAAAATTATGTATTATATAGACATTTGTTTCATATGTAAAAACCAATACATCATCATGATACATGAACACTTAGTTGTCTATGTATATATATATATATATATATATATATATATATATATATATATATATATATATATATATATATATATATCAATTTTGTCAGTGTGTTACATAAAAATCTCAAAAAATATGTCTTCTGTGACACAAATGGCTCTGTAAACCTACATCGGTGCAGAAAATAAACTAAGATCTGATATCTTCCCACATGGTGCTCGTGATAGCATGTGGCTACTCGGATAACTCGCCAGATTAAATGACACAATCATCTTGGGACCCCCACAGTATACCTCTGATAACGTAACGGGATATCATCAATTTTTTTGTATTCTAGTATGCCTCTGGTTAGGCCTACCAGGTTACACTCCACCTCTTCTAGTGGGTATGCCCCCTCTTCATAGGGGCATCCTCGATTTGGCATGCCACTCTCCTATAAATTGGATACATACAGGATGGTATTTGTTGGAAATAATGAGATGGGTGGTGGATAAATATTCCTTCAATTATTATTATTATTAATATTTCAGAGAATTAATTATTCTTCAATTATTACCAGTGTTTGTATAACGATAGAAGGAAACAAAAGGAACACAAATGCACACAATTTTTAAGGTGGAAACCCCCTCCGGGACAAAAACCACCTGAATTATTTTCTAATAATTCTTTAATATTCAACTCCAATTGAAAATAAAGCTCCAACTTCCTAGAATCTAGAAAAGCATTCTTCTCCAACTCTCACTGGATGGACAATCCAATGCCCAAGATTCTTCAGTAGTCAACTGAATGGATGCCCCAACACCCAATGAGCTATAACTAACCCTAGCACCACCTTACCACCCTGAATTTTTCACATGCTTGAACCTATTGGTGACTCCATGCACCAACCTACCACCCTATAGAAGAATAAAAGAAGAATGGACTCTCGTACCAGGGAAAATGGTCCACTTTACAATGATATAGAATGATGTAAAAGAATAAGACACACTATACCATAACCTGACTATGACAAAAATACCTAATGATGATCCTAGACCTCGCGACGCTACCTCTTCAATTTTTGGTAGATATACACTTGTATAAATTTTAGAATGATTATTTTACAATGACTTAGTACAATGATACCTTTATAATGACTGTATGTAGTGCCGCCCACGTGAAGACTTCATGTGGTGAACTTCTTATTGTTGTTCTTCACCTTGATTTTTTCTCTTGTCATGCTACCCTTTCTCACTCTTCAAAACATTAGATCATGCATTGAGTCTTATCTTGATGAATATATAATACCTGCAAAAAGTCTTCAAGGAAATACCCATGACATGATAATAGTAAAACTTACCTATCATGCAGAGCATATGTCAGTGCTAAAAAAAAAAAAATAGTACAAAGAACCTAATGCAATTCAGAGATGAACATGCATATATAGAATATACTTACCTGGAGATTACCTTTGCTGCACCTTGCTTTTCTTTTTTGCCCTAGAAATTCTGGTCCTTTGCAGCCCTTGCCAATGCGTGATCTAGCTTTTTCTTGCCTTCTAGGAGCTCTAAATTGAGTATGGTGTATCTATGTTATTTCAAATTCCCAATATTTGGTTTTATGTCCTCTAGTAGTCCTCTGAGTCTTATTTCCAATTCCATAGGTCTGGAAAAGTTATTCCCAATCTCTCACAATGACCTAATTATGAACTGGTTTAGTAGAGCGAAATTGTATGGCATGACATGTGTCATTGTTTCCTCATTCAACTCTGAAATAGTAAAACTTACCTATCATGTAGAGCATATGTCAGTGCTAAAAAAAAAATAATAGTACAAAGAACCTAATGCAATTCAGAGATGAACATGCATATATAGAATATACTTACCTGGAGCTTACCTTTGCTGCACCTTGATTTTCTTTTTTTCCCTAGAAATTCTGGTCCTTTGCAGCCCTTGCCAATGCATGATCTAGCTTTTTCTTGCCTTCTAGGAGCTCTAAATTGAGTATGGTGTATCTATGTTAAGGTAAGCTCCAGGTAATTATATTCTATATATGCATGTTCATCTCTGAATTGCATTAGGTTCTTTGTACTATTTTTTTTTTTTAGCACTGACATATGCTCTGCATGATAGGTAAGTTTTACTATTATCATGTCATGGGTATTTCCTTGAATACTTTTTGCAGGTATTATATATTCATCAAGATAAGACTCAATGTGTCATTGTTTCCTCATTGAAATTGTATGGCATGACATGTGTCATTGTTTCCTCATTCAACTCTGAAATAGTAAAACTTACCTATCATGCAGAGCATATGTCAGTGATAAAAAAAAAAAAAATAGTACAAAGAACCTAATGCAATTCAGAGATGAACATGCATATATAGAATATACTTACCTGGAGCTTACCTTTGCTGCACCTTGCTTTTCTTTTTTGCCCTAGAAATTCTGGTCCTTTGCAGCCCTTGCCAATGCATGATCTAGCTTTTTCTTGCCTTCTAGGAGCTCTAAATTGAGTATGGTGTATCTATGTTATTTCTTCCCAATATTTGGTTTTATGTCCTCTAGTAGTCCTCTGAGTCTTATTTCCAATTCCATAGGTCTGGAAAAGTTATTCCCAATCTCTCACAATGACCTAATTATGAATTGGTTTAGTAGAGCGAAATTGTACGGCATGACATGTGTCATTGTTTCCTCATTCAACTCTAAAATTGATAAAAAGAAAACTACATTCCATGCACTATCTGCTACATTTTATAGAATTCCAATTTGATACTCAGAGAGAGAGTTATGATGATTTTCCCAAGGTCACTTCTTTGAGATGAAGTTCAAAAGCCTTCAAAAACCCTAACTTCCACATATCATATCTCTGAAAATTTTGTGCATAATGATCTAAAATTTTTACACGAGCTTCCTTAGGCTTTCTGCTTCACCTCATAAAAATTTTAGCTTCTGAACCTTCGTATAAAAAAATTTATAGCGAAAATTCCATGATGACCTATTTCAAGTAGCGAAATCCCTGCATGAGGAGGATATGAGGATCACAATTTATATAAATGCTTAGGTTGAGAGGGTCTTCAACAAGTGAATGTGGGAGGGATTTTAGAAGCTTAAAAAATATTAATTATTGACTATTCAATGACCATAACCAATAATTAGTGTCATGCCACAACCCCATGGGGATTTAGCCCACTAACTAGGGTTACTAACTTCAAACATGAATATCTCTCAAATCGTGAAGAATTACGTGGTGTTTCATATATCAACGGAAACATATTGACAAGTAGAAACCATAAAATATCCTTGACTCAGAATATAGTAATTTGGTAGGTCAAAATTCCCATGAAAGATCAGGGTAGCCCCTGGTGCTGCTTGGGTTGACATCAATGACAACCATTGATCAACAATCTCCCCCTTTGGCATTGATCGCAACACAAGTACTCCCCTTATGATCATGAAACCTCTTCCTACAAAATTCTATCCCCATTTGACATCAATGACAAAGGGTAGCTCCCCTTGACACACAACCATCCTACGAACCTGTACACACTTCTAGTCCCCCCCTTATGTTATGAATAAGGAAAATCTAATGAGAACTTGGGAGAATCCCAAGCTTTTGGAAAAGATATTCAAATGCTTCACAAGGTAAAGTTTTAGTGAAGATATCAATGATTTGTTATTTTGTACCAACATATTCAAGTTTGATATTATTTTCAGTGACTTGTTCTCTAACAAAATGATATTTGATAGGAATGTGTTTTTTTTAATGCATGACAGGATTCTTGGAGATGCTGATGGCACTTGTGTTATCACAAAAGATGAGAATAGGCTCACTGAATTGTACTTTAAGTTCTTGCAAATTTTTTTTGATCCAAAGGACTTGCGTACAACAAGCTATCACTGCAATGTATTCTACATCCGTTGTAGATAACGAGATTGAGGTTAGCTTTTTTCTCAACCATGATATGAGACAACCACCTAGATAGAATTTTGCTCCACTAGTACTCTTACGATCATCAATGCTTCCTACCCAATCTACATATGTAAAGGCTTGAATAATGAGATTTTTACCCTTGGGATACCACAAGCCATATTCTATTGTTCCCTTTAGATATCGAAGAATTCTTTTGAAGACAATAATGTGTGATTCTTTTGGTGGTGCTTGGAATCTTGCTACTTATCCAATTGCTTTCTTAACATCTGGCCGAGAGGCTGTTACATATAGAAGACTACCAATCATATATCTGTACAACCTCTGATCCATATCCTTAGATGAGTCGTCTATGCTCAATTTTCAACCTATTACCATTGGATTAAGGATGGGTTTGAAATATTCCATTTTGAATTTCTTGAGAATTTCCTTGATGTACTTGGCTTGAGATATAAATATTCCTTTCTTTTGTTGAGATATTTGAAGCCCTAAGAAGTATTTCATCTCACCAAATAAACACATCTTGAACTCACTTTGCATATTTGTAGCAAATTTCTTACTTATTCGGTCATCATTTCTACCAAATATAATATCATCCACATATACCTCAACGATTGTTAAATTATCTTTATCTATTTGTACATAAATATTTCTATCAGCGGTACCTTTCTTGAACCCTTGTTGACGTAGGTGTCCATCAAGAAGAGCATACCATGCTTTGGGAGCCGGCTTGAGACCATATAGAAGCTTCTTTAACATGAAAACATAGTCTTCTTTTTCTGATAGTAGAAACCTTCAGGTTGTTCGATGTAAACTTCTTCTTCTAATTCGCCATTCAGAAATGTTGACTTAACATCTGTTTGGTAGAATTTTATTTTTCTTGAACATGAATAGGCGAGAAACATTCAAATGGCTTCCATTCTAGAAACTGGTGAAAATGTTTCGTCGAAATCAATTCCTTCCACTTGTGCATAGCCTTTTCAAACCAATCTTGCTTTGTTTCTGGTAACCTGTCCATCTTCATTCAATTTGTTCCTAAAAACCCATTTAGTCCCAATGACATTTTTATCTTTTGGCCATGGAACTAATTCCCAGGTGTTATTCTTATCGATTTGATACAATTATTCATTCATAGCTGCTACCCAATGTTCATTATGGTTGGCTTCCTCAAAAATACTAGGCTCAAAGGTTGCTAGAAAATAAATGTGATCTTGTTGTGATGAACGAAGTTGTCGACCTTCATTTATGTCACCAACGATTTGATTTGATGGATTGTTCTTTTGAATCCATTATTTTGTTCTATTTGGAGGAGCTTCTTGTTGTTATTCATGTATATCTTGATGAGAACTATTTACTTCTTCATGGTTGATAGTTGCTTCTTATTCTATAATTTTCTCTGTGTCTTTTTTAGCCTCTGTCTCAAGTTTCAAAGATTCTAGATCCTCATCACTATTCGTTAGAACACCATCTTCATCAAATGTAACATTTATTCTCTCCAATATCTATTTTCGTCTTAGATTATAGAATTTACAGGCCTTTCTTTTGCATGTGTAACCAAAAAATATACCTTCGTCAAAATGTGATTCAAACTTATCCAACTTTTGATCTTCTCTTTTGATATAACATTTGCTTCTGAAGTTTCTGAAATATTTTACATTAGCCAGTTTTCCTTTCCATAATTCATTTGGGGTCTTGTTGCAATTATTTCTGAGAAGACTTCGATTGATAATGAAGAATGTCATATCAATTTCTTGAACCCAGAATTTTCATCCAATTTTGAGTCCTTCAACATTTTTCTACCCATTTCCTATGCAGTTCTATTCTTTCTTTCAACAACTCCACGTTGCTAAGGTGTTCGTGCTATTGAAAATTTTCTTTTTATTCCATTTTCATCACAGTATTGCTGAAATAATTTGGAAGTGAATTCTCCTCCATTATCTGATCTTAGACACTTTATTTTCAAATCAGTTTCATTTTCGACCAAATCCTTGTATATCTTAAAGCAATCAAATGATTTAGATTTTTTCTTTAGGAAATTGACTGCTATCATCTTGGTATAGTCATCTATCATTAACATGAAATATAATTCTCCATCTAAGCCTTTTTTTCTCACGAGACCATGTAGATCAGTATGTATCAATTCCAATGGATGTGATGCAAAGTGTTCTTTTGTTTTAAATTGGACTTTTGTCTGGTTGCCGTGCCGATAGGCCTCACAGAGTGTGTTGGAAGGTTTTGAGATTTTCGGCATTTCTTGTACTTCTTCCTTTTTTCTTATCCTATAAGATTTTAAGATCCATCTTTTCCAAAGGATATGGTTCCATCCTTATTCTCTTTCATAGATACAAATTTATTTCTATCTCCAGTCATATGTGTTGAGCAACTGCTATCAACATACCACATATCTTTGTTGTTTTGAGCCTTGAGAGCGAGAGCACAATTATCAGTATTATTCTTCTTCCATGTTTGTTTTTTCAATGTCTTCGAAGATTCTTGTGGAGGATTTTCAAGTCTACAGTCTTTGGTTATGTGTCGAAATTTTAGAAATTTGTAACATTCCATATTATTTCTTAAATGTTAAAATATATTGATGTTTAGTTAGCCTTGGGAGGTTCATATTTGAAATATATCCTAGAATTATATTGGTTCCTATGGTATATGCAACATTCTACAGCTTTATGACCAAATTTCCCACATGAGTAACAATAGCCATGAAAAATATGTTGGTACCAGGATGGAAATCTTTGTCAAGGAATTGTATTCCAAGGTGTTCTTGCGAATCTTGTCCAATGAAGTCTACATGCATGTCACATCTCATAGGTTAATTGTATTTTTTTGTACAAGGTCCTTCTTCTTCTTCTTTGTAACCGAGGCTAGTACTATAATTGTAAGATCGTTGATTGTTGATGAGTTCTTCTAATGCCCTTGACCTGCTGGCATAGTTTTGGACAATTTTTCCCTTCTTCACTTCCTTACGCGGCGAGAATACTTCGACTTCTAATGCTTTCCTTTCTTGGTTGCTTTCTTCAAAAATATTTTGAAGTGACTCTTAAATAAATTTGTGTTCTTCAACTTCAATTTTGAGACCTTGAACTTGTTCTTCAAGAGTATTGGAACAGATCTTCTCAGCCTTGAGATATTTTATAAGCCTGATTGCCTCCTTAGAGAATTCTTCTATGGTCAACCCTTCTTCTTCATTGTTTGATACCTCTTGTTTATTGTGCTTGGCCATAAATAGTACTCTCTCATTGGATTCTTCTTCATTGTCACTATCTTCATTAGATGATGAGCTATCTTCTTTAGAGAGAACTTTCCTTGCCTTGCTTGTTGAATTTCTTAAATCCTTTCTTTCCTTTTGATTTACCATCACTTATGTTTGGACATTTTGCTGCGAAATGCCCAACCTCACCACAGCCTAAAGATATCAATGGAAGTTTACTTTAGAATTTTCACTTACAAATTTTCAATTTTCTCATAAAGTAAGCATATTCTCCATCTAAAATACCTTCTTCAACATCTTCCTTTTCTTCACACTTGTAGGTGCATGTCTTTTCCTTTGAAGGTTGTTTGGCCTTATTTTTTTTCTTAGATGCAACGAACGCAGTTTCTAGATGCGAAGTACCCTATTCTTCATCAAGTCTCATTTCATATTCTATGAGAACTCCATGTAATTCCTCTTTGCTGAGTTTGTCTAGATTTTCACTATATTCTAAGACCGATAGATTTGGGTTGAATATCCCTGGTCACGTTCTAAGAATATTTTGTATGATATTCTTCTCGTCAACAGGCTCTCCTAATCCTTCCAGAGTATTGGTTATTTCATCAACGTGTTGGAAGTATGCAACAATGTTTCCATCTTCTTTCATTCTAATTTTCTCAAATTTTGAAGCTTTTTTTCTTTGACATTTGAGTCACCCGCATATATATTATCAATCTTGTCCCATACATTTTTGGTGGTTTTACAACCCAACACCTTATGATAAGAATATTAGATAAGTCCATTGATAAAAATATTCTTTGTTTTTGCATCATTTACCCAATTCTTCTTACCTTGTTCATCTGCGGTTGGTGTAAATCCATTTTGAACAGTGTCCCATACATCGTAACCTTGTGCCAAGAGATATACCTCCATTCTTCCTTTCCAGAGTTCATAATTATTTTCATTGAACAAAGGACACCATTCTTGGTATGCTCCATGACCTCCTTCCAGTTGTTAAGCTGCTATTGAAGGAACCAAGCTCTGATTCCAATTGTTGGAACTACTGAGAGGGGGGGTGAATTAGTATTATTTTCAATTAGTATTATTATTAATATTTTAGAGCATTAGTTAATATTCAATTATTATCAGTCTTTGTATAATGATAACAATAAACAAAAGGAACACAAATGCACATAGTTTCTAAGGTGGAAACCCCCTCCGAGACAAAAACCACCTGAATGTTTTTCTAATAATTCTTTAATATTCAACTCCAATTGAAAATAAAGCTCCAACTTCCTAGAATCTAGAAAATCATTCTTCTCCAGCTCCTATTGGATGGACGCTCCAACGCCCGATATTCTTCAGTAGTCAATTGAACAGATGCCCCAACACCCAATGAGCTACAACTCACCCTAGCACCACCTTACCACCTTGAAGTTTTCACAGGCTTGAACCTATTGGTGACTTCATGCACCAACCTAGCACCATCCTACCACCCTATAGAATAATAAAATAAGAATGGACTCCCGTACGAGGGAAAATGGTCCACTTTACAATGATATAGAATGATGTAGAAGAAGAAGACACACAAGACCATAACCCTGACTATGGCAAAAATACCTAATGATGATCCTAGACCTCATGACACTACCTCTTCAATTCTTGACAGATAGACACTTGTACAAATTTTACAATGACTCAGTACAATGATACCTTTACAATGACTATATGTAGTGCTGCCCACATGAAGACTTCATGTGGTGAACTTCCTGCAGCTATTTTTCACCTTGATTGCTGCTCTTTTCATGCTACCCTTTCTCACTCTTCAGAACATTAGATCATGCATTGATTCTTATCTTGATGAGTATATAATACCCACAAAAATTATTCAAGGAAATACCCATGACATGATAATAGAAAAACTTAGAGCATATGTCAGTGCTAAAAAACAAAAATTATAATACAAAGAGCCTAATCCAATTAAGAGATGAACATGCATATACAGAATATACTTAGTTGGAGCTTACCTTTGCTGCACCTTGCTTTATTTTTCTACCCTACAAAGTCTGGTCCTTTGCATCCCTTGATAGCACATGATCTAGATTTTTCTTGCCTTCTAGGAGCTTGATATTGAATATGGTGTATCTTTGTTATTTCATATCCCCAATATGTGATTTTCGGTCCTGTAGTAGTCCTTTGAGTCTTCCTTCCAATTCCATAGCTTTGACCCAATTTGGATTCTTCAAGAAAAATTTATGCCCAATATCTCACAATGACCTAATTATGGACTAGTTCAGTAGAGCTAACTTGTACGATGTGCCACATGTCACTGTTTCTTCATTCAGCTCTAAAATTGATACACGGGAAAATAATGTCCATAAACTATCTGCCACTTTTTATAGAATTCCAATCTGATATTCAGAGAGAGAGTTATGGTGATTTTCCCAAGGTCACCTCTTTGATATGAAGTTCAAAAGCTTGCAAAAACCATAACTTCCACAGATCATATCTCTGAAAATATTGCGCGCCATGATCTAAACTTTCTACATGAGCTTCCTCAAGTTTTTGGCTTCGACTCATAAAATATTCAGCTAATGAAACTTCGTAGAAAAAACATTATAGCGCAAATTCCCCGATGACATATGCAAAACATCATAACATAAGTTTAAATCTTGGAATACATAACAAAAACATTAAAAATTAAAAAAATCTAAAAAAAAAAAATTACCTGCATATGAAGACTATGCACTTGGCAGCAGAGGTATATCTTGGTTTCCTTCAAAATTAGTGCCAACATATGCGTAATCCTCCACCATGATCAACTGATTTCGTGGCCAACTAAAAAATGGTGTAAAAAAAAAACATCTGCTGACCCCCCCCTGATGGGGCATAATCGCGTACAACCTCAGTAGCCTCAGATCCCTCAAGGTTGGATCATATATCTCTAACCACTGATATTTAAAGAAAGGCACTCTCTACAAGAAGAAAGTGATGAGGATGGATCTGTATCCAAACTGTTTCAGATTTCCTATCTTGCACTTGGTTAGTTGGCTCTTCATATTCCCCCACAACCCCTCGCACCAGTTAAACATTGTGGGAGCAAGGAAATCCATTGCATACTAGAATTGGGACTTAATTTCCTCATGCAATGCCCGGGCCCTGGATACTCAACCCATAAAATAAAAAAATTTCCTCAGTGTTAGAAATATGATGGTTCTAATGTCTACCTTCCCACTACTAGTCTTTTGGGCACCTGGGAAATGTCTTTGGATGAGCATGCTAGTGCTCTCTCCTCTAGTATGAGCTCTGGAGACTTTGATTCTCTCACCTATCCTAGACAAACCTATGATGAAGTAGATTTATGTGACCTCTAACTCAAGTTCTTGATCCCCAATCACGAAAATTTGGTGATCTACGTCCCATATCCCGATTAGATACTCAAGCATCTCCAACTGAGCTCTTAGCCCTAAATTCTGGAACAACTTAAGAAATCTACAATTCCTTAGTGCGTTTATGCAATTTGGGTCTTGGAGAGCTTGGTGGTATTCCACCTCATGGCTCGTCTCTTTCCATTTGATCACCATATTCCCTGAAAACACCTGTAAAACATTTTCAAATGACATTTTAGGATATTTTATTGGAGAAATTTGGGAATAAATCATTGAAAGAGGAATAATTTCATATTTTAAAATCTTCCTCACAGTCAGCATGACTGTAAAATTTAAAAAGGCACTAGCGGTGCAATCCCCTTTCAGGCTAGGGGCGATCAACATGGGTCCGATAGGTAAAACTCATGCTGATCGCCTATGAAATTAAGGTTTTAACTTCTTCCCCAAAAAACAAAATTTATAACTTAAACAACCTAGGAATGGAATACAATTAAAGAGAAAGGATTGGGCTCTTACCTGCAACTAATGGATTGTCGAACGACGTCCTAGATTGGCTGCACCATTGATCTAAATTTTGAGAGAGAAGGGTAAAAAGTACTTTTACAATTTACTCTAAATATAATGGTTAAAATGATTTACTTTTTCTCTTTATATATTTTTGAATATATTTTGGCTAACATTTTATTATTTTTCCTCGATATCGGTGATTTTTATTGTTTTTGTGGAGCAACAGGATCCTTTATGGTGATAGTAATCATTTCTGATGCAACAAGCTTTATTTTATCTCCTTTTTGGACTCATTAAAAATAAACAAAAAAGGAACATCCCCAATGGAGTCACCAATTTTGTTGTGAAGAAAATCCCCTCTCTAGACAAGGGCGATGTCTCTAGCTCTATAGTGAGTCTAGCAACTTACAAGACTATTTAATGAACACCTTCTTAACTAACATTCAAAATTGAATGAGAAAAGGAAAATATCCTACCTCTTCTTGATGTTATGCTCAACTTCTTTGGTGAAGGCCTCGATCCACGTTCCTTCAGGCTCAATCCTCACTACTAGTGGCATTCGAATACCTATAAGTGATCAAGAGACAATAAAAAACATGATCCAATACAAAGCATACATTGAATATCAATTACCTAACAAATCAAAGAGCATTAGGCTATTCATACGAATATTCAAACAAATATAGAAAGCGAAGAACCAGATGTATTTATTAGTGATGTAAAAGAATCTTACCTTACAACCATGGCCTTGATGTTGGAGGCCTCCTTTTCATGTAATTTGAGTCCAAACTAAGGATCTTAAGCAATCCTTCTCCCGAATGGCAGATTAAGCATTGGCACAGCATAGGGATGTAAAGGATGAAAGATCAGACCATCCCAATAATGACCAACCAGTAGTGGAGGGATGGGGATCAATTTATAGGAAGGGAGAGGGATTTAGAAGCCCATGAAAGAGGAAGGAAGGCCCAATTTTCAAGGGATAATCCCCTATTGATAAGTTTAAGAGCTCCAAATGAGAGATCTCAACCCTATCTCCACCAAAAAATATCCAGCTCATCGTCCTGGAAACTTCTAGAGGTCGAAGCTTCTCCTCCATTTGACGAAACACTACTAGAAATGGTTCAGAGTGGTTTTTTAAGTTAGAATAATGATGACAACTTTAGGTTAGAATGGGCAGATAACTGGAGAAAAGCGTTGATCGATAAATTTAGGGTTTGAGCTAAGTTTCTTCAGGAATTCTTCAAGGAAAAAATATTTTAGTCTTTAAAGGACATCTTGATGTATTTTCCAAGGTGGATATACTACATGTTAGTCATCAGTAATTTTTTCTATTTTGTAGATGACTAAATTCTTGTCCTAGATTTCTAAAAACAAGATTCATGAATATTGTGAGTTTTAGAAATCTCATCGCCTTCATTATCCTTGAAACAAAATTTTCACTATTTTACTACTCTGCCATTGCCTGGTTAGACTACCACTCCTAAAAGACCCCTCATGGGCTCATGCCACTAATCTTTGTCCTATTTTCACACCCATAACCTAAGTACTCTGTTTTTCCTATGCTTAACCCCTCCACTTTCCATCTAGGATTGCCAGACAACTCAGCCTTTCCCATGTTCACCAGGTGCCTCAAGCATTGATGGTCTCAAAAATATCTCTGTAGGCTCTTTAGATAAATCAATTACCTTGGATTTTGGACCTTTAATACATCAATTTTTCAAAAACTCTATTTTTCATACTTGAAAAACCCAAGTCAGTCAAAGACCAAGTCAAAAGAGCCTCTCACTAGGTCATTATGGTTTCATAGGTTGTAGGGTTATCTTTGGTGTTCTAAATCACTATTTTTCATGTGCTAGAAGTTGAATCAAATGTGAAATAAGGTCAGCACCTATTTGTCCAAGATAGATCAGAAAAGTCTCCAAGTAAGACCTCCTTATCAAGTTCAAATTCTGCAAAGAACAGTTGTTCATTTTTGACATTTCTGCAGGAGTGTCAAGGTGACTATCAGCAGGAAAATAGGTGAGGTAAGAGGCCTGATCCTCATTGTAATATCCCAAAATAGGGAAAATCTACAATGTTATGAACATCTTATAATATTCCCAAATTGGAGACCTAGCAATATGCAAACACAACAATGGAGTAGGAGTGATAACTCAACTCATAGAATTGGAGAAATATTCATAGAGATATTATTTAGTTATAGCAGCAACAAATTTATACAAGATCCCGAGGAAAGTGTTACTCAAGATAGGCAATGATCAGCCTCATGAAACAAGTACATAAATCATGACAAAGTACTACTACGCAAGTGTGCCCAAGCTATGACTGCACAATTTTATAAGAGCAACTGCATGCTAAAATATGTCAAATACATAGATATACAAATGTATGGCCCATACAACATTGGGAGTGAATATCTCAGCTCCCAAAGACTACCTCAAGTCAACCCTAGAAGGATTGGCTGAAATATACAAAATCTGCAAAATATCGGAGTTGCAGGGTAGCAGCTGCAACTCAAGAACTGTAAATGGATGGAGAAAGATGAAGATGTTGCATCTGATAAAAGGCCTCCTCCAATGGACCTTCCAAGTGAAAGGTTGATCCTATCACTAAATATCTCACCCTCTCAATAACTTGCAAAACCCCTACTGCAAATGATCACTGGAAATAACGTAGTTTCTAATGGATACTGCGTTGTAGGAGCAAGGGAATGAGTTGGCCAAATGCCAATATCTGCAATAAGCTCTGAAACCTTCCTCACTAACCTTCCAAAGGAATGGAAGCTCCCTCCTCTGGAAATCAGCTCCATAAATGGTGTTGAGGACCTCCACTACAACACCCTGCAACACAATGTTATACTTGAGTAGAAATAACATTGTAGTTGAAGGAGGTGGCTTGGCCTTGAGCATGAATGTGGATAACGAAGTAAAAAAACCTTCAAGAGGCCTCTCTTGGAAGGAGAAGGATTCCTAAATAGGAGATCCTTGTGCTAAGCAGCACTGCAACTTTGCTAAATAGCGAAGACTACACAAAGTCTAAACAGACCAAGAAATCAATAATACATAACATGAGAAACAATGGCTGCCTTGCCCTCCTTTTAAACAAGTGAGAACTCTCTCCCCATGGGTCCCACTCCTTAGGTTTTCCTCCACCAAGGAAAATTCCTCCCATTCACACTGCGTTGTCTCTCCAAGTGGTCTCCACCTCTTATCCCAACGCTGTTGACTTGGTCAAACTTGACCTTGTCCCCATGCATATGTCCCCTTTCATACTTGAGGGTATGAAATCCATCTCTTCTGAATATCCCTTTTCCTATTATGAGGGATTTTATCATTCTTCTGCAATTTATGGGCCTCCTTAGCCATTTATTTACCTCCTATGTGTAAACAAAAAAATTTAATATTCCCTTTAGCTGTGTGCTAAAGTGGGAATATTACAATCCTCCCCTCCCAAATATCGCTTGTCCTCAAGTAACTGCAAAGATAAAACTGAGGGGCCTTCTTGAGGCATGAGTTCTGATATGATTTGGAGTCTACTATCCCAAAATGTAGCTCCCATCCCCAAGAAATCATCCATACAAAGTGGGTTACCTCCCAACATGGAAACTCCTAAAAATGCTCCTCCACCTTGAGCTCCGACAATGTAGGTGGGCTAAAAATCTGACCTTGGTAGAAAAAATATTCTACCCCACGCTTTCCTCCTCTCCACTTAATATAAGTGTAGAGTGTCTGCTGATCCTGGGCTGCAATAATTTTTCCCTCAAGTGGCAAGAAGGAAATGGGATCCTCAAATATCTCCTCTCCAACATTATGAATCATGCTGGCTCAAATATCCCCATATATGATGAGTTGGAAATTATCATCATATGGAATCACATCCATCATATGGCTCACCTCATAAGGAAACAAATTTGTTGCTATGGTGGCCATACCATCTCCCATACTCCCCTTAGAACATGTAGTGCAAAATGTGCGGGGAATTTCTCCCCCAAAGGACACATCCACCCAATGTGTCTCTCCCCCAATTATGCTCCCAAGAAAATAAATAACAATAGAAATGAAGGGAACCATAATGAGAATCATGCTTGCTGCCATATGAAGTAATGGAGAAGGACAATGGTCCCTCAAATGCAGCCAGTGCAGCTTGACCCTCAACTGCAATAGAGAATGACAAAAACTACAGTTTCTCAACCACCTGCTTGCTGCCCCATTCTCCTCGTATGTTTGGAGAAAGTGAATGATGTATTGTGGAAGGTGAGTATGTTCTCCACAAGAAATCTCCTTCCCACATCCTCCTAGGGAGTGATCATCTATAATGGCCTTAAGCAGACCACAAAATCTAGAAGGAATAATATTCCTCCTTGGAGAAAATTCCTGCACATATATGGTTAAGAGATGCATATATATATATACAAATTACTATGCAAATAACAATACCCTTACCATATGTTTTTCTCATACAAATGGAGTGGAACATAGATGACTCTCCTATCATCCTCAAAGAGAAAAGAGTTGGTTGTGAAAACTCCTCCATCTCCATATGATCCATGCATCTCCTCATATGCTGATATATCTCCTCCTCAAAACCCTTCCAAAAATACCCCTCCATGATGGTGTGGTATGCTCTCATAGAAAAAGTGAGGCTGAAAAGGAAATCCTCATGAGCTGCTTATAGCAACCTATCCTTGAGCTTGGAAGCTCCAGATAAGAATATCCTATCATGATAGTATATGACCCCATCTCTGACTAAATATCCCTCCTCATGCAACTGGTCATCCAATATCATACAAGTGAAAAGATCCTTGGAATACTCCACCAACATCTGGGAGTTCCAATATGGATCCATCCTCCATAGTGACAGCACTAATGATCTCTCATGAAGAACATATGTCATATGTTCATCCTCTCCTTTGAAATCTCCCATGCCAAAGATGCAAGCTGCAAGGCTTATATCCTTCCCCTGCTACTTCTGCCACAACGCAAAATATGAAATGAGAGTGGGTAAAGATGATTCTGAGAGAATGCTTCTCTCCTCCTTGAGTCTACCCAACACTCTCAGCACTATAAAATTACTTCCCAAGGTTTCCACTCCTCTGAAATCAATGAATGGTGCCTCAAAATTTGAAGCATCTCTCATCATCTGCTGATATGGTGGTCTCCTTGGTGAAATGTCTCCATGCAATGAGACATTATCATCAAGAGTAGACTGCATACAGGAATCAACAGACTTGTCCCTGCTCTCACTGTGCAATTGAGTCTCCCTCTTAGGTGCATCAACCTCATGAAATAGACAAGGATGTGTGCTCCTCATCACATGATGCTGGTCATCCTCCCTATCTCCTCCTTGTATCTCCATAGTTCCACACCTCATCATCAAGGGCACATGTAGAACATGAGTTGTGCCTAGATCTCCACACATGAGATCCTGGGGACTTCTTTTCAAATATGCAAGAACCCCTCTAGTTAGAGCAAGATTTCCTCCTTCCTTTGCATGAGGTGCTAGATCAACTCTAGATATGATAGTGTTGTTGCCCTTAGTCTCGTCAACATGAATGGGCAACCCTCCACTGATTGGATCCTATTTTGGAAAAGGGATCACCATGCCTTCTTGTGCCAAAATAAAAGATGAAGGACTTGCCTCCAGCAAAGTATAATGCAAGATATCAGCCTCCTTCATGGTTTTCTGAAGATTTTTTGAGTCCAAGGTTTCCTCCATCGCATGCAAGGGTTTTTTCTGTTTAAATTCGTCTGTCTTCTCCACATTTGTTTCGGAATTCTTCCCACAAAATATTTCCACAAAACTTTTAATTAACCTTCCATAGGAATAAGTATTTGCATTATTTAAAGTAAAATACTCAAATATCCACCATGCATAGGCCTTACCTCCAAAATGCAGTGCTGCTACTCTGATGGCTTCATCTTCAGAAATTTGATGTTGCTGCAAGAAGGTGTCTAGATCTTCCACCCAAGCCTTGGATGAACATGTAGGTGAACCATAAAAGGTAGACAAAATAAATCTATCCACATTATTCTGCTTGCTCCTTCTCACCTTCATCTTGCAGAACTTTGGGAAAGTGATGTGATCTCTAAATTTCTGAGTTTGAGATTCATACTCATGCAAGAAACCACTAAGAGTTCCCTTATTAGGCATCCCTTCTTCTCCTCTTTCTCTTATGGAAAAACTGGCCATGTGACTGCGTTGTGCATCATAGGGTGTGGCTGCATGCTCACACTCCCCATAAGAAAATCTAGATTTTGAATCAATTTCAAACCCTCTTGGATATTCTGTACCTATCTTCCTCCTTGTCTTCTTGAAATCTTCACGAATGCTCTGTACAGATCTTGGAAGAAGCTTTGTAAGCCTATCTTCCTTTCTCTCTCCACATAATGGAGTCTTCATATTCTCTTTTCTTGATAGCATCATGGCTGAGTTCCACAGGCAGAGCCAATATTATGCTTTGATACCATTGTAATATCCAAAAATAGGGAAAATCTACAATGTTAGGAATATCTTATAATATTCCCAAATTGGAGACCCGACAATATGCAAACACAACAATGGAGTAACAGTGATAACTCAAATCATAGAATGTGAGAAATATTCATAGCTATCATATTAATTTATAGCAGAAAAAAATGTATACAATATGCTGAGGACAATGTTACTCAAGATAGGCAATGATCAGCCTCAAGAAACAAGTACATAAATCATGACAAAGTACTGCTACACAAGTGTGCCCAAGCTATGACTGCGTAGTTTTATAAGAGAAACTACATGATAACATATGTCAAATACATAGATATAAAAATGTATGGCCCATACAACATTGGGAGTGAAGATCTCAGCTCCCAAAGGCTACCTCAAGTCAATCCTGGAAGAATTGGATGAAATATATAAAATCTGCAAAATGTCGGAGTTGCAGGGTAGCAGTTGCAACTCAAGAACTGGAAATGGATGGAGAAATTTGAAGATGCTGGATCTAATAAAAGGCCTCCTCCAATGGACCTTCCAAGTGAAAGGCTGATCCTATCACTGAAGATCTCACCCTCTCAATAACTTGCAAAACCCCTACTGCAAATGATCACTGGAAATAACGCAATTTCTGATGGATACAGCATTGTAGGAGAAATCGAATGATTTGGCCCAATTCCAAGATCTGAAATAAGCTATGAAAAATTCCTCACTAACCTTCCAAAGGAATGGAAGCTCCCTCCTCTGAAAATCAGCTCCAGAAATGGTGTTGAGGACCTCCACTGCAACGCCCTGTAACACAACGTTATACTCGAGCAGAAATAACGTTGTAGCTGAAGGAGGTGACTTGGCCTTGAGCCTAAATGTGGAGAATGAAGTACAGGAACCTTAAAGAGGCCTCTCTTGGAAGGAGAAGGATTCTAAATAGGAGATCCTTGTGCTAAGCAGCACTGCAACTTTGCTAAACAGCGGAGACTGCAAAAAGTCTAAACAGACCAAGAAATCAATAATAAATAACATGAGAAACAATGGCTGCCTTGCCCTCCTTTTAAACAAGTGAGAACTCTCTCCCCATGGGTCCCACTCCTTAGGGTTTCCTCCACCAAGGAAACTTCCTCCCATTCACACTGCGTTGTCTCTCTAAGTGGTCTCCACCTCTTATCCCAGCGTTGTTGACTTGGTCAAACTTGACCTTGTCCCCATGAAAATGTCCCCTTTCATACTTGAGGGTATGAAATCCAGCTCTTCTGAATATCCCTTTTCCCATTATGAGGGATTTTATTCATTCTTCTGCAATGTATGGGCCTCCTTACCCATTTATTTACCTCCTATCTGTAAACAAAAAAATTTAATATTCCCTTTAGTTGTGTGCTAAAGTGGGAATATTACACTCATTAAAGGACATACACAAGAAAATGGAAGAGGAAGCAGTCTATGCTCAGGAGAAATAAGGGTTTCTAAGACTGATTGGGCCAACAGTGTGCCAAGCAAGGAGCTAAGGCAACAAAACACATGGATAGAGGCACACCAGTACAACCAAGCATGAATTGAATATTTTTAGAAATCATAGATGGAAAAGGGAAAAAGGTGAGGTGAACTAAACAAAAATGAATGAACTTGAAAGGGATATAGAGAACTTAGAAGACAACACTAATGATTTTTCTCAAGTAACCCAGAAACCTAAGGTTTTTGAAAGATAGGCAAGGGAGATGAAATGAAGAGGATAGGCCTCCATGATGACAACAGACAAAAGGCTTGAAGAGGCTATTGTTAGTGACCTCCAGGGTTTTCCAAGGTAAAGTGTTTCACTGCATCGAAGGGAAAGAATGCAAAGAGTATCAGTATAAGGAAGGTCAATCCTTCATTTTTAGTCATGTGCACTCAATGATCAAAGGAATAAAAGCATAGGGTTGAGTTTCAAGATGGAAAAACAAGTTGATCATGAGTTTCATGTTGTGTAACTAAATGTTTCAAACCCAAGAAACATCAAAAAGGGCTAAAATCAACATGTCATGGCACCTGTAAAAATCAGAAGTGGCCTAAAAAGGAGATAGCATTCATAATTGTGAAGACTACGGTACTTGCCAAAGATGGCTTTATCATGCTTGGAGATCAATGAGAAAAATGAAAAAAAGTTCCTCAGTCACCCATCAAGCAAGAAGCAATTTAATCTCCAAGATAAGAAAAAAGAGGTTTTAAATATGTTTCCACCATGCAAGTGCCTAAGGTTGTCAAAGTGTTTTTAGCATGTTCCAAATATCAGAGGGAAGAGAGTCATTTCAAGGTTTTCATGACACTTATTGACTGAAAGTGATTGAAAGACATGAACAGGCCAAAACATAGCAAATCATGTAACTCAAACAACATCTGAAGAATAGAGGGTTAAGGGCACCAATAGGTCAAAAGAGGTCAAAATTTCACCATGTCAGCAACCTGAAGAGCAACAAAGAAAAATGGTTGGTAAGGAAAAATATCACTTGAATTTTTTTTAAGCCACCTACTGAAAAAGCTCAAATTGAAAAATCAGTAAAAGTGACCAAGTGACTGAAAACATTAGAAAGTGGGTTTACAAGGGATAAATTTGTTTTCCTAAGACTATAAAGAGTCATTTTATTTATCACTCAGATCATTATGCACATTCAAAAGAGTAATAAATCTTTCAAAGAGAAATTTCTGAGTTTTGAGTCAAAATCTGGGTAAGGTTACCCAGCGATACGTGTTTGTGCTAGCACTGTGCTTACAGCACCCGGCTCTACGCGTTCAGGGGTTTTTGTAGTGTAAAAATACACTACGTTGTGCATTCAGGTGAACGCGTTGCGCGTTCAGGGGGGCGCTACCTGTTCGCCTAGAATTTCCCGACAAGCAGGGCATCGTGCAGCGCTGTGCCCAGGAGGAGGCCCAACAGGCCCAGAAACTTGCCCGGTGCTGCGCTCAGGAGGCATGACAAGCCCAGAATGTGCCCGGAGCTGCACTCAGGAAGCCTCACAGGCTTGCACGTGAGTAGGGCACTATGCCCAGGAGACTCAACACCTAACAGCATGTTCAGGTGCTGTGCCTAGACCAAAATCCGTCCTCCACCTGCAAATTTCCAAAAAATGATGAAAGGACACTTCCAAGCTATATCCAAGGACCTGAAAAGAAGTTTAAATTTGGTAGGTGGCTGCTTATACTTATCCTCCAAGTGGTTCTGATGATTTATTGGTTAAATGAAATTGACTAAACCCTAGTGACTAGAAACCCTAAGTCCTCATGACCAACGCTCTCTTTTGACTTCCAAGCAAGAAATGATCAGTCAAGAAAGGTGTCAATTGGGTAATTACAGTCAATTAAAGTTAACCCTTCATTAAATCTCAAAGGAAATTAGTCATAAACCCACATCTCCATCTTTCTCATTTACAATAACTTCCTTTCACCGTCTTTTCATTTCACTCCTCCTACCAAGTTTCACAATCAGGCCAAAGGTTGTTTAAAGGCAACACTAATCACCATGTCAAGAGAAGAGGGGAGTTTCAGCAGTGAAGGAGGCCAAGTGCCTATGAGACAAAGGAAAAAATATGGAAAGGTTAACAGATTTGAGCCCCAAAACACTGTGGAGATTACTACCTCTCCCATGATTCTCACTTTCTTTCAAAATGTAGGGTGTTTTCAGTTTTGTGAAAAGGTCCAACAAGTACAAAATCACCCAGAGCTCACAAGGTTATTCATTCTCAACCTACATAACAAACAATTAAGCTTTTCAGGGGTGACCTTTGAACTCTCCTCAGATGCCATTTCTAGTGCTACAGGTATACCTGATGTTGGTGAAAAATGCTTCAAAAGGGCAAAGTTGGACATGGGCTACTATGAGCCATTTCTCAAGCCTAGGTACCAAGAAGGTTGCAAGACTATTTTCCCTTTGTCACACTTGCTAGATGCTATGCACCCTTTATGAGGGTCACCATGAAATATTCTACCTATGAGGGAAGATACTCTAGGCTCTACTCATACCATATCAAATTACTCATGCATTTTACTAGGGTTAAAATGCTTCATTTACCCTACTACTTGTATAGGAGTATCGACAAGATGTGTTATGTTGTTTGAAGGAGGAGTTATTCCTAGCGAATGTAGAGTTTGTTCCACCACTCCTTGATCAAGATGGTGGTGTTACATCAGCTGGAGCAAAAAGGCATACCTTGGGAGGTGTTCATAGCTCATGAAATTTCACAAGCCCACAACCCCATCATCAACCAAATTTACCCTCATCATCTCATTCTCCTCCCTCTACTCCTCCATCACCTCCTACTGATCATGATTCATCATCTACCCAAGTATCATTTCCTCAAGAAAACATCCCTTCCTCATATTCTCTTGATGCATCAGATCAAGAAGGAAGTGGAAGTGAACAAGAAAGTGACAATGAGGGTGAGGCTGACAATGAATCAAACCAAAGTGAAGATGAGGGTGATGATGAGTTGAGCCAACAAGAGGCAGAAAACATGGAAATATAAGAAGAGGATAACAATGAATAAAATGAGGAAGTTGACAGTGGAAATGAATTAAGCAGTGATGAAGAGAGGTCAGCAATGAAGCAGAAGACATGGAGGTGGATAATGATGAAGATGAAGCAAGTGACAAAGAAACATAGGATGATCCTAAGGAAAACAGTGAGACTAAGAGCCCTAATGATAGTCAAAACATTGATGCTCATAGTCATGACAGAGATGAGGGAAAAGATGAAGAGAGCAGCCAAAATGAAGATGATAACAGTGCAGAAAATGAAAAGGCTGAATATAGCATAGATACTAATGAAACAAACATTAGTGAGGAAGAATACAGTCATGGCAGTCATGAAAAATGTCATGACAGTCATGACAACAGTCATGACAGTCATGAAAATAGTTAGCTCCATAGTGATAATGATGATACTAGGGACATTAATAGAACTCAGAGCCTAAATAACAGTAAAAAGAGTGAGGTTCCTAGTGATAATAGGGGCAGTGATGATGTTGAAAACAAAGATGACAATGATGAAGAAGAGAACATGATGACTGATGACAACAATGATGAAAATGACAAAAATGCTACCCAGGACCAGACTATTAGTGGAGCTGATGATACTAATGATGAAAACGAATATTTTGATGATAGCAACAAGGATCACAACCATGAGGAAAACACCAAAAATATCACATGCAAACCTCTTCCATTGACATATCAGAGAGGGTAAAGTTATGTGTTTTCTGCCTCAAAAAGGAAAGGGGGCATGCCTTCCACATCCACTAAGCCACTAGATAAAGGCAAAGAAAAGGTAAAGGAAGAAAAAGAAGATAAACATGAGGTTGAGAGAGACTTTGAAATCATTCAAGTTGACAGTGATGAGGAAAATGAAGCAAGGATCTCAAACTTTCTCACCCAGAACAAAAATTATTTAATTGAATACCTCCAAGCAAATCTAGATAGGGCCAAGAGTGTAAATGATGCCCTTGAGATGGAGAACAGGCAGCTAGGAACACAAATTTCCATTTATGAGGCTAGAGAAATTAGAGCCCAGAAAGAAGCTCAAAAGGAACAAGTAAAGCTAGAGGAATTCATGGGCACCTATGAGGAAAGTGAAGATGAAGAAGGGCAGTCTAGGAGGAGACCAAGAACCATGGTTTTGAAGAAGGCATTGGCAAAACGAAGAGAACAAGAATCAGCCTTAACTGAGTAGCTCCCTCTAAGTGAGTTTATTTCCATGGAGATAGAACATGATCGAGAGCCTTGGTTGGAAAGAGAAAACATACACTTGGAGGCTAAATTGGAGAAATCTAATAAATATCTTGATCTCCAAAGGAAGATGACCAAGCATTATACCCAGAGAAACCAAGTTGCAAGGGCTAAACTCAAAAAGGCCCATGCCAAAATACAAGCACTAAAAGGGGAAAAAGACCAAGAAAACCTTGTAATCTTGGCTCAATATTCTCTACAGGTCTCTCAAACCCCATAAGGGAGACATCCACCAAATTTGGGAAAATTATGATAAATTTTGGTTTTTTGCAAATTTGGAGGCCTCTAAGTGCAGCACCCTTGGCCCTACACTTTCATCTCAGGCATCCTCAGGAGGAAAAATTGGCATTTTTGGAATCCTTAGCTCAAGTACATTATTCTCACCACATTTCAGAGCATTTGGAGCATTTTTTACCCCTCAAAAGGCCAAAAAACACCTCATTTTTCACCTTTCTGCCTCATTTTCAGGCCTGGCACTATACCTAGAGTAGTTTTGGGAAATTTTACTTTTGGACAAGATAATGGATCTCAATCAGAAAAAAAATGGTATATTTGGCTCATAGACTCAGTGGCCTTTCCAACGGGCCATCACGAGGCAAATTCTAACATTGGGAAGGTCATAAAAACTTGGTTGCAAGTGGATCCAGCTTCTCCCATGCATGGCACCACGCTTTTAGACCTCACTGAGAGTTTTTGGCCAAAAATTCAACAAAAGACACTCATTAATGGAAAAATGACATTTTAGTGTTTTTTGAGGAAAATCAATCCAAATTTAGGTGCTAGGAGTTATTTTTTCATTTATTTCATGAGATATTTTGTGCCTTGGGCCTTGCATGAGCTCTTAGGCATAAATGACATTTATGACTAGTTTTGACATTTTCAAACCCTAGTTAGGGTTTTTTCCCTCCTTTTCTAGATAAATAGAGCATGAGGGCCTTATTGAAAAAGGTTGGAATCTGATGACTCTTGAGAGAAATATACAGTCTTTTGGAGATTTAAGAATAAATTGGTGTTGTGGAGTTTGTGAATGGCTTGTTTTGACTGATGATGGAGAAGGCTTGCTTGCAGGATCCCTGAGCTTGGTTAATGGTGATGTGCTTCTATTCTGTCCATGTTTTCTTATGTATCATTGTGTTTCATCCTTCTATATTATAGTAGGACAAAGGTTTTAGACTAAGAAATGTTTTTCAAAGGAACCTTAGCTCTGTTTGTTCTTCACTGGCTCTATGTTTTCCTTTGTTAGGTCAGTTTAGAGAATTCTTAGTTGCTCTCTAAAACCACCCAAGCTTGTTTATCTCATGAATGGTTCAATACAGTAGGTATCAACGATTTTTTATGGTTATCCCTGCTTGTTTGATGTCACTAAAACATTTTTCTTGAAATTTTTCTCTAAAGTACCACTAATTAGGTTTGCCAACGAGGCTATGTTTCGATCATACCCTTTTTCCATGCTTGAATAGTTTTTTTGGAGATCTTTATGGCTATGATTAATGATGTTTAGGAGATCCCTCTTCTTTGATTAAAGTTATATTTTTATCTTAAATGTTTTCTACCCTTGAAGGTGAAATCACTAGAAGTTAAATGAATTTCTCGCCTTCTATATTTCATTGGATGTTTTTTCTGAAATCATTATTTTCTTGAGTTGAATCAAAGAATTATTGGTGTGCCCTGTCTATTGATTACTTCTTTATGCTAAATAGTGTTGAATTCCCTTCTTGTTAAAGTATTTGACAAAGGATTCTTAATTTCACTTTTGCCCTACTTTGTTCACAAACTTGATGTTCATTTCATTTCACACAAACATTGAAAATCCATTTGACCATGCTATATTTTCCCTGGGATGCACCCTGATTCATTGTTGAACTTTCCATGACTTTTATTGACTCCATATCCCAATGAATTGAAGATTCCCTCACTCTACCTATTCTACTTGATCATCTTACCCATCTAAAACCAAAACAAACAAACCCTAAACTTAACAACTAGCCTAAAATCAAACCCTAAAAGAAAACAAGTTCACATCCTTTGCACAAAATAGAGAGAGCCCTCTCTGAGTCCAGGAAGGCTAGGTCCTAGGAATCCAAAGACTGGTCTAATGTTACCCTGTGCATTTGGTCTTACCAATATGCCAAATCACGAGAACCTAACACTACACAGGATTCATCATAGGGCACTTCAGGATCAGGGACGAGAAGTGAGTAGAGTGACAAATTACTATGTAACACCCATATTTTCTAGTTATTTGTCGTTGATGAGAAACATCAGTGAGTTTTAAACTTCTACCTTTGAGGAGGTAACATTAAAAAAGGTTTGGAGGGACACCATGATGGGAAAATATAGTTTTCTCATGATGAATGATATGTGGGATATAGTATTGAGGTATGAAGGGAAGTTAGTTTTCACTTCTCGATTGATCTTCAAGATCAAGCATGCAATAGATGGTAGTGTTGAGAAGTACAAGGAAGGTTTCATGGTGAGAGGGTTATCCTAGAAGGAGGGAGTAGACTATGACGAGACATTTTCACTTGTTTCCAGATATGCATAAATCAACATAAATTTATCTATTAAGTTTAGAGATCGGGTGGAGGATTCATCAGACGGATGTGAAGACTACCTTCCTCAATGGACCAATTGAGGAAGAGGTGTATATTGAGAAAAATTTAGGATTTGAGGTGCATGGGAGGAATCTAAGTGATTCTAAGGGTGAGTGGGTGGATCCAACATTATATATAAAGTTTATTGGACCTTCGATGTATCTGGTCAACACTAGGCTAGATATTTATTTTTTCTATGAACACACTAAGCCAATTCATGGTGGGGTTAAGGAGGGTTCATTTGGTAGAATAAAAACATGTGCATAGGTATCTTCATGGTACAATGGAGAATGTACTAAGGTATTTCAAATTTTGTGGAGTGGAGTTGTAGGGCGACACAAATTATGATTTAGTAGGGAGTGCAATGGATAATAACAACACTTCAAGTTTTTGTTTCAACTTGGGATCATCTATGATCTCATGGTATATCAAGAAGCAACACTTAGCTCAACAAATACAGAGTACATGGCAACAAGTATGATGAGTTGTGATGCCACATGTCTATGTAAGGTGCTCATAATATTATTTGGCTTTGATATGGGGCCCAATTTGACTCACTATGATAATTATATTTGCATTAAGCTCTCTAAAAATATAGTATTTCATCAAATACAAATTCTAATGAGGTGTTGTGAGATTGCAGTACATATCCATATATGAGCAAGTAAAAAATATTCTCACCAAGCCTCTAGTGAAGGGGATGTTTTTTTTTTTTTATAAAAACAAGTTGGGTATGGTGGACAATCCCTACATTGATTTGGTATATTAGCATGTATAATATACTTTATTGCTTAGGTCCTTTCATGGTGGAGTAATTTATTTTATGATTTCTTTCCTAAGGTTAACTTAGAAAAAGTACAATAATTAATCCACTTAATTAATGTGGACTATTAGGAAAATTTTCTAAGATAAATAATAAAATTATTTAATTTACTTAGATGTAATCTAAATTGTTGATCTTAAGTGAGGTTTAGGATTTAATCCTAGCCATTGATCACTTAGGAGATTAGGGTTAGGGATTCTTTCCTAAATAAATTACAAAATAAGCCTAAGGGAGAGGTGATGACATAAAAATTGTGGAGGAAGTGATTTTATCTAGAGCGATAAGCTCAAATATATTGAAGAGAAGTGAGGATAAGTGTAGCAGGGAATTTCAAGATAAATTCAAGGAGGCTAATGTTCAAGAAAGAGGGAGGCTGAGTTGATGAATAAGAGGGTCGAACTTGGGAGAAGGTCAAATTTTCTCGGGAGGCTAATTTCTCTAGTGAGTAAGGGTCGTATACAATAGGGAGAAGGGAAATTGACTTGATATTAAGGAGGTTAATTATCCAAGGGGTATTTTCTTCAAATGGTGCAATTTATAGATACTGAATTCTTTGGGGTTGATTTTCTGAGTTGGGTTTAGCTTCCAGGTGCCCAATTACACTTTTCTATGTATTCTCTATGGTTCTAGCCCATAATTTTCCCAATAATTTAACGAAGTGATATTTTTTTGGGTGTAAATTTTTTATTTTGGTGTGATTGATCTCTTAATTTTAATTCCATTGCATTTTTAAGTCGGTGTAACAATGTATTGATTTTTTGGAAAATTCAGAAATATTTGAAATAAATATTTTTGGGGGTTTTAATAAATTGTTGAAGTAAAAAATATCAGATATGGTATGAGAAAAATTAACGGGGATCCCTATTTAGTCCCACCATGAATATTAATGAAGCCATATACTTCCTCTTATGTATTATTCTATCCATTTCCCAAAGGTTTCCTAATGTTGTGTTGTACAATCACATTGCATTTTTCCACTTGCACTTTTGAGCCTAGTGTTGGATGTAAATTGCTCTCTTATATCATGTTTCCCATGCATTCCACTTGCTAAGCCTTGAAACTATTTTCATTGTGACTCAAATCCTTTAACCCTAGAGGGGACATCCACCAAGTTTCCATATCATGTATGCCTCCTTTGCATTGAGAATAAGAATTCTCCTAGTGCTAAAACTAGTTTTCACTCATTATATCAAAGCATTTTTTATTCCTTTTTAGGGTTTTTATAATATGAAGAAGGAAAAAAGATCAAATATTAAAAAAAAGTGAATGTGAAGAATGATTCTCTTCAAAAAATTATTGGTAGAAACCCTAATTTGTATCACTCTTGAACATGTTCGTAACATGTGTTCTCTTAGTTGTATCAAAGCATTCTTTTATTCCTTTTCGGGATTTTTAAAATATGAAGAAGGAAAAAATATCAAATATTAAAAAGAAGGGAATGGGAAGGATGAGTCTCTTCAAAACATTATTTGTAGCAATCCCAAGTTGCACCACTCTCAAACAAAGCATCAAGTCATAATTCTATTTCTCATTAGGTTGGGTTATAATATGAATTTCGGAATACAAACCTTGGTTTTTTATATTTTTACTGCTTTGATTGGATTTTATTCCAATCAAATGGAGAATCTTTGAAATATCTTATGTCACGTGTTTGTATTATTATTCAATCTTAAGTATATTTCATTTAAGTCATCATTATATTGTGATTATGTTTAAGGAAAGTTTACTCTTTTTCAGCCATTTTGTAGTCTCTTGACTCATCATGTTGGCCATCCCTGATTTCCAAGTTAGTTTTAGCATCTAAAGAAATTTTTTCAAGTAATCATGTCAATATGGTGTGTAGTTATTGAATTCTTGAAATTCTCTTATCATATTCAACAAATTTCTCTGACAGTTATACCTTGAGTACCATGCAATCCCTATTTACATCATTGATAGGTAACCCTTTTTTTTGTGATTTTCATAATTTACCACTTATGGGTGGCTTCCCTTATGCTCCATGTCATCTTTTTTAATTACGCATTTCAATTTGTACAATACCTTGGGTTTTATTTTCCTTATTAATTGAATCACTTGCCTTTGTCAACAAATTTCATTATTTTATGCTACTTAAATGTTCCCCTCCATGAATTATTCCATCAAGTGAATTTAAGAAACATACTTGGTGATAGTCCTTATAATATTTCATCCAAGTCCTTCAAAATCACTAGATTTCTAGTTATACTCATATTTTTTGATGGGGGATCCCTTAGTTCCCTCCTTCCACTGAACATTTTACCATCTACTTCAACTCATTTTCTCAAAGAATAAGGTTTAAAGTATCATTTAATACCTTTTCATTCATTTGGAATATTCCCTTGATATTTGCAATTGGAATACATCAATGCTTCCTGATCGATATATTCTATAATTGTTTGATTTCAACACATATATATGCATGTGGTATAATGTACTAGATACCTTAATATTAATTATCATAAATGGTGGGTTTTCGTACATTTGTTAATGGTATACATAAATGATTGGTAATCAAAACATTTTCTCCCATTTTTTACTCCAACTCATCTATTCTCCTAGTGTATATTTTTACCTTTGTTGATTTTTTTGAAGACCTGGATTTTTGTTAGCCTCTTTGTTTGGCTAGTAACATCATCAATTTTTGTTAGTGACACCCTCCTTGTTAGTTTATTCTCCATTTCAGTAGCATATTTCATGATAACACCCAACTTGTTGGAAAATACCACTTCTTTTCACATGTGTATAGTACTTAGAATGGGTATCAATTGTTCAATTCATTACACCATATATCCTCTTGCTTTATATACTAATACATAGCTCCATTGTGTATTGTTTATGGATATCATCTATTGTCATGGACCCATTATGTATTCTCTTTGTGACCATGTTTGTCACTTTTTATATAAATTCATGGATCTTCAATGTACTTTATTGGTGACATGTTTTTCTATCTATGAGAATAGGGATTCCCACCTTAAGAAATGAGTTATCTTAAATTGTTTTCTTTCTACATGTGTTTTTTGGTCCATTGGTTGGTTAAATCCTCCTTGGCCCACTTGATAGTGCCCTCCAATTTCTATATAATGTATTTAACCCATCATATACCCATATACCTCACACATTAGGGGGCACCTATTTTAGCATCTTTTTTCTCACACTATCTTGAATATGCACACATTGACCTAAAGTATTGAACCCTTTCCTTATTGCAGAACCCCCCACCCCCCCCAAAATAACTCTTTAAAATAAATGATTTCATGTATGCCCTTTTTTATCTAGAATAATTCAAACACACATTACCCTCATGGAATCGAAACATACATATACATTGGTCTACTTAAAGAAATTATTTTATGCTACCCAAATGACCATAACCACTTTTTTATGGTAATTATACATGCCTAAGGTGGAGGAGAGAACAAGTATTGATAAATTATCCTTATGGGGGTGATTTTTCCCTTTATCCTTATCTCTAATTCCCTTGGATTTTAATCCCCTTTTCCTCATAAGGAAATCCTCATTTCCTAATATTCATTGATTTCAGTATTTTAGAAGAGACTCTCTTTATATCTCATTCATTATCAAAAGATTTAGTGGAAGGACATTTAGTGGCTTGGGGTGGAGGGACCCAAGGGACAATTTTGAGTGAACCTTCAGAGATTTCCATGTGATCTCTAGAATTTATATTTCTATCAATTTAATCAATAATAAACTATTTCCTTTTGTTTCCAGTTTAGTGTTATTTAAATCTAGGTTATAATTCTAAAATATTACGACTTTTTCCTTCATATAAAGAATTCAATATTTCTTGGAATATATTATTGTTTTTTGTTTTTTTTTTCGTATATGTAGGCTTTCAAATGAGCTTTTGAAGTAGGATATTTTCCCAATGGATCTTCACCAATATTTGTTATCTTGGGTAAGTCCTTTTATCCATATTTAGTAGTCCTTAAATATTTCTTATCATTTTTCAATTGGATTAAATCTATTTTAAAGTCCACTTTGCTATTGTCTCAACCCTAACAATGAGAAATAAATTTTTTCTAACACCTACCAATGAGAAGGAATTAATAAATCCACCCACAATGACAAAAGGAAAAGTGTTAGATATTATGCTAAACTAATAATGACTTGAAACATGTAAGTTTGTAATATATGGTCAACATAACTAAGGAATGGTCAATAATGGTTATGAAATTCCCCTAAATATTTGCGTGATAGCAAGGACTTGGTTAGCACCTACTCCAAAATAAATTGAATATATAAAGCATCAATTTAAGTAATATAGGGAAATTTTTATAAGGATTTGAAGAGTATCCAATTGGGGGAGCACAAAGTCATAATCATGGAATAGTACTCAAGGAGATAGTACAACACAATTATAAATAATTTACTCAAAATAGTTTCTTTGTTTAAGGGAAGGACTTACTAACTGCTACCAAACAAAAAATTATCAATAATGACCTCAATTATTGCCCCATTTTCTCATTTTCCTTTTCCATTTTCATCTAATACATATTGAAATCATGCCATAATACAATGGTGGAAAGGACTATGATTATATGAGTAACAATGTTTAAAATGCATAAAAAAAACCTATGCAAGAAGAATGCAAATTGCAACATGTAGGATGTGGATACTCATAAGGGTATCTTAACCATGGTAAAGTATGCCTGAAAGTTAGGAGAAAGTAATAAAATGGGAGCAATACTTATGAATATAGAGGAAAAAATCATAATGCAAAAATTGTAACAAGGAGTTAGATAAAATATGAATACTAATAGTTTTGACCCATGGGAAGGGTCAAAAGTAGATGAAATATATGAAGGAGGCTCATGATACAATCATAAACTACAAGGATCCTAGTCCTCTCATAAAATAACATGACAGGGGCCAAAAGAAGAAAAGCTACTACACTAGGGAATCCCATCATATGAAATCTCTTTTGTCGGAGTCATGAAAACTACATATATAAAAGGCTTATGTTAGAGAATCCATTGGGATTGACACTATAGAACATTTGATAAGAAAAATTTTTAATGTATCATAATTTACTTTGATCTTAAACCCATATGCAAGATTTAGAATATACCTATCCAAACAGAATAATTTGTAAAGAATAATCCTTAAGCAATCAAGAATCTAATTCACAAACCCACACCCAAGAAGTAGCAATAGAAAGATTGTATCTAGAAAATATAAAACAATATATATATTGAGAGATACAAGGATGAGATTTTTTTTTACCTTGATATCTTTATCCATATCCATTTTTTGTAGTAGTATAGTAGTTAATACTCAAAACCACTATATTCTAAGGATCTACGAGCAAAGACAACATACTGAGAAGATAGATAAACATCAAGCTTGGCAACAAAGCCTAGAGATTTAGAAGTATCAATCTCGAAGGATATAAATAAAATTGATCAAACTGAGAGTGACCAATGATATCAAATATATAGGTGATGATAAAAATTAACAAAGCAGTGGAAGAAGATGAAAATAACCATGTGAGATGAGTCCTTAAGTACCCTAACAACAAATTATACTTTAAAGTGACACATTAGAATCACCCACAAATGGAATGTTCATACCAATTTTAGAATGGAACCAAGCACATAATATATGAGATGATCAATAGTTACCATGTTCCCCTATTGGGGAAATGTAATCACACAAAAAAATGATGACATGACAACAATCATTGCATACATATGGATTTTTCCCAAGAGAAGACTGTAGTCAAGAGAGAATACACTACCTCTACCTCAATTGAGATGATTCTACCCTAACAATTCAACTACAAAGGAAGGGACAATTCCAAGTGGTTTAATATATCAATTATCAAGTGCTTTTAAAAATGTGATTGGAGGAACAATATTGAGAGAACCTAAATCTCTCCAACATGACATAAAAATCATGCTAGAGTGAATTGGAATATTGTTAAAAATGCCATTGCTAATGATGAAAATGTATGACGAGATACATGAGGCAACTCAATACACTATTTAGCATCAATATCCTATATAAGTTCTTTATAAAGGACATAAATTCACAATATTTTCCATTAAGGATTTGGAATAATTCCATAAATGAAAAAATTATGTGGTTTGAAGGGTATTCTCCAGACTATCACAGAATTTTTAGGATGTCTAATGGAAATTTTGTTAGGATAGTAGACAACATTGAATCTTCGAAAATTAGGTCATTTGTAAAGTAATACAAATTTGGAAAATTATGGTCACCAGGAATGGAAACTAAGTTGTGATGATAAAATTGTACTTTTTAATAAATGAACCTAACATTCTAGTATATGACACATTAAAGCCCATTATATTTCCCTTACTGATGTTTCCACCACTAGTAATAGGACCTTGTCTCATCTTATACACAACAATTGGATTGAAATTTTTATTGAAAATAAACTCCATGTTGGGAATATCTATACTTCCTACACAAATCCTGTAACTAGGGTTAAATGTGATTCATATATCAAAAATATATCTTGGAACATTCATAATCCAAAAGATAGAATTGGAAGTAGAGTTCTTAATAAACTATCTAAAAGTAGGAAACCGAAAAACCCAGAGATGGTATGTTCACACTCCTAAACGAAAATCCAAAATAATAATTTCTACTTTTTTGAGAAATTTTAATAATATGATTTCATCCTCCAAGTGGTGCAACCATGGGATTATTAATTCTTGGTCCACAATGAACCGACAATTTTTTCCATACCAAATAGAAACTTGCAACAAAATATTTATATTCATTGGGTGAAACTAACCCACCTCTACTAGGAAAATACCTAATAATTTGTTAAAGGAGGATTAAAACTTATTAGAGGAGAGTCTTCAATGACATCATTTTAGTGGTGATTTGGGCTTGATATTAAACACCCTATAGAAGGCGGTTCCATAATCTCAAGAGGAAGAGCCCACTTCCTTTGGGGTCTACATAGTGACTATTCATCCACCTTGAAAAAATAAGAGATAAATACAAATAACAAAGTTTAGTAGTCAAAATCCTACAGTTAGAGCTATGGAAAATATCAATAAACATTCTATTATATAATATAAAAAAAAGACAAAAAATATATAACAAAAAAAATCAAGGCAATCCACAAGCAAAGACACCTTCCTAAAATCAATAAATCAAAGGTGATCAAATTCATGAACCTTGATTAGTGAAAAGCTAAATATAGAGACTTTCAAGAATTGACCCTAGGATAAACAAAACATAAGACCAACCAACAAAGGTAAAAGTAGGAATTATATTAACCTTCAATGAAACAATAACCCAAGGTGCAATCTCCCCCATGAAGATAGGAAACCTTCAAGAAAACTAAAACTAAAATATACTATCTACCTATTGATAGCCAAAAATGACCGAAATCAATAATGAGGAGATCACCTAGCTAAGGCCCCAAATAAGCCCTTATCCATTTGGGATGGTGATTCCAGCTAGTTCAAATGGGTCTAGTTATCCTCACTCTCCCTGTTGACTTATGGTATTCCTAATTATTTATCAACAAGAAGAGAGAAATCATATTTACCCTCTTGTAGCTAGCTTGCAAGAAAGAAATCCTTAAGTTGGCATAAGGGCTTAGCGAAGCCACCACTGAGGTTTCTCCTCCATGATGAGATTTCTACAAATGTGATTAATTAATCTAGATCTAAATCTAAATGCATGCCTACTTACTAATATGAAAAAACTAGGTAAACTAATATAACTCAATACCTAGGAGATAGCTCCCAAATACCAAATGAAAGGATTTAAATATGATGGATATTTAACATGTTTTTTATGATGAATACTAAGCTTTCAATGTAGTTATAACAACTAATATCTTTAATGCATGAAATGCTCTATTTTAGAGATAAAAATGACAAAATATTATTCATCACATCATGGAAGTAGTTCACACAATCTATTGATGATTAAAAAAAAATTAAATGACAAATTTTTGAGTAAATAGTTACTCAAAAAATTGATTAAGTGGAAGAGAAAATCAGGAAATTAATAGCATATCAATGTAACTACAAGATCAAATAGTTGATTAAATAAACAACAATCCTCATAGTTAACAAAAGTGCAAAACATGGAATTATTAACATATATTTTCCATTGAAATTATAAGAGTTATTAAAAAATAAAAGTATTTGAAAATATAATCATTAAACCTATATTTCTTGCTTTGTTTTATAATGGATCTCGTCAAACAATCCTCCCAAGACTTTCAACTTTTCCACTTGACAAAAGAGTTGCAATAGTGCAGGATCACCCTCTACAATATAAATTAAATATTTAAAGGAAAACCCCCAAGAACTCAGATCTTAGTAATCCTCTCAACCACAAAAAAAATCCTCCTCACATAAGTGATAAGACTCTCCTATTTGCAGAAAATAGGAACCCCTTCTCCATTCCCCAAATTGTTATATATAATTTACAAAATTATCCAAAAAGGAGAGTTGTTGAAGAACAATATTGATCCATCATCTTAGAGCTGGAAAAATCGCTTTTCTTCCTCTATTTTTCCAGTCTATTTTCTCAAAGACTCCTGGCCTCATCTCCTAGAAGTAAAATCTCTGCCAAAACCATTCAAAATGAATATTAAAACAAATTAAATTTGAACATAAAACCAAAATACCAAACCATAAAAATAAATTCCCAAACTAAAATCAAAACTAATAAATACAAAAAAAGAAGATATATGTTTCTATTGCTCCCTGTAGAGATTTCTTTCGAAAAATATGATCATCTTGAATGAATTTGCAAAAAGAATAAGTTTTGGGTGAATGAAAACTATCCAAAACAAAATCAGAAAATTGAATTTTGTTACAAATTCAGATGTGTATCTTCTGCTAAATTTTTGGATTAGTTAATGATAAATCTAGGTCAAATAACCACTTCTAGATCATTCTCCTCGAAAGTATCTTCCAAATGAACCCTCATTTTCTCAATTTCCTACTCAAGATAAGGCAATCCAAAGTCTAGGTTCCAAAAATATCATTTTGCTGGAAGAACACAATGTTGCGTAGTTTATGTTGCGTAGTTTATTAAAGTTTATGTTAATATTTTTTTATATCTGTTTTAATCTTAATAAATTTTAAATTTTAAAAATAGAATATAATTAAACTAAATTATATTATATTTAAAATGAAATAAAACAAATAGAGTATAATAAAAATTGAAACAAAATAAATACAATAAATTTTTACATGAACTAAAACTAAAATATATTAAATCCAAATAAGAAAAGGGAATAAGGTTGTGTTATATATAGTACAAGATATTTCTAAGGCAGTTACATATGGTGGATGTGAGGTGAGGGGAGAGTATGGAAGAGTTAATTTGGAGGAAGAGTGGGTGGAGGCCCGTGAGTGGAGTGTGGACCCTACCCTACTCCAAAGCTTTCAAATCTACTCATTGTAAGTACATTAATTGCAATTAATGTACTTCGTGCTCCTCCCACTACTCCATTAATTGCAATTCCATGCCACCATGGGAGTTCATCCCCGAGTGATTTTGTTTGTGATCCAAATGAAATCCCCAGGGATGAACCTCCGAGGTGTTGTCTCATATATTTATAATATTATAAATATCATTTATTTACATAGTGGTTTTTTATATATAAAGTTTTTAAATTATATTTTTATAATATGGTTTTAATATATATATATATATATATATAAATACATAAAGTGTTTGAATACAATGGTTTTTAATATAAAAATAAATAAATAATGAAGTTAATTAATTAAAATATATTAATATATTAAAATTAAATTTATTTAGTCCATGGGGTCTTGGATAGAGAGTGATCAGGTACTATGTTAATACACTTAATGTAAAGTCATTGGTTTAATTCCCTACCTTGATAGGGGTGATATATTGGACATTATGAAGATGTAGTAATTCCAATGTTACAAAAAAAATAAAAATATATATATATATATATATATATATATATATATAAAAACATACAAAAATACATATTTTATTCCCATGTAGCGAAATTTGACCAAGTATATTTTCCAGATTGTAAGTCAGAATGAAGCGAAACTTGAAGCATTGGAAATATGGCGACAAAAAAAGGCAATGAAATAATTAAAATGAAAATCCAAGGAAAATGGAAATATCTCAAAAACAAAGTATTGAAAGAAATTCAAGGTATGATATCAACAAAATTCATATGGAGGGTCCCATAATTTTTTGAAATTATGGGGAGGTGTTGTGGTCACAACAATTGGTGACACGTGGGGATGAAGAAGTTATATTTGGTTTAGGTAATAAGTTGAAATTTACCAAAGGTTTAAAAAAAAAAAAAAATTCTCAAAATCTTCTCATATATTACACTGTTTCGAAGGGTCCCACATAAGACATAATCAAAATAAGATAAGTTTGTAAATATGAAAGTACTTGAATTTTTCAGTTATAAGTCAGTGAATCCAAATATAGGGAATAATTTTTGTTTTTAAATTCCTCCTCCAAAATAGGGAAGCAAAGATATATAGTAATTTTTAAGTATTAGTATGCATCTATTAGATATAAAATTACCTCTTTTTCGCGACATCGCTTCGCTGCGAGCAGGCATTTTTAGTACCCTAACAAAGTTTCTTTGATACCATGTATGCATTGACCCACTGCTAGCAGGCCTATTTAATACGTCGATGGGTTTGCATACACTTCCCACACATATGTGCTTTCAACCCTCTTATATGTCACCCTTTTGATAAGCTTTATTTGGAAAATTATTTTATTAATTGGGTGAAGAGAGTGGGGTGGTATAAAAGTTTTTATATTAAAGGAAATATATGTGATACTAGTTTAATTTGATCCTACTAGTCTTCTCTTCATCAACCAAAGTATAGGTTTTAATTGTGGAGGGGTGTGATAGGGATTCAAAGCTAAGACTAAATATGGTTCATTCCTTTATAAAGGTGAACTTATACTACTTGAATCATATCTCAATATTCCCCATAGATAATGGTTAATGTATAAGAAAAGTGAAAACTTGGTGAGGATTATCTTTAGATAAATGAAATCCTATTGAAATATTAGAGTAAATGTTTCCCCATGTAGACAAACTGGTGTTGGATGGGGAAAATTCCCCATATATATTTTGGAAATATCATAAAATCCAATCCAAAATAAAAATGAAATCAAACGCTACGAATAATGCAAAAGAAGAAATAAAATGTAAACCTGAAAGAAAAGGAAAATGAAAAATCCATGATTGAAAGAAAACTTCAACAAGACATCATATGAAAATATTTCTCAACAAAAGAGAAAATATGAGTAAAGCATGTGTGTTTTAATTAAGTTGAGATCTTGAAGAGTTATGTCTCACAAATTTATGACTTATTAGGCTTTTATTGAAAGAGATTCCGAATTTGGGGGGAATTTATGAATAAAGCTACATCAAAATGTCACTTTTGTTAGAAATATCTTGTTTAAAAATAAATCTTAAGAAACAAAGAACCAAATACTAAATGAAAATAAGGGAAATTAAAGAGGCTCCCTAATGTAACTTGTTTTCAATTTAGTCATCATCACAACTACTTCCTTGATCCATAAGGGATGAAAAGTAAAATGAAAGATTGTTAAGAAATATTTCCTACAACATCAAACCTTCAATGTAACTGGTGAGGATCTGTAAAAACAAAGCTAAAATTAGAAAATATTAAAATAATACTGAAATTAAAATCAAAATGAAAAAAAAAAGATGATGAAAATAAGCACATGAGACTTACCTTAAAGGATTTTATTAAGATTTACCTTAGAGATCTTTATTTCCTCCAAATTCATTTTAGGAAAAAATTTCATTTTATGATCAAGATCAAATAGCATAAAGAATTTGCAGCTCTATCAAAGTTCATATTACTATGATCATAGAATTGATTGAATCTAAACTAGAGAAAACATTAATTGGAAAGGAATATTTCATGTTAAAGGAATCATGAATAAATAAAAAACATCAAAAATAAAAATGAAAACAATGAAAATATGTCAAAATGTACTTCCCTTTGTATTGCAACTGCAATTATTCTCTTTTACCTCTTTTGATTTTAGTCATATTATTTGTATGTGTAAGACAGATCAAAGCATTTTGATTTTATATCAACCCCAAAATGTCATAAAATCCCATGAAATTAGACAAAAGTCCCAAATTTTATATATATATATATAAAGAAAATATGAAATCCAAAATAAATTGATACCCAACCATATTATGGAGAGGACACACATAAAAACTATAGTGGATGACTGTGTCACCCTAATGATAAAATCCAGAAATTTTTTGGGCATGCTTACTAATTTTCCACGAAAACATGATAACTTCACAATGGTTACAAGTGGAAAGACTTGATTTTGGCGAGAGGTGACTTGGAATTCATTGTGGCTCCTAATGGTATCTTGGGAGCTATAGCCCAGTGAAAAGAAAGGGAAAACTCAAGGAAATAATCAGATTCAGTAGATCAAATAAAGGCACTTGTGCATCGGCACAAATGTTGAGTATAGTGGCTAAGTCATTCCGAAGACGGGATCCCGGAAATAATGAGATGTGGAATTTTTTTTTAAAATTCGAGGTGAGTTGCTTCACGATTACGTGGAAAGAGAGAGGCTTGAGGTTGAATGGGATGATAAAGTAAAATGAGAAAAATGGGTCCACAAGCAGTCGTGTCATGGTGAGTTGTCCCGAGATTTCATCCTTGACTCTTTCAAATGGAGTAACACATGAAATCTATGGGGAATAAATATCCAAGATGGTGTGGGTGGTGATGAAATAAAGGGAAAATTAAATAGAGTGAAATATTATGTAGATGAAGGGGTCCCACAATGCCATGCTTTCATGTTTTCTTGCATCACCCTAAAAGGTGATTCTTAGGAGGATGGAAAGGAGCAACTTGTGAAAACTATAGGGAATAAACAATTGGTTATAGTTGGGAAAGGACAATTGTAACGAGTGTTGGGAGAATGGCGTAGAGGAAAGGGACCTGTGTGGGAGGATGAGTCACCTTAGTTTGTTTAAATAGAGAAATTATAGAAACCTACAAGGAAAAATGTTTTGGGGTGATGTGGCGGGTGAGGAAAAAATATTGGACTAATGACCATTGTGTAAGGGAGGACTCACTTGTCACATGGCACAGAGATGAGTTGTATGAGTAATTTTTTTTTTAAATATATGGAAAAAAACAAGAAATCCCAGGATAATATCTCCATAACGAGGAAAGGTGACATAAAAAACAATTATATTCATGAAAAGTTTTCCCCGACCTGACATTTTTTGAATGAAGAGTTTTAAAATGTGTCCAGGTGAACATATGGAAATGGACAGGGTTTATTTATGCAAATTGTTGTAAAATTCTTTCTAATTTCCTTTTCCAACAAGAACCCTTCCTCAATTAGCCACTTGAAACATTAGAAACCAAAGGCCCAAGGCATGACATAACAAGAAGGTGTCAAGCATTTCATTTATGTGTTAAATTGTATTCTTGTGATGATCAAAGTACAACTACATCAATAGAACAAGCGAAGATCATCATAACTCATGTCATAAATTTACAAAGTGAAGTAGATGTAATGTAAGCATCTATACAGATTTGTTAATACTGAAATTCTGATGAATGTGTGCAAACTTCCATGAACAAGTATGTTGAATGAATTTATATTTTGTTTATGCCATTTTCCTCCTAGAAATATTAAAAGCTTGTTGCTCACTTATTATTCTACCTTCATTACTAAAAGAAAATAAAAAAAATCACCCTAAACTAAAATACTCCTAATTTAATCCAATATAAGAAGGAAGACTAAAAATAGGTGAAATAAAACTTCCAATTTCACAAATCAAATTCTATTATTCTTGCATATACACACAAAAAAAATTAATAAAAAAAATAAAATTGTAACTAAATAACTAAAATAAAATTTGAGTCTACTATGTACACTTACTTTTAATAAGTTCAAGAAAATAAATATATGTACAGGAAACCTTTCTTCAAATGAAGACTCCTGCCATATTCCAATGGAATAATCAAGGTTAGGATGCACATATATTAATGATTTGAGAAGATTCCAAGGAGGACAGGGCAACAAAACATACTTGAAATGATTTACTTTTAAGTGTTATAGCCTGTGAAAATTTGTTAGTATTATGAACATGAGGCATAATATTAGCAATCTTTTGTGTAACTTAACTTTCCAAACAACTTTCAAATAGATAATGGAAGGTTGAATGGAAATCAAATGAATATTTTAGAAGAATTTTAGATAGATAAGATAGCTATTAAAATTGTTGTGTTACATTCACAAGTGTTGATTCTTGTTGAAAATATATTTTAAAAGAAAGAATGAGCTGGTATGACATGAACATAAAATAAAATTTAAAGAGTAGAATATTTTTATGCTCATGATTAAAGCCTTGAAATTCATTTTCACATTCGACCAATAACTCGCTCGGTGAGCATTAAACATTTGATTACTCAATATGCCAACATAAGATATCCAGAAATTGAAAAATAAAAGAAAAATAAAAATATGGAACAAAACATAATAAATGAAGGATGGAAAATAAAATTATATTATTATTACACAAAAAAATTTCACTATACATGTAATCCCCATTCCTGATCCTGGAGACCCTTAATAGTGACCCCTATGCCTATTTTCCTTCATGAAAATATGCCTTCATGTCCTCTTTATCACAATGAACAAACTCTTTATTGGCCATTCCTGGAACAACTCCTTATATACCTATTTATCTGGTGCGGCATGCCTTCTCCATATCTTGCTCGAGCCAATGGCCTATTTTTGGTCTAGGGTTGCGTCGATCAACACTGGAATGAAGCTAATACTCATGTCGATGGAAATGGAAGTGAAGCTTCGAGATATGGAAGCTTCGTGGTAGAGACCTGGTTGTTTGTTCCTGAGGATAGAGCCAAGCTTCTCCCTTTGGCCTCTTTGCTCCTACAAAAGTGGAACCACCCAAAGGGATAACCCATTTCCCCACCTAAAGAGGATCCATGCTCCCTCCTCCTTTTTGTTATATAATGGGAAATCTCCCATAGCTCTGTTAGTTAGAACGGAGATAGTAGAATAACAGATAAACCTTTTGTTTCTATATATGTTGAGCGAGAGTTGAGACCTTCTACACTCATATCAAGTTGAAATAGTGATTTGGAGATGTGACTGGATCAGGACCCGTTGAAGGAGAGCTGCTAAATCAAGGTGCAGGTTGTAACTCTCCCTCTCTATTTTAATATAATATGATTGGTTTGTGCTTTCCATTCTTGTCTTAATGTGTGATTGGATTCTTATTTTTCCTTGATCAAATAAGTAGGTTGTATATGCATTATCCATGGAAAATTTTAGGGGCTAATATTCGCAGGTGGGCTAATTTTCCATGGTTTTTCCAAAAAAAAGATTCGCCAATTTCCATTTTTTTATAAAAATGATTCGCCCAAATTTTACAATATAAAATTATTTCACCTTAAAAATCACCAAAATTATATAAAAAATATATATAATATCATTATAAATTTGAATAATTTTACAAATACATCAATAAAATTTTTATAGTTTGCATATTATGGACTAGCAAGATTCGCCAATTTTTTAAACTTCAAGATAATTTTCCATCCTTAAAATTATCCCTGGCATTAACTATGTTATGCTTTCACGTTTGCTAACATTTTGATCCTTTGTACAGCTAACCAAGCGCTGGTAGCAGAAAATATCTTACCACAGAACGCAAAGGACCAAAGGATTCAAACGGGAATTAGCATAATATTGAGGTAGGTGATTGTAGGAACTTACCCTGTAAATTTAGATGGTAAGTTCCGTAGATCAAGAACCAAAGGTCACTGCTCAGAAACAGATCACAAATCAGTACACGAGTATAATCATGTGGTTAAAAGCCTCAAAGAGGGAAACAGTCCACGCCCTGAGCCAACACGACCACTTTAGGGAATTTATTAATATAAAATAAAGGTTACATATGTTTCTCTCATAAATAGTGATTGGAAAAATGACCCTCCATTCTCTTTAAATAGAGATCATGGACCAATCGGGTGTTAAGCCATGGATCAAGTGTCGTTAATACCGAGGTGAGAGATAACTGTCGGATCACTATAAATCGTGACTGTCGATTATAAGTTACAAATGTATATGGTAAAGAAACACACTTTACCTAACTCTACACTAGACTAAGTTATTCTTAACTATTTCCTATGTGTCGGAATATCCTAACATCCCACCTTAAGAAAAACTTAGGATAGGATTGAAGTATTTACAAAGGTGACACAAAAGGAGCCTATTTCCTATGTGTCAAAATATCCTAACATCCCCCCTTAAGAACAAATTGGGATAGGATTGAAGGATTTACAAAAGTGACACAATGGGAGAAGGAAGGAGGCATTAGAGTCTATCCCCCCTTAATGAAAATTTTCTTGAACTCCAAGCATGGATCGAAGTTTGGTAAACTTCGCTTCTATGAGAGCCTTCGTAAATATATCGGCTACTTGATTATTGGTTGGACGATACTGCACTTCAAGAACACGATCATGAATGAACTTTATGATGAAGTGTATGTGGAGTTCAATGTGTTTCATACGTTGTTGCTAAACTGGATCTTTACATAGCTGAATGGCACTCTGATTATCACACCAAAGTGTAGTGGGATGCTCCTGATGAAGACCAAATTCAGACAAGATCTGACGAAGCCACATTGCTTCCTTGCTAGCTTCAACTACACCATGATACTATGCTTCTATTGAAGAAAGGGAGATGGCACTTTGTTTCTTACAATACCAAGTAATAGGTCCTGAACCAAGACTGAATACATATCTTGTAGTGCACTTCCGATCATCAGGGTCACCAGCCCAATTAGAATCAGTGAAACTAATCAACAAGGGAGATGCTCCTGCACTGTAATGAATCTCGAACTGTACTATACCTCGAATATATCAAAGTATTCTTTTAGCTTCTTTCCAGTGACTTTCATGAGGTTGGTGCATAAACCGAGTGACAAGACCAACAACAAAGGAAAGGTCAGAACAGGTATGGGTTAGATACAAAGGTTTACTAACAAGTTGACGGTATAAGGTAGCATCAAATTCAAGGGTAGTACAGTTGACTGAAAGCTTGACTCCAGAATGAAAGGGAGAAGGGGCAGGCTTATAGTCTTCCATGTGAAAGTGGTGTAGAATATCACGGTATCCGTTTAGGGTATCGACCATGTCTTCTGTGGATTTTTAAGGAACTTGAGGCCAAAACACTCAAATCAGCCTCGTCATCTGACATATGGCAGCTATTTTTAAATGAACTTCTGCATGGTTTATATGGTTTATATCACCCTTTTACTGGGGATAAGATCATCAACATAAAGAACAAGGATGGTGAAGGAATTACCCACCTTCTTGGTGTAGACAGTGTTGTCAAAATGACACCTAGAAAATCCATTATCTAAGAGAAATCTATCCATTTTGGCATACCAAGCCCAAGGAGCTTGTTTGAGACCATAGAGAGACTTCCTAAGGCGACAAACAAGCCTGGAGTATTTTTGTATAAAGCCAGGGGGTTGTTCCATGTAGATTTCTTCATTCAAATCTCCATGTAAAAAGGTGGATTTAACATCCATCTAATGGACTTCCCATTTAAAGGAGGCAGCAAGGGAAAGAACAAGGCGGATAGAATTCATTTTGGAAACAAGGGAGAAGGTTTTAGTATAGTCAATGCCTTCAACTTGTGAAAAACCTTTAGCGGCAAGACGAGCTTTATGTCTATCCACTTTTCCATCTGGTCCAAACTTTGTTTTGTAAACCCATCTGCATCTGACAAATTTTCTTCCTTTTGGAAGAGGAACAAGATCCCAAGTGTTTTTTGCCAATAAGGAAAGATAATCTTCATTGATAGCTTCATCCCAATTTGGATGACTGGAGGCTTCTTCAAAGGTTTCTGGATCAAGATTTTATGGAACTTGAGCCAATAAGGAAGAGGCTCTTTCGAACTAAGAACATGTATGTTGTCGATCGGCAGGGTCACCTGCAAGAGAAATTTCTGCATCCCGAGTAGAGTGAACCCATCTTGGAAGCAGTGGAGTATAAGGAACAATTTCACGAGGTGGAGGAGGATTTTCATCCTTGCTGTCATCATCTGAACTAGAAGGAATGCTATTAAAAATAGAAGATAGAGAGAGAGAGAGGTGGCACATATGCCGAAGCAAGCTCGAGGGCCCAAGGTGGCACACCCGCTGAACTAGGCTCATAGGCCGATATATTTTCATCAAACTTTACATCTCTTATAATGATTATATTTGTGGATTCGGGTTGAAGAAGTCTATATTCTTTGAGATCTTCAGAATATCCAACAAAAGTACATTTTTCACTCTTAGGTTATAAGGCTTTATGTTTCGCATCTGGAATATGAGCCCAAGCATCACTTCCAAAAACACGAAAGTGACTTATATCTGGTTTGATTGAGCTCCAAGCTTCTTCTAGAGTTATATTCTTTAAAACCTTAGTAGGAGTGTGATTTACTATGTAATTTTCATTGTTAATGGCTTCTTCCCAAAAACTGAGACCAAGTCCTTTTGAGGCATACAATTAGCCATTTCTTTTAAGGTGTGATTCTTGCTTTCAGCTACACCATTTTGTTGTGGAGTATATGGAACATTATGTTGCAATTGAATTCCATGCTCAGTGCAGAAGTTGATAAATTTTTTGTTAACATATTCTCTGCCATTATCTGATCTTAACTTAAGAATTTGCTGTCTAGATTGTTTCTCAACAAAGGCCTTAAAAGCCAAGAACATGTTAAAAACTTCACTCTTGAGTTTTAAGAAATATACCCAAGTGCATCTGGAAAAATCATCAATGAAAGTTAAGAAGTACTTACAAAATAGAAAGAAACAACGGAAGTAGACCATAAATCCATATATTTTTTCTGTAGCTGCAAAGAGCTGAATCATAGAGAGTACGTTTTTCAAAACTATCTAGATGATGTTTAAGTACATGTGGTAGCTTCAATCAGGCAAGATAACATGAGAGGCCCGTCACCATGTTACTGCCATGAGTTTGAAGAAAGTGATGATTTAGGCAGGCCCAATCGCTCCATGCCAAAGTTTTCTCCATCACTCATTATAGCTTAAGCAAAAATAGAGGAAGAATGACCCAAAGTGTCAAACTTATACAACCTTGTGGAATCATCAGCAATTCCAGTAGCTAAAATATGTTTAGGATCTTTGAGGTCCTTGATTACAACATCATGAGGTGAGAATTCTACTATTTTCCCTTCACCTGAATGAGTTATCTGATAAACAGATAGAAGGATGCATGACAAGGTAAGAACACATAGTACATCATTAAACTGACCATAATCTAGATGAATGGTTCCAGATCCTACAACACTAAGAGATCTATCATCACCAACATAAATATGTTTGGTGTTACAATAATTTAAAGAAGAAAACATGGATTTATTTTTAGCCATGTGGTAAGAAGCTCTAGAATCAATGATCCACTCATGAGAAGGAGAATAACAAGATACATTTAACGCATAGCCAGATCTTGATGCTTGACAACCACAAGCAAAAAGTGCCATGCTTGAAGATGAAGGTGAAGAGTGCTCCAAAATGATGTTGTGCTTCTTCATTGCTGCTTCTAAGGCTTCCATATTATTTAAACATTTGGACTCTATATGGCCATCCTGGTTGAAAAAGTTGCAATGTCTCTCTGTCTTCTTCCCTTTGTTTTGATTTGCCTTATTATTTTGGTGATTTGATTTTTCAGTTTGCGGCTGAAATTGCTTAGGGCCCTTGCTTGGTTTAGGACCATATTTTTAGGATACTGCTTCTTGGGATTCTTTTGATATGGTTGTTGTTGGGATTCTAAGGCTTTATTAGAAGCGTTTCCAACAGTGATAAGACCAAGGTGTAAAATTTTTTCTTGTTCTCTTATCAAAGAATCAAAAAAGGCATCAAAAGAGGGATTCTTGTAGGTGGTTCCTAAAGAAATGATGGCTTCTCTGGTGGAATGGAAGGCAGAAACAAATACAGAGTATGCAGGACCAAGCTTAGCCAGAATGCAATATATGAGGCTACCATCGTCCTTTTTTATCTTAAAACCTTCTAAAAGAATTCGAAGGGTCTTAAATTTGGACAAAAAATCTTCAATGGAGGAGAAATTATTGGGGTCCAAAGTAAGCAGCTCATTTTCAAGCTGGTGGCCCCAGATTTGATTTTGAACGCCAAAAACAGTTTTTAGCTTTTCCAGGGCCTCATCAGGGGTGTCAATGTCAAGGATATGAAATCTAAGATCTTGAGCAATGGAAATTCCTATCAACCCTCATGCTTGATATTGTTTATTTTCCCATTTAGCAGCTTTATCATCATCGGAAGGTTTAGTTTCTTGTCTTGTGGCTATTCTATAAATCCCTTTACTTCTTTATATATCTACCATGTGAGGTAGCCATTGGAAATAATTGGTGCTGTTAAGAATAACTAGGCATGCACTTTCCATTTAAAAAAAAAAAAAAACTAAAGCTGAGAAAAGCTGAAACTAACTGCTACAATGGAAAGATCTCGAAAAATTAGGCCCTTTCAAAAAACACGGCTTGAAAAACGACTTCCGGATGAAGAAGTTATGCCTTTTGAAAAAAACAAAGTTGTAGATGTCAAATAGTTATAGGAATGGGATGAAGTGCGGCTTTAAAAAAAAAAAATCCACCCCTTTGAACAAAAACTTATTACAAAAGAAGTTTGAGAAGGAGACTTGAACCCAAGACCTCTATTCTCATAAACTAACCCCTCACCAAGTGAGATAGTAAAAAGATCATGTTATTTTAGAAAGGAGGAAGGGGGGATTATTATAAGTATTATTATTATTATTACTCTTCGGTGTGCGTGCCTTTTCCTACACAAAAAACACAAACAACGAGAAAAAAAAAACGAAATGCAAAGCAACTATCACTTTTTAGCAACTATCTTGGTTAGCCTTACCTGTAGCAACTATCACTTTTTTTCACTATTTCTGATTTCCCGAGATCGCAAAAAGACGCAGGGAAAGAGCACACGTAGAAAAATAATCCCTTTTTCCTCTTTTTGATTTGCTGAGATCGCATGGAGCACACAGAAAAGAGCATACAAAAAGAAGAGGGTATAGATCCGGAAATAAATAAAACCTTAAACAGAAAAAAAACAAAATAAGTAGAACTATTAACAAATATAACTGCAAAATAGATGCTTTATACCTCCAGATCTAAACTGACATAACTTGGGCAGCTGGAAACCTTTTCGTATGAAACAAAAGGAATTACTCACTGTAACAGACACTCCAGACATAACCAAGCAGTTATCCAAACCCAAAAATGTTCAAAAATAGTATATCTACAAAACATTATTCACATGCAGTCAAACCGGCTTCGGATTTTGATCAACAACGGATGTGACCCTCAAAAGAGCTCTGATACCATGTAGGAATTTACAGGATAATTTCCGTAGATCAAGAACGAAAGGTCATCGCTCACAAACAGATCACAAATCAGTACACCAGTGTAATCATGTGGTTAAAAACCTCAAAGAGGGAAACAGTCCATGCCTTGAGCCAACACGGCCACTTCAGGGAATTTATTGATATAAAAGAAAGGTTACATATGTTTCTCTCATAAATGGTTACCAGAAAAATGACCCTCCATGCTCTTTTAATAGAGATCATGGACCAATCGGGTGTTAAGCCATGGATCAAGTGCCATTAATACCGAGGTGAGAGATAACCGTTGGATCACTACAAATCGTGACCGTCAGATTATAAGTTACAAATGTACATGGTAAAGAAACACACTTTACCTAACTCTACATTAGACTAAGTTATTCTTAACTATTTCCTATGTGTCGAAATATCTTAACAGTTATCTATTCGCAATTTGTATGCATTTGAAATCTAGGAACGTAGGTTTCTAATTGTTCCCTGTTGTTACTAGACCCACTCTAGGGCTAGAGGGATCGTCACTGTCCACAAAGAGGATTTTCCTACATAACAAATTGGCGACTCCACTGGGGAGTGCTAGCCTTTCAGTCTCATATTTTCAATTTTTTTTATTTCTTGTCTTGTCTTCAATTTTCTTCAAAGGTCTACTTCCTTGTCTCTGTAGCCCCTGTAATTTCTTACAGGCCTTTATCTCTCTGTTGAAGTAATAATCCTGGTGTCAGTTTGGAAAACCTTTTTATTTTTTTATCTTTTCCTTGAACGACATTGTTTTGACTCTGACAGTCGCGTTGATCAGTAAGTTATGCATTTTACATAGTCACGCTTCTGCCTTTCTAGCATAGGTTGCTACCTAGACAGTCGCGCAGATTCATGTGTATGAGTTTTTAGGGATTTCCTTATTTTAATCAACCAGTGAGTCCTATCCTTATGGATGCCTTTTCTTGTTTCATTAGCTCTGTTCCCTCTCTATTCAGTGAAATTTATGGTTCGAGTTTTGTATCTTTGGTTGTCTCTCTTGCGAAGTTGATCGCATCCTAGTCTTCCTAGGGTTTCTAGGTGTCCTCGGGCCATCCAAGTGTTTGATTTCTTTGCTGACCTCCAGAATCTCCATTGAATCAAGTCTTTTCATTCCTTTTAGGCTTAGTGTTTGATTGTTTTTTATCTCTCGGTCGGTTCTCTCGAGTAGTATTGTTTCAAGCGCCAATTTTGAATGCATTTTGGTTTCTATTCTCCATCAAGCATAGACTACAGTTGCTTGTGTTATGGCTGAAGTCTATTTTATTTGAGTGGTTGATCAATGTGTGAATGAAGAGTGCTTTGTTTTGAATAAAATGATTCACATATCCCTTTGATTTTCGCAATATTTTTCCTCTTGTATGCATGTTTTAGAAATCTCATTAGTACTCAAAGCATTGTTAATCAATTTGCATTCTACATTTCACATTGTGCTTATAAGGAAAATACAAAAATAATTTTTTTGTTTCATTTCACTTTAGAAAATGAAAATTTCATTTCGATTCACTTAGTAGTGCATGTAGTGAAAGGAAGAAAATTGTAAAATTTTTGTTTCTCTTTAAAATTTTGCACCTGAAGAGAAAAATAAGTGTCATTTCATGCATTTGTTTTGTTTCTATGTTGATTGTGTGAGTTTATATCTCCCTAATTAGCGTAGGATTCATCGAAATGAATGGGTCTTTTCTCATGTAGTTTCATTTTAGGGGATTCATATGACATCGGTAGGGCTTTGAAACTGAGACATAACTCAAGATAAACTATAGAATTTATTCAATCAATCTAAGGAAGCATTGAAACTTAACGCTCACATTTAGTGTGTTCTAGGCTAGTGACGTGTTTTGGCATCATAAACCTAGCAGTTGTCGTTCGTGACGATATTACATCAGACAACACTAGCACAGACTTGTACTCCCCATACCATCGCATATATAAAGGGAGACCCCTATAGGTTGCAATCCTTTATTCATAAGAATCCAAGTCTACTGCCTTGTAACTATGATACACCGAACACAACATGCGGGGAGATTTGTTGTCGTATGTCAAGTCCTTGGTCATTTCTCTTTCATTTGATCACCAAGGTGTATATTGTAGTTCATGATTACCTGGTAACCCTTTATGCCTAGAATACCCTGAGCTATCATTTTTTATCTTTACTGACTCTTTAAATTTGAAAATATCACTGAGCCCTTGTCCTGTCTAGCTCATTAATTCTGAAAGTGGCCAGAGTCACCATTATTTCTTTTCTCGACTCTTAAAACATGAAAATTCAAAGTTTCGTTTCAATGTCTTAAAATTAACTGCCCATGATCAAATGCCTCACCCATTAGAATATTTATGGACCTCATTGTGAGTAATTCATTATTAAGAGATTGTTTGAAGCCTTGTATTAATCATCTTTCTCATCTCTTATTTTTGAGATAAGATCATCGTGGCTGAACCACCAAGTTAAAATTCCTCACCATCCACTCCTTCCGAAGGTAAATTATCTCCTGTCTCTTCTAATTCTCCACCTTTGACTGGGACTCAAACTGATGAGTTCGATCTCATTCTAACTATCCAACCTATCGCCTTGCAATCTCCACCTGATGTGCCAGTGGGCTATGTGGCCTACCCTCCGAATCCATTATTTTATCCCATTGAAATCTCCCCTCAGCAACCCTATACTCCATACAATACACCTAGTGTACCGTTTGTAAACTCACTGTGTCCATTGTTTGGTCAATTTAGTGTGTCCTAAATTGCTGCATTTAATTTGTCAATCCGGGAATCGTAAGCTGATGAAGTGCGGCGCACTATATGTGCAAGATAACCTATTTCTTAACTTTTGTCGTTTTTGGTTTTTTCTAAGGTGAAATGGAAATTCTAAAATGAAAACAAGTTTGGTTATATTTGTTCAAGGAAGTGATATCCCCTATAATGATTTACCAACTTGAAACTTTAAAAGCAAATTGAAATTTACAATGACAAGACTTGAAAGAAAGTAAAAGTGTACTGCTGAAATGAAAAGGTGCTGCTAATCTAATGAATCAAAACAGTAAACTAGTGAACATGAAAACAAAACTATTCTTGCTGCCAACTAAACACAAAAGAAACTATGCTTAAGGAAATTCAAAATTGCAACAAAATAAATCTAAATCAGATTACATCAATTTATCTTCTGACCCTTCATCATTAGTCCAGCTATGATTTTCGGAAGTAATCATAAACAACTTGAGTAACTGATATTTAATTTGCAGAAAGTAAACTAATACTAAACCACACACTCATGATTCAATCCCTCACCATCAGTCCAACTGTGGCTTTCGGAGGCAACCGAAGATGTTATGCATGATTTAATATATCTAAATTTGCAGAAAAGAAACCATGCTAGGCACTTGCACATTGTGCAGGCCCCCGTCGATCCCTCACCATATCAGTCTAGGTAGCTTTGGGCTGTGAAGATGCTGACAAATTAGTATATCTAATTTCAGAAGAAAGCATACTAAACTACACATTTCATAATGCAATCCCTCACCATCAGTCCAGTTGTGGCTTTCGGAGGCAACTGAAGATGCTATGAGAAGATTAGTATATCTAAATTTTAACTACTGAAGCAGATAAACAAAACTGAAATGTACAAAGCAATACTGAAATTAAACAAAAGCTATGAAAAGCAAACTAGCAGCAGAACAATGTTAGTCCCATGTCATTAGTCAAAAAAGCTATGAAAATGCCCAGGCTGCCTATCTAAAACCTGAAAAACATAAACACTGATCAGTGGTTAACAATCATAAAACATGAAAAACAGAAATGAAATGGAAATTATAGAAGTTTATAAACAGAAATGAAGCATCTGCAAAGCATGAACATATGAATGGATTATGATACAATGATTTCTAAAGAAACGAAATGAGAAATATACACTATTACACAAAACCTTAGCTGAGCAGGGGCCCTCTACATAGCCTTGGCAACGGTCCTCAAATACGAATTAAGTTGAAAAACAGAGTCTTCTCATATTAAAAAGCAGTTCATTACAGAATGGTAATGTTACGGCACAAGTGCAGCGTAATCACTACAGAGCAGACTAATCAAAAGATAACAGGGACTATATTCACTGACAACGACTAACTTCATATGCGTATGCAAACGCAATATATATAACAACAAACTATAACTGTTTCCTAATGTTCATGCTAGTGGAGAGCACGTAGACCACTACGTCCACGGATATAGGAGCATGGCCATGTTGGAAAGTAGATCTACGAGAGGTGGATGCTTGAATTTGACTCTAGAACCCTGTACAGATGTCGATTTAACCTCCGCAGGCTTAGAAACGGCCGTATGGATCTTTATGTGACACGAAACAGAGTCCGGCCGACATGAAACTCCATGGTTGACTTCCATGTGGACGCCTTTGACCGCGGCTTCTTTGGACGAGTTTGCTTGAACCAATAGGATACGAACCATGTCCACGTCATTCCTGACCTGCCCATGTGGCTCGTTTCCCTTGTAGACACCTGTAGCATAGAGTTTCACAAAATAGCTGCGGAAAGTTGCAGCAGCTGTGGAAAGTGGCAAGATTCCGCAGCTGAATGAAAAAAATCTAGATCAAATAGCAAACACAAAAATATAATTAAAAACCATGTTAGATGCTCTTTTGCACATGATATTGACAATTTGGGAGGTTTAGGTGAGTGAAAAAGGTATGGAAAAGTGTATGGAAAAGATGCAAATTTGGGACTCAACATCCATCTCGAAGCGTTGCCCGTCAGTTATTCCCGATGGCTTCTGAGGGAGAAGTTTCATCCCCCGTGGTGGTTTCAAGCACCATCAGTAGAGTAGATGAGACTGCATATGAGGGACCTCAATTCCCTCCCAAGGTTTTTTCTTATATAATGACTCAACCTTCCTCCGAGCTGTATATTCCATCGAATTACACCTCGTTGGGACAACTAATGTCGAGTAGGCCGAGCGGCACACCTTTGTACTACAATACTATCTGGAAGAATGTTGGTGTATCCACCCTTGGTCTGAGTGTTTCCAACATAGTTGTTTCCATGCCTACTCAAAACATATTGATGCCTACTTCTGTGAGGTTGACTATTTGCATAGGTGTTTCAATACCTCTTGTTAGTACTCTGGTATTGATTCCTTCGACTTCGATTTCCAGAGGAGGTTCTACCCCGTCAAATGTTTCCCAACCTACCATTGGACCATCAGTGAGTGGATCTTTGTCTTACATTTTGAATAAATCTCAAGCTGCTGGCAACATTCCTATGCCTTTTGGATCATCCAGCCTGAGAGGGCCGAAATACGATCAATATCAACAATTTTTGCAAAGACTTAACCAGCAAAATTATCTCATGTATGGTTCCCAACAGTTTCAAACTCCCCCAGTAAATCATCAAGGGCTTCAGGGGCAACCTGGCACTCAGCCAGGGGGTTATTTCTATCAACAGGGTTTTAACTATGGTCAAAATCGACCTTATGGACCATAAGGGAAACCTTTGGTACAATAGGCAGTGCCTTACGTACAACCTAATCAACCATTCTTCCATCAAGGCCAATTTTCCTATTTTCATCAAGGAAAACCTTTTGGGCAGCTAAGCCAACCCCAATTTTAGCAGGGTCAACCTTTTTTATTGCAAAGAAAACCCTTCGTTCAACTGAATCTGGTCTTTTTTCAGCCAGGCCCTTAGTTACAACATAGCCTTCAGGTACAACCTGGTCCTCAGGCACAACCTGGTCCTCAGGTACAACCTGGTCCGTAGGTACAACATGGCCCTCATGTACAACCTCATCCTCATGTACAACCTGGTCGTCAGGCACAACCTAGTCCTCAGGTACAACCTGGTCCTCAAGCATGACCTGCTCAACCTCAAAAACCTTAGGCTACAATCTAGCAACCCGAGGGACAACCCTAGGGGAAACCCCAAGGACAACCCCAGTGCAATCCATATCAAACATTCCAGTAGCTGCAAAATATATATGCTGGGAACTATGGTAAACCTGGATCTAAGAGTTCTTCTGTAGGCCAGAATCCATTTTTGGGTCAGCAATCGGGATATGGTCTAAATCCACAAGGTTTCACCCCTTATGGACAGTACCGAGGTTACAATCCTTATGGGAAAAACCCTTCAGGGAAACACCCTTGGGGGCAGAATTACCCCTAACCCAGTTGGAATCCACAAATGGGCATGTATCAAAGACCCAACACCATTCCTTTCAATCCGCAATTTCCATTTCTCACAACGTTGGAACTTACTGATGTGTCAAGATTGACCAATGATCCAATTCTTCACAACCCATATTGGTTCCCTGTTCCAACTAAAATTTCGAGTCATTGCCCCAAGTTTGAAGGAAAATATAGGGAAGACCCCGATGCGCATGTCATGATGTACCATCTTTGATGCTCCTTCAATTCCTGGGTCAACGATTCCGTCCATTTACGTCTCTTTCAAAGAACGTTGACTGGTGCCGCTGCAAAGTGGTACATGGAACTCCTGCGCGAGAATTTTCAGGATTTCAATTCCTTAGCCATGGCCTTTCTCACGCCATTTCAGCTACTTGTTCGCAATGAAATATGAACCCATCTTTTGACATCCTTAAAGAAAAAAAATACTACGCACATCTCTAATCACATCCATGAATGGAGAAGGCATCACCATTTGATCATATTTGACATTCTTGATCAACTGCTGACAGAATGGTTTACCAAATCATTCACCAATCAGATCACTAAGGATATCGCTATGGGGGTAGTTGTCACGGAGAAGCAAGCTATAGCTCGTGCCCAGTATCTCGATCTAGTTTACTCTCAGTAAAACACGTTATATGATATCTTTCATGATGCCCCATGCCCAAAATCTCAGTCTTAAACCTCAAAATATCTGGTGACACCACCGGTAGACGGCATCATAGGTTCTATTTCCTAGACTTCACGAAACTATTCTTCTACTTCTAAGTAGAAATCATCTTCCTTCTCCAATTCTGTTCCTCAGGATCCCCTGAATCCTGGAAAAACTTCAGAGGTCAACGTTATTTAGTCTTCCGCGGCTAAAAAATCCTCTAAAGGAAAGAAGAAGGGCAAAGGCAAATCAAAATTTGATGCCCCAAAACAGGATTCATCTAAACCTCGCGATGATGATGATGGAGCAAAATGTAAACCGAAGTATCCTTGTTTGATATTTGATGATGAGCATTACACCAAGGACTGTCCTCGATAGGCCGAAGTGAGTCGAATGCTCAAAGGCACCCAAGGAACCCCATCTGTTCTTAAGGAATTGTTTCCATCATATCCGACTCAAATGGTGGAACAACCCCAATCTTCCACCCCCTTTGGTTCTCAAGTTTTCATGATGAATGGTATTGCACCCATATCTATCGCTACCATGTCAAAAGATTATGTAGAACCACGTCAAGCAGTAGGGAAAGAAATTGCAGATTCTCCTACTCCTTCTCCCCCACCCGCTTCTAGCCCTCTTCATATTGAAAGGCCTAGTTTTGAGCCCGATGTGCGGCCACCTTCCAAAGGTGTGATCTGTAAGTACTCCTATAACTCGAACTCCCGTGCCGCTCAACACTATAATATTGTTGAGGATTTTTCTCAGGCTCCATCCGCTATGTCTGTGCTGGAGGTGCTTCAGAGTTGTCTATCACAATGGAAGGCTTTGTTATCCACCATCGGAGGATTCGATCCTACCGATTCGAGTGTTATTACATTTGATCTGGAAAATTTCGTCTCGTGTCTCCCTCACCAACCTTCTTTGATTATCCAAGTTGGGATTAAAGGTAAAAATATTCATCGAGAATTTGTAGATGAAGGTGCATCTAATTGCATCATGTCTGTTGCATGTTGGAAAGCCATCGATTCTGTAACCCTTAACCAGTCTCCAAATGCTTTGGAGGCCTTTGATAGAAGGGAATCTCTTCATATCTTCACCAGCTTACCTATCAAGTTGGAAGTAAAAATGGTCAATTTCGAGGTTGAAGTCATTGACACCAAACTCAACTCTAATATTCTCCTTGGTCGTAGTTGGACTCACGCCATGCTATGCGTACCATCCACTCTCTTTCGTTTTATCCATTTTCTGCACAAAGGAAATATTATCACCGTTGATCAGCTGTCCTTTTTTACTTCTACTTCCTTAGAGAGAAATATTCCATATGTAGACCACATTCCCATGCCTTATGAAAGTGTGGGGCCAAGACTTTTCAAAGGTTCTACCCATAAGGGTATATTTTCACTTCCTCCACCAAACACTGCTAAGGTCAATATGATATCCACTTCTTCTGATCCCTGGATTATCCCTTCGCCTGATCAGGTTGATTCGTTTGGTGATGTAATGTTGTTAAGTCAAATAGAAATCGATTATTTTGAAATCATGTTGGCTTAGGCTAATCCTTCTGAATATTCTACTTATAGCATTCGATTTGACGCGTACTCTAAGTCACCTTCTCTCAGTTCTTCAGATTCATCTGATCTCGTGAATGAGACGTTTCCCTTTGATGAAAGTATCTTGGAAACAATTTATCTTGAAGAAACACCCTGGGAAGATAATCATCATCGCTCATCATTTCTTCTTAGCCCAGCAACAATTCAGTCATGTCTTGAAAATATCACCCCCCATGTTCCACGTTACTTGCTCCTAATGCCATTTTCAGCTCATGAGGTTTTATCTTAGGGGAACATGGGCAGTATTACTGATACTATGCCTATCGACATTTCTGTGAAACTAGGAATTTTTGAGAATATTCACATTGGGGTAACTTTCTCTCCAGATGAGGTCAAGTTCTATACTAGTCTTTTTCGAGAATTTTGAGACGTTTTCACATGGTCCTACAAGGAAATGCCTGGCATCGACCCAAGTATAGTGGTGCATGATATACCGACTTACCCTGACGCAAAGCCTATTCATCAACGACTTCGCCCTGTGCACCCTAGAAAGGTCACCACCATTAAGGGAGAAGTTGGAAAACTTCCTAACGATGGATTCATTTATCCCATCCCATTGATAGATTGGGTGTCCAATATTGTCCTTGTCAATGAAAAATAGGGTACCATTCGCATTTGTGTTGATTACCGAGATATTAATTGGGCCTGCCCCAAGGATAACTACCCCACTCCACTTATTGACTAGATCATCAATGAATGCACTGGGAGTGAGATATTCTCCTTTGTGGATGGTTTTTCTTGCTATAGCCAAATCAACATCTTACCTACTAATCAACATAATACTTCCTTTACCTTTCCATGGGGGACCTTCTCTTACAAAAATCTCCCTTTTTGTCTCAAAAAGTTCATTTCTACTTTCCAACGCGTGATGTTATATGCTTTTCATGACATTAAAAACATCGTGCAACCTTATCTAGATTACCTCCCTTCTCATTTAGTTAAGCGTCGTGACCATTTTGCACACCTTCGAGATATTTTTTTACGCAATTGTCAATAAAATATTCGTTTAAATCCACATAAGTGTGTTTTATGCGTATAATCTGGCAGACTCCTTGGGTTTGTCATCTCTACAAAAGGCATTCATCTCGATCGTTTGAAAGTTGAGGCTATCGTCAATTTACCCCCTCCCTCCTCTTTATCGCAGTTGCAGAGTCTGCAAGGGATAGCTAATTTCCTACGTCGTTTCGTTCCTAATTATGCGGAACTTGCTAAGGGTTTTACATGATTACTAAAACAAGGGATCCAATTTCTATGGGATGAAGTTGCTCAACGCTCCTTCGACACTCTGAAGAAGGTTCTCATCAATGCTCCTTTATTGCATCCCCCCAATTATCATTGTGACTATTTTTTATACTTAGTAGCTTCCTTTGGTACCATAGCTATGGTACTCATTCAGGACAACAATGATGGTACTGAACACGTCATTTATTACCTCAGTCTTAACCTAATGGATACATAAACTTGATATGCCCATGTCAAGAAACGGGCTCTAGATGCGGTACAGTTTGTTTAGATTTTTCAGAATTATATTCTCTTACGTACGACTACCATGATCTCCGACTGCAATCCTATGACTTATATCTTGACTCGTCAGTTGCTGGGGGGGAAATATTTATAATGGATTTTCATTTTACAGGAATTTAATTTGGAATTCACTACTTCCAAATCAAAGGAATCATTGGTTTTCGCTAAATTGATATGCTCCCTTCCCTCAGCATCCACTCCATTTGATCTAGATGAGAACATTCCAGACGATAATCTCTTCTTAATCAACATTGTCGATCCATGGTATGGTGATATCATCGTGTATCTCCAGACCCAAAATTTCTGATCCGAGTTGGACAATTCTGATCATCGACAGATTCGACATCATTCCCAATCGTCTCATATCACTGGAGATAAATTATACCGAGTCAGTGTTGATTTGATCCTTTGCCGTTGTCTGAATTTCAAAGAAGTTGAGAGAGTGCTCAATGACTACCACTATAGGGCATGCGGTGGTCATATGTCTAACTATGCAACAGCTCAAAAAATCCTTTGCGCTGGTTATTTCAGGCCTTCTATTTTCAAATACTGCATCCTTGTCGTCCGCAAATTCCATGCTTTCCAGATTTACAAGCAAAATATGCACGCCCCGCCTGCACCCTTACACCCGGTGATTACCGTCGGCCCATTTTCCAAATGGGGCTTTAATTCATGACATGTAAACATCACTTGGTCGTGGGGCATGATTATATCGTTTTTGCTATGGACTATTTCACTAAATGGAATGAGGCGATGCTTACACTTGCTGCTAATGGTAAAACCACGGCTCAATTTCTTTTTAACCATGTTATCACAAGATTCAGTGTTCCTTAGGCCATTTTCACCAACCATGGCTCTCATTTTCACCATTACATGATGGTTGAGATGACTTCTCAGTTGGGCTTGCGTCATGACAGCTTAACTCCTTACTACCCCCAAGCCAACAACCAAGTTGAAGCGGTAAATAAGGTTTTAGTTACTATGCTTCAACACACTATTGGGATGCACAAGTCAAATTGGAATCTCATGTTGTTCTTAGCTCTCTGGGCATACCAAACCTCTGCCAAGAACGCTATTGGATTCACTCCATTTCAGTTAGTGTATGGCCTCGAAGCAAACTTGCCAATTGAATGTGAAATCCCTTTGCTCAAGTTATTTTTCGAATTACTTACAAACACCTCGCCACAAGAGGAATGTCTCTTATACTTGGAATGGCTTGATGAAACTCAACGCTTCATCGCTTTGGTTACCGAATCACAGAAGAAATGGGTCAAAGCCCATTTCGATCAGACAATTTCTCCATGTGCCTTATCCAAAGGGGACTTGGTCCTCCTCTATGACAAAGCACATGATAATTTGGGGGAAGGAAAGTTCAAACCCATGTGGCATGGGCCATATATCGTAAAACGTGTTTTGCAGAAAGGGGCCTATGAGCTGATTGATTATGAAGGTAATCCTTTAGATAAACTCCAGAATGGGCTTTATCTAAAGTGATATTATTCATGATTTCCTCGTGTATCTATTCTTGTACATTAGTGTGCTTTTGATTTTTGTACATTTTTGGTTTGGTGTACGTTTGCAAGCGGTTTTCCTGCTTATCTTGGTTACTCGATTTCCAGATGTCTTTGGCTCCTTACGTCGGTTTCACTGATGGCACTTGCCGTAGCACCCAAAATTTATCTTCTGCGGCCTGGGTTATCTATGATCCTAATGGTGAGTTAGTACATCTACAAGGTATATTTTTGGGTCGTACAACCAATAATATTGTTGAATACAGTGTAGTTATTAAGCTTTTTTCTGAAGAAATTTCTCTCATCATTAGAGAATTGGTTGTTAACCTGGATTCATAGCTTGTTGTTCTACAACTCAACGGGCAATATTTCGTCAAACACCCTCAAATCTTGAGAATGTATCTACGTGATCATTTGTTAGAAATAAGTTTTGATTACATCACATATCATCATATTCCACGATGCATGAATACATTAATAGATGCATTCGCTAATCATGTTCTAGATAGACATTTGCAGAATTTATAATAATCATAACATAAAATGGAGTAAGAAAATACACACAACACACACTCACTCACACACACACACACACACACACACACACACACACATATATATCGATTGGTTTGCAGATAGTGTTTACAGGTACATCATACCCCCATCAAAAAAATAATATATGTTATGATACATAGTAAGACTTGTAGGTCTCAGAAAAACTTCTGAAAATAAAAATCTAATATAATTCACATGGTGATTACGATAACAGGCTATTGCTCAAATCACTTGAGTCATCATTCGATGTATGCGATCTAATACCCCGATAGTGTGTCGTTGGTACTGACAGGGAATGTCTCCCATCTGTGCATATTCTGGAATCCTGTTGGTCAGGGCATCAAGGTTCCTTGCAATCTCCTCTTCAAGGTCCGCTCCCTCCACATAATGGGCACCCTTGAAGTCCCTTGCCACCCTCTTGGCGATGCGTGACATCCCCGCCGAACTTTGTGGTCCAAAATCTGTAGTAAATAAAGCTTCACATCAGTTCAGATATATACATATATAAATCATATAAAAGCATACAAAAATTAGAAAAACATGTTTCTACCTCTGTCTTCCCAACGCTCACCTGTTGGAAGTGGCATGTCAGGGTCTCCCCGAAAATATATCCTAGAGTACGACCAGTCTTCCACCATGATCAACTGATGCCTCAACCATGTGAAGAAAGTAGGTCTGAATGACATACTCTACCAACCTCCTCCACGAGGCATCAATGTTGCTCACCTTGCCAATCATGGCTCTTGTGGCACCGGTACATCTATCTCTATCCCCTGGTACGGAAATAGAGGCACTCACTCTAAGAAGAAGGCCCTCAAGATAGATCTGTATCCAAACAGCTTCAGTTTTTTTTTTTAAACTTCAGGAGTTATTTCTTCATATTTTCCACTATGGCCTCGCACTAGTTAAATATGGTGAATGCCATGCAATCCACCGCCATCTTCAATTGAGCCTTAGTGGCTTCATGTGGCGCTTTCGCATCCACACGTGTAATAGTGTAGAGCACCACCTTGAGTGCTAGATCATTTATAGTACTTATGGCTATTTTTCCACTCGAGGACCATTTTTTTTCAGAGCAAGCTCTCCCAGTGAACATATCCATACTCTCACCCATGATTCTGGCTCTCGACAACCATGCTCGTGCCCCTCTACGTGAGAGGCCAGTGATGAATTAGATGTCTGTCACTTCGATTTGTAGTTCTTGGTTACCAAGGATGAATCTCTCTCGGTCTGTGTCCCAGATAATGACCAGATACTATAGAATATCTAGTTGAGCTCTTATCCCCGGGGTCATAAAGAATTTGACAAGCCCATAGTTCCTCATTGCGTCCATGCAAGCTTGGTTTAGCATAGTTGTCTAATCAACTTAATCATGATCTCGTTATTTCCACTCAATCACCATGGTTGATGGCTTCTTTTCCCTAAAATGAAATTTAACCAAGTCTTTGTTAGTGTTCGGATATGAAAATATTGGATTTAAAGCTTTATTTTGGGGTTTTTTCTTCTTTTTTCCACCTCGCAGTCTACGCGGATGTTTTAAAAACAATAGTGTCAATCGGCAACCTGCCCATTGTAAAAAGGGTGGGTCGGCGCGATCGAAATGGTGGATACCCACGCCGATCCGAGGCGTTACACAAATTGAATTCCTCCCCCCAAAAATAAAATAATCCCTAAAATATGTTGCAAAGGATATTAAAATGTAGGCAAGGAAAGTTCCTCTTACCTGGCACAAACGGCTCGTTGATTGACCTCCCAGATCTCTCACAATGCACTCCTTAAGATTTGAGGTAAACTAGAGTAAAAAAATCTTTCTCAAACAAGTGAAAATAAAAATTAATTTTTTTTTTACTTTCTTCATATTTTATAAATGCACCATGGCATATTAGGGTTTTTTCCATTATTTTAATAATATTTAAATGCTCTTACCTTGGAATCAGTTTGTGGTTTGTTCTTGTGCAGTGACCAGTTCCATTTCCTCATGGATGACTCTTTTACGAGTTCCATTTTACTACTTTTTCAGACTCGGTTAAAAAAAAAATGAAAAAGTAACCCCCTTGGAGTCATCTTTCAGCTCTTTTTTTACTCTCTAAACATGAAAATATTGCCTAGTTCTTGTCGTTTTGAGCTCTTTAAAGTGCATGAAACATCATTTATTAGTATACGTTTGCCCTTTTTCGGGTTAGGATAAATTATTTACAAAAAAGGAATACCTTAGCCAATCGTGACTAAGAGGTTCTCTCATATTTTTTTCTTACCTTTTCAGGTATGAGGTACTATTTATGAAAAGGTCCTTTTGGATTTTATTTTCACCTCTTTTCAAGCTCTCTAAATATGAAAAGACATAAAGTTTCACCTTTATTGAGATATTTAAAATTTTATGACATTGGATCCGTCATAATGATGATATCGAGTTCCTCATTCCTATGACTCGTAAAATGTACTAGGATGGATTTTTCCGAAGGAAAAACTTATATCACAAGCATATGCTATCCCCTTCAAGCTTGTATACAAAAATAATTGGGGTACTTGCCAGAAATGGTGGGGGGAAATGGAAAGAATTAATAAGTTATGTTGGCAGTATGTCGCTCTTGAACATCGGACACATCCTCTATTTCGTTTCAGGTTGGGGATATCCTTCATTCGTCACTTTTCCTCCATGGGTTTGGGAAATATTTTTTGCCTCTTATGCCATCACTATTCTCATCCAACATGACCTTTGATCCCATTTGAGTCAAACACTGCCAAATCCAGAGTCGTGTCTCTGATATGTTCAAGAGAAGTTCCTTTTGCATCTCATTCATTGCCTGGTTCTCTAACCACTCTCATTATCATGTTATTGCCTTCATCTCATGTCGATGATGTGGGATACATTATGGCCCTCCTTCGAAAAATCACTTCTTTTCGACTTCAGCACAATATCTGAGAAGTTGATTTAGAGATCCCATTTTTAGTACCTTAGAGCCTACATGCCCTAATGGCAGGCTGTTCGCACCTGCTGATAGGCTTACATCATTGGCCTTCGATCAGGTGATTTCGTGAATGTTCGACAATGGCTCCTTATTCACATCTCATGGATTGTACTATTGGTACCTTGAAAACCATTGTCATTATTTGTGGTTTCTCTCGTGTCTGTTAATGGTTTACATCAATAGCTGGTAATCAAGCTATTTTCTTGCATGTTCGACTTCAACTCATTTGTTTTCATGTTTGAATTTGTACTTGATCGGGTCGTTATGGAGCACTAGACCCTTGGTTTTATCTGATAAAACCTAGGTTATGAGGCGATATGTATTATTCATGATTTTACACCTGACTCTTTCATTTGGATGGTTGAGACCATACCTTGAGTCTATATTCATGATCCTCTTTGTTATAGATGGCTATGTCCATACCTTGGATCCTGCTTCATAATTACTTTTACAGATGGTTTCTCCCATACCTTATGTCAGGTGATTATTTCAGAGATATCAGTTTATGTATATGTGTGATTTTTTTCATAGGTTTTCCGATGATGATGTCTTGGTCCTGACACTTATTCGAAAATAATTTCAGCCCTCACTCTTGTTCGACCTTCATCCTTTAGGGGGAATCTGTTACACAGAAATTTTTCACTGTACCTGTACTCCCCGTTCCTGATCCTGAAGACCCTTAACAGAGACCCCTGTTCTTTTTTTAGATCATGAAAATATGCCTTCATGTCCTCTTCAACACAATGAAAAAACTCTCTATTGGCCATTCCTGGAACAGCTCCTTGTAAACTTGTTTATCTGGAGCGACGCGCCCTCTCAGTGTCTTTCTCGTGTCGATGGCTTGTTTTTGGTCTAGTTTGTGCCAATCGGCACTGGAATGAAGCTAATACTCGTGTTGATCCCCTTATGGGAAGTTGTTTAAAAATAGAATTGAATTTTTGAGATCTGGAAGCTTTGTGGCAGAGACCTGGTTGTTTGTTCCTGAGGATAGAGATGAGCTTCTCCCTTTGGACTCTTTGTTCCTACAAAATTGGAACCACCCAAATGGATAACCCATTTCCTCGCCCAAAGTGGATCCATGTTCCCTCCTCCTTTTTTCTATATAGTGGGCAATCTCCTATAGATTTGCTAGTTAGAACAGAGATAGTAGAACAACAGAGGGACCTTTTGTTGCTATAGACATTGAGCAAGAGTTGAGACCTTCTGCCCTCATATCAAGTTTAAAGAGAGATTTGGAGACATGCCAAGATAAGGACCCGTTGAAGGAGAGATGTGACATCAAGGCATAGGTTGTAACTCCCCCTATATATTTTAATATAATATGATTGGTTCGTGCTTTCCATTCTTGTCTTAATGTGTGATTGAATTCTTAGTTTTCCTTTATCAATTAAGTAGATTGTATATGCATTATATATGTTATGCTTTCATGTTTTCTATCGTTTTGATCCTTTGTGCAGGTGACCAAGCGTCGGTAGCAACAAATATCTAACCACTAAACCCGAAGGATCAAAGGATTCAAACGTGAATTAGCATCAAATTGAGGTAGGTGATCTATTCGCAATCTATATGCATTTTCAATCTAGGAAAGTAGGTTTCTAATTGTTCCCTTTTGTTACTAGACCCACTCTAGGGCTAGCGGAATCCTCTCTATACGCAGAGAGGATTTTCCTACATAACAATTATCATTTACACTAATTTTACACATAGTGTTATAGGAGAATTCATATTTATTTGAAATCATTTTTGTTTCACAATTATTAGCTGGGATAATGCAATTGGAATTGATATTGACATTTTCTCGTGAAAGTGAAAGAGGTTTAGGACTGTGAACAAGAATGGGAACCTAAATATTCCCAGAATCATAGATTAGAATAGAATCCCCTTCTAAAGAAATGGAATCATTATGAGATTTGGTAGATTCAAAATGAGGAATATGAACATAAAAATATCTCTCATTCTGAAATATAGATTGACTTTGAGAGTTAAGAACATGATAATTTGATGGAGGATAAAATAACTCACTATTCTCAACTTCAAAATCATCATCATAATTGACTTCATAATTCGTAAGAGCACTCGCTTCTTTTTTTAGAAAGTAAATCAGAACTAGGAAAATGATTAGATGCGAAATAATGGGAGTTCTTAGAGTCATTGAAAGTATGGGAAATTAAATACTCACTATCCTGATTATAAATAATAGACAATTCGTCATTAATGAAATTTATGACAACTCTTGTGATTTTTTGAATTGCTTTGTATGAGAGGTGATTTTTAAATTATCAAAAAACAAATTAATGTCAGGAAAAAGAAAAAAATGGCTGTTTAAACAAGTAAGAGATAATTCTTCCCTTTTCGAATAATGATCATAAAATAATTCTTGAGTTTCCAATTATGTCAGTAATTCATCATTTTATTTAATGAAATATTTTGGTTTTTCATAATTTAAAATGATATTTAGAATGTTATGTTGGGTTCATTTGGGCTGACCCAAGTTCAATTTTACTACGCACCAACAAAACCCTTGATCATTAGCCCTTTCCGCAATGACTTGCAAGCATATCATAGTCTCACCTGAAGTGACTATGGGTGGATGCAATGTTGAAACTCAACAAGAAAATGCACCCACACACTGGTGAGAAAATTATGATGTACAATGGTGAGGGATTTCTCATGCACATTGGTGAGGAAATTCTATTGCACACTAGTGAGGGTTTTCTGATGCACAATGGTGAGGAAATTCTATTGCACACTGGTGAGGAATTTTTGATGTGCACTGGTGAGGAATGTGGGGGTCTAATTTATTTTCCCCTTAAAGAAATTGGACAATAAATTGTAATTTCATCTCATAACAACATGTATCTGTTAATTAAGTCATGATGACTGAGTTAGCTCAAGAAATTTGAGTTGAGGGTCTAAGATAAGGCGTGTAGAGTGATCCTAATATTTTGCGGGTCTAGTTGCAGTTGATGAACTAGTGGGGTGCAGGTTTGAATTAGTTAACTCAATTAATTGAGTTAAAATCAATTTAACTAGTTCTAACTGAGTGATGAATTAGTGATAGGTCCAGTGATTTAAATTAGATTTAATTCAAAAGTAGTGATCAATCAGATAAATGATGATTCACTATTAATATCTGAATGCATGTCAGTTTTGAGGAAGACCCAGTTGGGACAGAGGTTAAAGGGAACATAAATATGAGTTGTATTTATAGAAAATTACCTGAGTGAAATTATAAATCCATGAGGAAGCCATGATGGATTGTGCAATCAAGGAATGGAATTAATCATATTTAATAGGGGCCCATTTCTCTAAGAATTGTGCGAGTAAGAAAATTTGAAGGAAGGCTGATCACTGGCTATGTGTTTGTCCAATTTTTCCTAGATCAGTGTGATACAATTGGTAGAGTGAGAGAGGTTCTTGTGATCAAGAAATAATTGTATTGTTTCATGATCCCTTAAATTTTTACAATATATGATAGCGGGATTTTTAGTAGTTTCTTTCCCCAAGGACATCTTGTGTTGTGATATTGATTTACTTCTTTCTCTTACTTGCATTTGATTGAGAAATCATGTTATGTATTCCGAAAATATTGTAGAAGGATACAGTATATTTTTTTAGTGCATCACAATATCAGATTGAATCCATTGATATAATTTCTACATGGTATCAGAGATTTTATAAATTTCTACATGGTATCAGAGCATCATGAATCATAATAGAAGAGAATAAATTGAGTTTGTGTTGAACAAGATCCAAAATTGCAGATTCATTATTTGGTACCTAGCAGCTGACGAGGATGTTTTTCACTATCTTGAGACTCGAATATGAACTTGAGGGAAATTTGAACCATATTGCATGGAAGGACAGGATGGAGGCAATATTGGACTACAACAGAATAATGGGATTCATTGATGTTGATATTCATAAGCCCGATCCAATAGATATTCTGCATCATGAAGCATGGAAGAAGAATGTTGCAAAGGCGAGGAGGATCTTATTATAGGGAGTTCGAGATCATATTGTATCAAGTATCCATGGAGAGTAAAATCCGTATGCTATGTGTAAGGATTTGATATATCTATTTCAAAGTATTAGTGACCACTGGAAATTGGCACTCAAGGATAAGCTCAGGAAAATCAAATGGAGAAGGGCGACACAATCCAGAAATAATTGACCAAGTTCACTCAATGTTGAGATGAGCTTGGAATTTTTTGGGATTACTATGGTTGATGATGGCTTGGTGAGCCTGGCACTTCTAGGCCTTCCCAAGAGCTGGCATAGTTACTAGAACTCTGTGAATGGGAGGGAGCAGTTACCAAAGTGGAAGCGACTATGGTCATATTTGGTACAAGAAGAGTTTCAATGGACTACCAGGGATGGATCCTCATCCAAGATTGGTGATTAGGAAATTTTTCCTTAGCTGACAAGAAAAAGAAATGGAAAGGGAAGAATAAGTCCCAATCCAAATTCAAGACCGAAAAAGAAGGCAAGAAACAAGCCATGTCAAAGGTGAAATGTTTCTATTGTCATGATCATGGACACTATGCCACAAATTATCCACAAAATAAGAAGAACAACAAGAAGGCTTTGGGAGTTGTAGCGGGTGAAGCTTTGGCCTCACAGTTTGATTTGGACTTCTCTCTCATCGCATGCATGGTGTCTATTAGCCTCCACAACATCCCAAGGCTGATGAAAGGATGCTGACAGAGGTAACCTCAAACCAAGCTTTTAGTTTGGTAGCTAGCCCTACCAAACCAAAGAGGGCTCTCTCTATGAGATCATAGCCAAAGGGTTTGAATCGATGAGGAGTAGATTTTAGGCTAGTTTTTTTAGCTCTAGGGTTTTGAGAGTTTGATGATTTTGGTGATGGATTAGAGATGAGACCAGGTAGCTAGGTCAAATGATCCAAGGGCTAAAGCTGCAAATATATAAAGGAGCAATGTAGAAATGCTTTAATGATGGATTAGGGTTTTGTTAGTGTAGTGTATGGTTTGAAAAAGTGCATAAGTTCTCAATGAGCATGCATCATGAATTCATTAAAACTAAAGGAAATAAACATGAAATGATGTTCGCAAAAAAAAAAGCCACAGAAGAATTCTTCTTATCAACTTTTAGGAAGATCACTAAAGAAAGCAAGGCATGGAAGGAGAATATATATACAATTCATAAAATACTATAACATAGGAAAAACAACATCAGTAACTCACTACACATGAATTCCTATATAATAGCTGTAACTTTTCCTTTGAATATCTGAATAAAAGCTGAAGCACAAGCTACAATGGTCTCAAACCTATGATTTCCAACCATCAAAATTACTAATAAAGGAATAGATATAGAAAAAATATCATTTCCCCTCTATCAGGGTTCAAATCCATGAGTTGTGGAGCTGATCAATTGTTCCTCTCACCTAAAACCTAAGGACTAGGGAGTTTCTAACCTCTCCCCAAGATAGACAAACTGATTCCTTTGACAATTTGTGACATTTACAAGCATGAATCTACCCTAATTTACTATTCACCTGCCTAATTACACTTCATGAAATCATTACATCAGCATCATTCATCAACTACATGATTAAAATTCAACATTGGTCAAACTGACTGTGAAAAATCATATACTGGAGAAAAAAAACTGTGCCTAGAGAAACCGCAACATGGTTGGGAGAATGGAATTTTGGAGGCCTTCAATCCTAGTCAGCATAGAAACCTTTTCATCAACTTTTGGAGGGTAAAAATGCTAAAAAACCATCAAAAAATGGCCTTTATGTCCTCTTTTTGGAAGCCACGTTGTGTTTTCTTATTAGTCTTAGGATATTAAGGTTTTGGAAGACTAGAAGAAACATTTTTTAGTGCTTTAAGAGCTTATCATGTAGCAGAAAGGGAGTAGGATGGAGGGGTTAGGAGAGGGAAATGGGGATGGGAAAAATTTGGGAAGTAGGGAAGGGTGTTAGGAAGGTTTAGGAAGTGGAAAGGGATGGAATTAGGGTAGTATTAGGCCTAGGTAAATTCAAGACAGTCCTAGGTCTAGGAGACTGCCAAAAACGCAACATAGGAATAGTGGTGTGGTGTAGGGGCTTAGGGAGTGAAAGTGAGGGGGTGTGAGGGCTTTAGGGAGTGTCTTTGAGTGTGAGGAAAGACAAAATCACTATGGGAAGGTTTATTTTACTTGAAAAATTTAAAAGAGAAGCTCTCCCACAAAATGTAGTGTGGGGCTTTATGGAGGAGTTACACCATGAAATCAAGGAAAAAAAATTGAAAGGGAAGCTGCCACGGCTTAAACGTACTTGTAGAAACCTAAAAAACACTTGAATATCCTTCGCAAATCCTTGGAAACTGAATTTTCTCCTCTTGGAAAGAAAACACGCCGTAGGAGGGAAAACACAGTGTGGCACCTCCAAAATGTAGCGTGGTAGCTTGTGGTCACTTTTTTAGGGTCTTCTTAGATGTTGAAGTGATGAGGTTGCCTTGGTGGGTGAGTTAGAGCTCTTCCTCAATAGGATGAATGAGAAAAATGAATGAAATGGTATTTTATAGCTTGTAAGAGTCAATTTTCTTCATAGTAGTGGGTTGGGCCTCCACATGTTTTCCTCTTTGTGTTTTCAAAAATATGTAGCTTTGGAAATTTTTGTGCAGCTTAGGAACCTTTAGGACATATTACATCTTATCAAACATAAATTACACTTTGAAACCAAATTTATTGAGAAAAAACCCTATTACTACTCATTCATTTTCCAGATTTATTAGTGAAATGACTGGTTATGGTGACCTAAACCCTAATGACCTAATGAATACACTGAGCTGAATGAAGACTATGATGGCATAAATGAAGTGAATATGGATAGCTTGAAATTATGACTCATCCAACTGAGAGATGGTAATGACTAGTAGGTGAATTTTTTTGGAAGGAGTAGTAATAGTCCTAGACACACTAGCCAGTGCCCAAATTTTTATTTAAAGACCTACTAAAACCATAAAAATTTGACTCAACACCCTAATAAATTTTTTGAAAGAGCCCATTTGATCACTGGTGACAAGAAAAACTGACTGACACTAAGATTGGCTCCAACTGGGTAAGACAACTCCTTGAAGGTGTTAAGAACATCGTAGACCAAGTAGCCTTACCCTGTAATATTCCAAATTAGCTGCTGCTAGTTGGAATATTATATGTTTCTATATTTTGCAGCTTAGAAGAATAAATGGGGTAGGGAGACCCTTAAATATATTTAGTAGGAATAAAAAATTCCCAATGTGAAAGGGAATCATTTTAGGTAGGAAAAATAAATCCACCTTTGGTGTGAAAGGAGGCAATGCATGAGGACTAGATCTATGTTGACCAAATCAACAGCGCTGCTAAAAGAGGAGGAAAACTAATGGGGATAGCACAATTTTGATGCAGGAATCTTTGCAAGGAAGTAACCTCATGAATGTGTGGGGTCATGGGTGAGGAGGCATGCCAAGAATAAAAAGGAAGGGATGGAAGCCATGAGAGTCATTGAAAATCTTGTCTATTTTTGGGTCTTATGACTTCTTTCATGCTTCAGCTATTTAGCTGGGTTTGCTGCATTGTTTAGTGCAAGCAATTCTCATGCGGGAATTCCATACTCTTTCTTGGTTCAGCTTGTTGAAGGGATCTAAGAGGAGCATTCTAGGCTACATTTACACTATCAAACTTTGGGTCAAGCATTCACCAACATCTACAACGCAGTCTCTTGCAGGAACTGTGTCATTTCTCAAGGTGTTGCTATGGTAGGGTTAAATCCCTTGATTTTGAGCTAGTTTCTTAGGAGAAGGGGCTCTCCCTCTCCCAGAAGGCTATTAAGGAGGATCTTTCAGCTATATTATGTATTATTTAGCCATATAAATATAGATTTGTAGTAGACTTAATGCTTTTAGATCCAGATCTGCAGATCTATCATTTTGTACTTGTGCTTTCATGAAACCCTTGCCGGGCTATCTCCATATTGTATAAAATGGGCTAGATCTCCATTTTTATTGGCTCTTTGAATAATATAATCTCCAGATATGTTATTTTCCATATTTTTCTGCAGAAACCCTCATGGAATAGCGTTGTCACATGCTTCATAATTTCTGGGGATTGGGTGTTTTTGAGCCATATTGGGCTGGGGAGATCTGTTTAACATAGCTAGAGAGATTTTTTTTTTTTCTGATCCCATTTTGTATGTGTGGGTTATAATGCATAAAATAAAGGATCCAAGTCATATTTCTCAATTCTATAGTGTAATTTTCTGAAAACAATGTTTTTACTTTTTATATTGATGAAATTCGTAAGAATAAATATTACATTGGTATCAGAGCTCTGTTCTTGGCTCAGCTTATGGGGGAAAATATATCTATAGTTATGGAGGAGAAAGAGATTCCAAATCTTATTCTTCAAACTATGTAGAACATTGCTAAAGTTATCAAGGAGATGAGGCATAAGGAAGCCCGTAGAGGGTTTTACCATGGAGAAAGCACCAGCACATCACATTTTTTGGAACAATCAACCACACACCCTTCTTCACAATGCTCCACTATGCCCACATTCCTATCCAAGGAAGGTGAGTAAGAAACCCTTGGTGATTATTTTGTGGAATATTAATCACAATCCCGGAGATTAAAAGAACACTTGAGCTTTCAGGAGTTTTTTCAGATCAAGGATGGAAGAAGAACTTGTCATCACCAAAAGAAAGGAAGATTTATGCAGGGATCAGATCTATAGCGTAGTATGGGAAACTTCTTCTTGCCTTCATATGATGGATTACCTAAATTCATAGCCAAGGCTTGGGTGGAGAAGTTGGATACTTATTTCCAACTTAACATAGTTTATGAAATAGAAGCTATCAAAATAGTTGCGCTGCACTTGGAAGGGGAGGCTCATGAATGGTGGTTCCATGGGTTGTCTACACTTGGGCATGCTCATATCAATTCATACTCATATTTCACCATGATACTAGTAGAGAGATTTGATCCAAGGGATCCGGAGGCTCACTTTATTGAGCTAACCAAGCTCAAACAAAAAGGAGGTCTAGAAGTTTATATTGCTGAATATTTGAAGCTTTTGAGTGATGGTATCCAACCTCACTATGAGCAGGAGGGTATGCATGTTTATTGATGGGATAGTTGAACCATTGCATGGGTTGGTGAAATATACTAAACCTACTACACTCCAAGAATTTTTGGAGAAGGCGAGATATTTACAACATACTTTACCCAAGACAAGAGCATTATTTCAGTAGGAGTTTTATTCATGGCCAAAGGAGGATCAAGAAAGGAAACCCCTTGATAATGATCAGAAGAAATTAAGGATGAAAAAACTTTGCCTCACTTGTCAGGAGACATGGGTGCCAAACCATCAATTTTTTGTAGGGAAAGCACATTGCATTGAGATATTTTCCGATTAGGAGGAGAGGACCAACGTTGTACCACCTACAGAAGATGAAGAAAAAAAAATTTCTCCAAAGGGAGGAACTCTTGCAACGTTAAGATGGGTCCCTAAATATCTTACCTTGAGGGTTAGAGGCACTATTATGGGGAAAATATTATCAGTACTAGTAGACAGTGGAGCTACTCATAAATTTATTGATACACATCTAGTGCAAAGGAGGGGCATCCACATGGAAGACTTTGAGGGTTTCTCAGTTTTGATTCTAGGAGCCAGAACCATGCAATGTGCCAAATATGTTCTAGAATTATCTATCACCATGGGAACCTACACTCTGACAGACCACTTCTTTGTGGTGGATATTCCTGACACCAATGTTATATTGGGTGTCCAGTGGTTAATCACTTTTGGAAGAGTCACCACTGATTGGGATACTTTAGAGATGGAATGGATAGAAAAAGGGAATGGTAAGCATCAGAAAATCAAATGCATACAAACTTACCCACCTCAGATCATTTCATCCCACAGGATGGAAGCAGATTTATGCAGAGGAGACATAGAGTGGGTAGTAGAACTGCATTTGTCTAAAGCTGGGGGAAAAAATTCACCAGCACATCCAGATGTACAATCTCTCTTAGACTGGTACTCTACTGTATTTGGAGATATCCCACCAGGGAGGCCTCCTGATCAAGGATTTGAGCATACTATTGAGTTGGAGCAAGGGATTCAAGCAGCGATTACCACCCCTTATAGGCATCCCAAATCTTATAGGGATGAGATTGAAAGGGACATCCAATAGCTATTAACTCTAGGACATATCTGGCCTAGCACTAGTCCTTTTGCCTCTTTAGTGGTCTTAGTAAAAAAGAAGGATGGCACATTAAGGATATGCATTGATTATAGATCATTGAACAAGAAGACCATGAAGAATAGATATCCAATTCCCAGGATCAATGAGTTGATGGATGAGCTAAGAGGATCCAAATATTTCTCCAAGATTGATTTGAGATCTGGGTATCATCAAATCAGGGTGAGGGATCAGGATATCCCCAAGACAACGTTCAGGTGTCACTATGGGAATTTTGAGTTCTGGGTAATGCCATTTTGATTGACCAATTCCCCAGCAACATATCAATATTGCATGAACCACATCTTCCATGGTCATCTGAGAAAGTTTGTATTTGTGTTCTTTGATGACATTCTTATTTACAGCCACACATGGGAGGAACATTTGCAACATATTGAGGCAGTATTAATTATTATTAAGGAGTAGAAATTCTATGCTAATCTCTCTAAATGTGAGTTTGGGCTCACAAAGATGCTTTACTTAGGCCAAATAATTGGAGTGGATGGAGTAAGAGTGCATGAAGAAAAGATCTGTGCTATCAGGGATTGGCATGAGCCAAGGAATGTTACAAAACTCTGGGGATTTGTAGGCATATGTACATATTATCGAAAGTTTGTCAAAGGGTTCTCTCAACTAGCAGTACCACTTACAGATCTGAAAAATAAGGGAGATTTCAGTTGGACACCTACAATGCAAAGAGCTTTTAATAAGCTCAAAGAGGTAATGAGTAGCTGCCCAGTGCTAGTCCTACCAGATTTTACTCAACCTTTTGTGTTAGAATGTGATGCATCATGGGAAGGTATTGGAGCAGTCTTGATGCAAGGAGGGCACCCTATAGCCTTTGAGAGCAGGAAGTTGCTGCCACATGAGAGGTTATACCCCATCTATGATAAAGAAATGTTGGATATTATGCATGCTTTAGCCAAATTTCGGAAATATTTGGTGGGGAATAAATTCTGAGTGAAGACTGATCATAACAGTCTCTGATTCTTTCTTGAGCAGAAGCAGCTCCAAGAGAGACAATGGAAATGGGTAAGAAAAATCCAAGATTATGACTTTGACATAGAGTATGTCAATGGGAAGAGAAATGTAGTGGCTGATGCTCTATCCAAGAGGCTGTTGTCCTTAAGGGGCATAGATGCAGATTGGAAGGCTCAATTGTTGGTTGAGTATTCCAAAGATAACTTTACATGTGAGATACTTGATGGGGTGATATTTTATGAGAGGTATAGAATGATGGATGAGATCATCTATTACCGGGACCAGGTATTTTTGTCTAGGAATTCTAAGCTCAAAGAGAAGCTCTTACAAGCATCACATGACTCCCCACTTGCAGGGCATCAAGGATTCACAAAGACTTATCGAGCCATAGGAGAGAGATTCTCATGGAAGGGTCTCAAGGAGGATGTACTCCAACACATTAAGAAGTGCATAGTTTGCCAAAAAAACAAGGGAGAACACACCCATCCTGCAGGATTATTGCAGCCACTTACCATTCCGGATGGAAAATGGGAGAGCATCTCCATGGACTTCATCACCGGTCTACCTACAGTTCAGGGTAAGGATTGTATCTTTGTAGTTTTTGATAGACTAACAAAGTATTCACATTTCTTTTCCATTTCTACACATTATACTACTTCACAGGTAGCTGAGCTCTTCTTCAGAGATGTGTTTAGGCTCCATGGTCTTCCAAAGACCATAGTAAATGATCGAGATAGCCGCCTCATGGGTGGCTTTTGGCAAGAAATTTTTCAGTTAGTGGGGATTGAATTGACACCAAGTACTAGCTATCACCCACAAACCGATGGATATAATGAAATAGTGAACAAGTGGTTGGAAGGAGACTGAAATAGTGAACAAGTGGCTAGAAGGCTACTTGAGAAACTATGTTTCAAGTTAACAAAGGGCATGACTGCGTTGGCTCCATTTGGGGGAGTATTGTCACAACACCATTTACCATATGTCCATTGGTATTACCCCATTTCGAGCTCTCTATGGTTATGATGCACTCTCATTTGTTGATTTCAAGTTTGGAGCAAGCAAGGCTCCTAGAGAAAAGGAATGGATTCAAGAGAGTCAGGACATACTTTGGGCCCTCAAAGACAGCATTACTACTGCAAAAAACCAATAAAAAGTATATGCAGGTCATGGTCAGATAGAGAGACAGTTTGAGGTAGATGATTTGGTCTATCTTTGTCTTCAGCCTTATAGACAATCTACACTCAAAGAGAAGGGGGCTGAGAAGCTCAAACCACATTTCTATGGGCCATATAGGGTGATCCGTCGTGTTGGAGAAGTAGCATATGAGTTGGAGCTTCCTAAGGGGAGTAAGATCCATAACATATTTCATGTCTCATGCCTCAAGAAGGCCATTAGGAAAAATTTAGTTGCAAATATGGACCTCCCATGTATTGATGATGAAGGCCATCTAATTTTGCAACCAGAGGCAATCTTGGATACACAGGAGAGGCAGCTAAGGAACAGGGTGACCAAAGAATATCTGATTTGATGGAGGAATCTTCCTGATGAGGATGCCTCTTGGGAAGGAGAGAATATTTTATAGCATCCTTCTTTGCTGATACTTGAGGACAAGAAACTTTTGGCAGGGGAGGACTGTAATATTCCCAATTAACTGCTGCTAGTTGGAATATTATATGTTTCTCTATTTTACAGCTTAGAAGAATAAATGGGGTAGGGAGACCCTTAAATCTCTTTAATAGGAATAAAACATTCTCAATGTGAAAGGGGATCAACTTAGGTAGGAAAAATAAAGCCACCTTTGGTGTGAAAGGAGGAAATACATGAGGACTAGTTCTATGTTGAACAAATCAACATCGCTGCTAAAAGAGGAGGAAAACCAGTGGGGATAATGCAGTTTGGATGGAGGACTCTTTGCAAGGAAGTAACCTCATGAATGTGTGGGGTTAGGGGTTAGGAGGCTCACCAAGAATAAAAAGGAAGGGATGGCAGCCATGAGAGTGATTGAGAATCTTGTCTATGTTTGGGTCTTATGACTTCTTGCATGCTTCATCTATTTAGCTGGGTTTGCTGAACTGTTTAGTGCAAGGGATTCTCATGCGGGAGTTCCATACTCTTTCTTGGTTTAGCTTGTTGAAGGGATCTAAGAGGAGAATTTTGGGCTACATTTCCACTATCATACTTTGTGCCAAGTAGTCACCAACATCTACAGTGTAGTCTCTTGCAGGAACTGCGTCATTTCTCAAGGTGTTTCTGTGGTAGGGTTAAATCCCTTGATTTTGAGCTAGTTTCTTAGGAGAAGGGACTCTCCCTCTCCCGGGAGGATAGTAAGGAGGATATTTCAGCTATATTATGTATTATTCAACCATATAAATACAAATTTGTAGTAGAATACGTGATTTTAGATCCATATCTGCAGATCTATCATTTTGTACTTGTGCTTTCATGAAACCCTTGCCGGGTTATCTCCATATTGTATAAAAGGGGCTAGATCTCCATTTTTCTTGGCTCTTTGAATAATATAATCTCCAGATCTGTTATTTTCCATATTTTTCTGTAGAAACCCTCATGGAATAACGTTGTCACATGCTTCAGAATTTTTTTTTGATATAATTCATGGGGATTGGGTGTTTTTGAGCCATATTGGGTTGGGGAGATTTGTTTAACATAGCTAGAGGGATTTGTTTCTGATCCAATTCTATATGTGAGGGTTATAATGTAATGTTCCTTTTTCAAAAACATTGTCAATTGACAAAGGAAATATATTCCAAAGATATACTACAGGGGCATTTATTGGAATTGTCACCTTTAAACAAAGGATGAGATCCAAAGGCTACCTGGCCCACTAGTAGACTCTATCTATAGAGTGATTGTCAAAGGACAATATCCCCAAGAGGGAAACACAACAAGATTGGTAATCTCTTAAGATAACCCCAACATTGGAGCTACAAAAATAACAAATACATCAAATGGAAAATAGCAGTGAATCACATACACATGAAATTCTGGAGAATACATTGGCCATCATATTAATACATAGCAGCATAAAATATACATCATCTTGAGTAAAGGATCGCTCAAGAAAGGCACAACAAGCCTTAAGAAAGTTGTACAAGGAAACATGAGAAATACTGCTACATAAAGAAAGCCCTAGGCCATGACTGCGCAATTATAGAGAGGAACTACTGCATAAATAATGAAAATACAATGATATGACAATGTAGGCTCAAATAAAGAAGCGTGACCTATATCTTAATCCCTGAAAATACATAGCAACAATCCTTTAAGAGGATTGGCTGAAATCTATGCAGAAACACTATAATACAAAAATGTTGGAGTTGCAGTAGCTGCTGCAACTCAAGAGATGGAAATGGATGGAGAAGGCTGAAATAGTTGTTGTAGATGAATAGCCCTTCTCCAATGAAAATTTGAAGTGAAAAGCTGATCCTTTCACCCAAGACTTCCTCTCCAAAATCTGCTAATCCCTCATAGAAAATATTCACCAAGGAGAACGTTGTCTAAGAGAGGGACTGTGTTGCCAATGATGGAAAGTGGTTGGATTGATGCCAAATATGATGGGATCTAATCATAAACCCCATTTTCTGATTTCCCAATGGATGGAACCTCTCTCCACTGAAAAACTAGCTCCGGATGGTGTGTGGAAACCTCCCTAGCAAAACCCAACAACACTGCAAAATATTTGTTGCAGAAACTGTGCTGATGTAGATGGATGAAGCTATGGCTTGAATGCCTGAATATGGTGAATGGAGTGCAATACTTCATGAGATACTCAAGAAGGAGAGGAAATCCTCAACAATACTCCCTCGTGCTCAAAGGCACTGCAGCTCTACTGAACAGCAAGAGGCAGCAACAAGTCTCCAAGACTTGGATGTAAAAATGATCAAAGATAATCTCAATGGCTGCCTTGCTCCTATTTTAAACAAGCGAGCCTTCCCTCCATGGGCCCTACTTCGAATTAGGGTTTCCTCCATCTAGAATCTTCCCTCCTATGTTGTCCCACATAGTGCTTTCCAACTCATGCCGACACAGTTTGACTTGGTCAACCTTGGCCAAGCATGTATGCAAAAACCTCCTTTCACACATGGAGGTGTGAAATCCAGCTCCAATATGATCCTCTTTGATACTTAGAGGATTTTTATTCTCTAATGATGCAAATAATGGGTCCCCTACCCATTTTATTCATCTCCTTAACAAAATTTAATGTTCCATAAATTTTGGAACGTTACAGTCTTCCCCTCTCAAAACATTTCTTGCCCTCAAGAAATTGCAAGGATTAACTGAGTCTCTTTCTACCCTTCCTCCTGTAGCATCCTCATGTGGTGATATCCTCAAGGAAAAGGATGCCATATCATCAATCAAGTCTCCAAATTGTCCCTCCAACAAATGCAATCTAGCCTTGGGGTGAACATTCCCAAATAGCTATCATGTAGAAAAAAATATCCATGAAGGAACAAAGAGATGTCCAAGGGCCTCCTTGAGGCATGAGGTCTGATATATAATTGGATTTATCATTGCCATATGAATATTTCATCCTCAAGCCATCAATCATGAAAAATAAGCTGCCTCCCAGCAAGGAAACTCATGGAAAATATTCCTCCACCTTGAGCTCCGGAAATGAAGGTGGGCTGAAATCTGATCATGGAAAGCACTATAAATTTCCCCATGCTGTCATATTCTCCACTTATGAAAAGTGTGGAGTTTATGTTGATCCTGGGCTGCAAATTTATTGCCTTCTAATGGCAAAATGAAAAGCATTCCTTCAAGGATTTCTCCTCTCAACAATGATAATCCGGCTGGCCCAAGACATGTCATCTATGATGAATAGGAAAAGATCACCATATAATGCCCCCATGACATGTTTTTTGTAGGTTATACCATGTGCAGCAAATGCAAACAATGCCTCATAGGGTTATAATGCAACCTCATCCACTGCAGTTGTAGAAAATAACATGGCAAGTATTGCACAACAAGTATCACATCTACTACTAAATAGTAAATAGATGAGTGAATCAGAACCATAAGGTCAAACACCTGCCCATATAAATAAAATGGATGGATAAAATTACCAAGACCATGGATTTCCCCAAAAATGAGAAAATATGTGGCTTTAGCCATGCCTCCTCTCATGTTCCCTTTATAACATGCACTGCAGAAAATGTGAGAGTTTTTCTCACTCAAGGACACATCCAACTCATGTGCCTTCCTCATAATCATGCTTATTGTACAAATATGATCCATATCAACAAGGAAGTCATGATCAGAAATACAATGAGGAAAATTTTCAAGGTTTCATGTGTTGCAATAGTGTACCAACAATTTTCCCATAAGTGACAGCATAGTTTTCCAAACTGCTGCTTTAGAAAATCACATGGCAAGTTTTTTTGTGTTACATGAATAGTTATGTATGTCATGACAACTACTGATGAATAGAAAATGGCTGAATGTATAAACTGATCATACATGAAGGAAAAAACTTGCCCAAGGCCATATAAAGTATGGCTACCTCAATCATACAAATTGGCCCAATTTTTTCCATGGAGCAATCTGGAAAGCTTGCCCTCTTGTAGAGCCATGCACTGCAAAATTATGGTAAGAGTATACAAATCAGCCAATGTAAAAGAAAATTTATTACCATATACTGGGAGTAAGATGATGTATGGATCCATGAATGAACCCTCCATAGTTTTTTGGCATGCTCCCATGAAGAGGAATGAACTAGGTGCTGCAAGAAGATCCTTCTTCTCATGCTTGGGAATCCAAGTCAAGAAGAATGTAGCATAGTAATATATCTACCACCTCATCCATCTCACCTCCTCTTTGTACATCAAGTGAAACAGATATGAAATGATCTTGGGACCTATGGGTTATGGATCCACCACACTTCTGCTGGGCACACTTCATCAATAGGTCACTGCTCCAAAGAGACAACGTTGTTGGCCTATACCCATAGGCTCTCATTAATACCAAGCTCCATTCTTTGACATGCTCTTTTTCAAAGATATTTCTCATAATTCTGTAATACATAAGAAGCCCCTCCCAAGGTGGAATTACCTCTATATCATCGAAAGTTAAGGAGAGAATGCCATTTCCTCCTCCTGCAACATTATGCAAAGTATGAGAGCAATTCTACCCTTGCTCTCCCAAGCAAGGCAACAAAATATTTTTCTACCCTCCCATACTTCCATCATACAACTCATGTGATTAAGACACAATTAATGATATGAGAATCACATCAACATCATGCATCCATACTCTATGCTGCTCAATGATGCAAGTATCCTGCCATCTCTTTTCCATCCTTTTGGTACTCCTCCCATGAGGGCTACCATCCTCCCAAATCAATTCTTGCTCTTTGCATTTCATGGGAGTTTAAAATGCAGCTCCTTGGAGACCCCTTAAGGAAGGCCTCTCTCCCTTGTCCATGTTGGATATATGAGGATCCAAGTGTGATTTAGGTGATGTCTCCTCTCCACCCATGTTCAACAGTGATGCTTATTCCTCCAATGATGTAGCAGCTATCTCTTCCTCCGGTTTACAATTTTCTTCATGATTCTCCATGGAGGTGTCATGGTTTACTTCATCCTCCAAAAGTTTACACTCCCACCTTGAAGGTTGTATGAAAATCATCAAACATGTATGAGGATGAGGGTTCTTCTCCTCCTTTAACCCTTTGCACAGTGTAGTGCAAACATGAGGCCCTAGAGTGGCCATGTGATTTGACCGTTGGACCTCTTCATATGAAATTCCACCATCCTTAAGATTATTTGCTGAAATAGAAATTGGAACTTTACTGATACCTTGGTGGATCTTGGGGCCTTCTTGTGTGGCTTCAATGGCTTTTCCTCCAATGGATTCCTCATCCATAGATGTATAATTATTCTCCTCCAAAGCTGTAGCAACGTTGGTGCAATTCTCCTCCCATGGTGGAATGGATTTCTCTTCCTTTGTCCTCCCTCCATCTAAGGATTGGATCAAACCTTGAGCAAAGTCTCCAAAAGAACTCACCCTTGAATGGACCAAGGGTTTGAACCACCAAACAGAGGTTTTATCCTCCATGTGCAGTGCTGCCATCTCCACTACTTCTTTCTCTGCCACTGGATGCAATAATAAAAATGCCTCTAGCTTCTTCTACCAAGCTCTAGCTAAAGTAACCCCATCAAATGTAAATAATAGAAACCCATTGCCTCTGATTTCTTCTTTTCCATAGGGCCTTCTCTCCTCCATCTTCTAAATATACTGTGGGAATTTTTTAGCTCCCCTGAATGCTACAGAATAGGGTTTATAGTCACCCAGGTACTTTCTTAAGATCTCAAAATCCAAGCATCTCCCATGCTGGTCTTCAAGAGAATAGGAAGTGCATGGACCTTCCTCTTCTCCCATTTTCTTCTCCTCCTGCTCAGGGAGGCTCTTATTATTACAAAATTATATGATATCAGTCTCATCTTCTTCATCATTATCCTCTGAAATCTAACTCACAGGTTGTGCTAGTTCGATGCTCTGATACCAATGTAATGTTCCTTTTTCAGAAACATTGTCAATCGACAAAGGAAAACTATTTCAGAGATAGACTGCAGGGGAATTTACTGGATTTTTCACCTTTAAAAAAAGGATGAGATCTAGAGGCTACCTGGACCACTATTAGTCTCTGTCTATAGAGTGATTGTCAAAGGACAATATCCCCAAGAGGGAAACACAACAACATTGGGCATCTCTTAAGGTAACCCCAACATTGCAGCCACAGCAATAACAAATACATAAAATGGAAAATAGAAGCGAATCACATACACATGAAATGCCAGAGAATACATTGTCAATCATATTAAGACATAGCAACATAAAATATACATCATCTTGAGGAAATTATCACTCAAGAAAGGCACAACAAGCCTCAAGAAAGTTGTACAATGAAACATGAGAAATACTGCTGCATAAAGAAAGCCCTAGGCCATGACTGCGCAGTTATAGAGAGGAACTGATGCATAAATAATGAAAATACAATGATATGACAATGTAGGATCAAATAAAGAAAGGGGAGCCATATCTCAACCCTTGAAAATACATCGCAACAATCCTTTAAGAGGATTGGCTGAAATCTATGCAGAAACACTATAATACAAAAATGTCGGAGTTGCAGTAACTCCTGCAACCAAGAGCTGGAAATGGATGGAGAAGGCTGAAATAGCTGTTGTAGATGAAGAGCCCTTCTCCAATGAAAATCTGAAGTGAAAGGCTGATCCTTTCACCCAAGACTTCCCCTCCAAAATCTGCTAATCCCTCACAGCAAATATTCACCAAGGAGAACATTATCTATGAGAGAGACTGCGCTGCCAATGATGGAAAGTGGTTGGCCTGATGCCAAATATGATGGGATCTACTCATAAACCCCCTTTTCTTATTTCCAAATTGATGGAACCTCTCTCCACTGAAAAATAGCTCCGTATGGTGTGTGGAAATCTCCCCAGCAACACCCAACAACACTGCACAATATTTTCTTCAGAAACTATGCTGATGTAGATGGCTGAAGCTATGGCATAAATGCCTGAATATGGGGAATGAAGTGAAATCCTTCATGAGCTACTCAATAAGGAGAATAAATCCTCAACAAGACTCCCTCGTGCCCGAAGGCACTGCAGCTCTGCTGAATAGCAAGAGGCAGCAACAAGTCTCCAAGACTTGGATGTAAAAATGATCAAAGATAATCTCAATGGCTACCTTGCTCCTATGTTAAACAAGTGAGCCTTCCCTCCGTGGGCCCTACTTCAAATTAGGATTTCCTTCATCTAGAATCTTCCCTCCTACGTTGTCCCACATAGTTCTTTCCAACTCATGCCAACACAGTTTGACTTGGTCAACCTTCGCCAAGCATGTATGCAAAAACCTCCTTTCACACATGGAGGTGTGAAATCCAGCTCCAATATGATCCTCTTTCATACTTAGAGGATTTTTATTCTCTAATGATGCAAATAATGGGTCCCCTACCCATTTTATTCATCTCCTTAACAAAATTTAATGTTCCATAAAATTTGGAACATTACATATAATGCATAAACTAAAGGATCCAAGTCATGTTTCTCAATTCTATAGCGTAATTTTCTAAAAAAAAACATTTTTACTGTCTATATTTCTGAAATTCATAAGAAGGAATATTACATATCCATTGGGCATGGAGTAAAAAATAAATAAATACCAAACTCAACAATGAAAACTAATTAACAAAATGAATTGAATTTGGCCGAAACAAAAAATTACTGAACTTATTGATGGAAGCATACAACCGAGACTTGAGGGATTCAAATCCTGATGACAACTACCTACCTGTTGAATGCATATGTACAATCATGTGAAGTGATCCTTCTAGTGTAACCAATCTATAATATAGCTACTTACTGAAATCATACTCACACTTTCCTTGAGAAGGTATAAAAAATGAAAGCCAAGTAACTTCAAGTGTCCACTGAAAATGTGCTCATGATCCAGAAATAAAAGAAAATACATCATCTCTATTGACTATAGTGAATAAGTGTAAGGATATTCCATAATTTGAAATGTTACCTTGTCTTGAGATCGAGTAAAAACCCAAGCACACCATTCATTTTTATTTGAAATAATACTTGGTTGTTGATCCATTTCTGCTATTTGAGTGTTGGTTTTAAATTCCTTAAGCATGAGAAAATTTGATTCTATATCTGGAATACTATCTATCTTAGACTCATTCTCCTTCCTTTCATAGTCTAATTCATATTTGAACATTAAAAATTCTTCAATATTGTTAAACATGCCAGCCTTATCCTCTTCATGAAAGAAAACAATGTATGTTAGCTTATCTCCTTGCAGGAAAACATCATCACAAATTGGCTTACTCACCACAAATTCTTGTATAGTTTCATCAATCTCATGAATGTCATCATTTAAACTCATATTTTCATTTTCAATAATGGAAGAAGTTTCACTCACACATTATTGACTATGTGAACACTGCAAACTTGCATTAGCTTGGGTTGTAACATCACTATTCAGGAGATGATCTATTTCATCTTCTGACAGAGGAGAAAATTGAGTTTTATAGCAGTTAACGTTGGCTTGGTGATTTTCATTTTCAAGATCAAGAATTGAAATTTCTCTTTCTTGGTCCCAATATGTTTCATCCAAGGAGGAGACTATTGATTTATGTTGGGAAGAAAAATCATGAAGGGTTTCTAACAACTCATCATCTAGACACTCTTTATCCCCATAAATTTTTTCAAGAAACTCAATGAAATTTTTAGAAATCTCACAACAACTATCAATCATCGACAAGGAAGAATTAGAGCTTTGATAATGTTGAAAGAAAACTGAATGAAATTCCTTTATATAACATAAACTAGCATATTGTAGAATCTCATACCATTTCCTCGCTTGTTCCTCCAAGGAATCCATAAACATCTTCATTAGACAATCTTTAGGAAACTCAATCTTTAGTCTATGAATATGAGAATGAAATTTGACCAAATTCAAACTAGCATCTTCTTCGTCCCAAAATTTAAAATTTGGAAACCTTGTTTACCAATATATACAAGGAATCTAATTTGGAAAACCAGGAATATGAGCTCGATTCATAGGATAATACCTTCGAGCAGTTGAATCCATATTGAAAATAATGAGGTCAGCATGAATTTCTTCGAAATAATGGTCCTTGAAAAGTGGATTTTCCATGAAAATTCTGAACCTTTGGATTCTTCAACACTGCAGTCGCGAGGTGAAAGATGCACAACCTTCTTATGCCTGACCATTGTTCACCATCAACAATCAGATATGATACTTGTCATTATTTCCCAAGGAAGATTTGTCACCTGGTTCCTCGACAACGATGCTAGAAATATTACCCTCCACAACATCCCAAGGCTGATGAAAGGATGCTGACATAGGTAACCTCAAACCAAGCTTTCAGTTTGGTAGCTATCCCTACCAAACCAGAGAGGACTCTCTCTATGAGATCACAACCAAAGGTTTTGACTAGATGAGGAATATATTTTAGGCTAGTCTTTTCAGCTCTAGAGTTTTGAAATTTTAATGATTTGGGTGTTCGATCAGGGATGAAACCAGGTAGCTAGGTCAAATGATCAAAGGGTTACAATTGAAAATATATAAAGGAGTAAGGTAGCAATGCTTTAATTATGGATTAGGATTTTTTCGGTGTAGTTTAGGGTTTGAAAAAGTGGAGAAGATGTTAATGAGCATGCATCATGAATTCATTAAAACTGAAGGAAATAAACATGAAATGATGTTCCCAAATAAAACAGAGCCACAAAATAATTATGCTTATCAACTTTTAGGAAGATCACTAAGGAAATCAAGGCAAGAGAATATATATATATATCATTCATAAAAGACTATAACAGAGAAAAAACAACATCAATAACTCACTGAACATGAGTTCCTAGATAATAGTTGCAACTATTCCAGTGAATTTCTGAATAAAAGCTGAAGCACAAGCTACAATGGTCTCAAACCTCTAATTTCCAACCATACAAAATGACTAAGAAATGCATACATATAGAAAAAATATCATTTCCCCTCTCTCAAGGGTCGAATCCATGAGTTGTGGAGTTGATCAATTGATCCTCTCACCTAAAATCTAAGTACTAGGGAGGTTTCCAACCTCTCCCCAAGATAGAGAAACTGATTCCTTTGACCATTTTTGAAATTTTCAAGCATGTATCTACCCTAATTTACTATTCACCTACCTAATTACACTTCATGAAATCATTAAATCAACATCATTCATCAATTACACGAGTAAAATTCAACATTGGTCGAATTGACTATGCTAAATAATATACTGGAGAAAACGCAGCATGCCTGGGAGAATGGAATTTTGGAGGCATTACTGATGTCCAAATGCAGATATGAAAGTTTTTGTGGATAGCCCTAGATTTCTTCTACATGATAGGCTCTTCAAGCAATCAAAACGGTTTCTTCTAGCCTTCCAAAATCTCAATCTCCCAAGACTAATCAGAAAACGCAGTGTGGCCTCCAAAAAGAGGGCAGAAAGGTCATTTTTGGATGGTTTTTGAGCATTTTTACCCTCTAGAAGTTGATTAAAAGGCTTATATGATGGCTATTATTGATCTATAGGCCAAGAGGAATCCACCCATGCAATAAATTCATCCATTGGACTTCCCCAACTAAAGTGCAACATGGACCACATTGTGTTTATTCCAGTGGGTCTATTTTCAAAAATTGCCAAATTTCACCAAAATTCAAAAAAAGGAAACATTTCTTCCAAAAAATTTCAAAATTGGTCCATACATGCTAGATGAAGCTCTGATATGGCATGATATGCTATTAGAGAAGCATTAGCAAGTAGGTCTAACTTACCCTTCTCCTTTTGGCTGATTAGGGTTTCCTTCAGTTTTTCTTGCAATCATTTGACTTTGACTTTTAAAGTCTGATTCCTTGTGTAGTAGTGGGTAGCCATATGCCTTTGCAACTTTTTGTCTATGTTGGCTTTTTCAAGGAGCTTCTCTAAGTGAAAATTCAATTTTTCAAGCCAGATCTCTCTATTATCATTGATTTCCATGGCTATCCTTTCTTCAATTGATTGTTCTCTTGCTCTAGGAAGGAGACTATGAAATCAACGCTTGCCAAATTATCCTTGAGTTACATGATCTAAGAATATTTATCCTTGATAACCTTCTCTAGGGCTTCATGCTTTTCACTGGCCTCCAAGTCCACTATATCAGTGTCATGATGGATGGGCTCCTTGTCATGCAAGTCGCTTCATGTTGTGATGGTGATCCGTGTTCTGTTGATGTAGGCTTGGCCCCTTCCTCAATTTGTGGAGAAAACACAAGACTTCTACCTCTCTGATATGTTTGAGTGACCTCAATCCTCCTCTTCACTGAAAATATGCTAGATGAGCCAACCTCCATATGTTTAGATGGTAGTGATGGTGTTGTTGGTGAGCTAGGGCTAGTAGGCTGACTAGCAGAAGAAAAAAATACATCTGATTGCATGAAAGTTTCCCAAGTGATTTTATTTTGTTCAAGCTGGTGTAAAAAAATGATTTTGATGAGATCATGGTGAAATCGGCTGACTTCATGATCACTTTTCTTATTTTGAACTGTTTCTTCCATCTTTGCCAAACTTCTGTAGAGGTAGTAGGGAAAATTGAGTGTTTTTACCCATGTGAAATGCATGAGTATTCTGACATGGTACCTATATAGTTTAGAAAATATTCCCCAACATGTTAATTACTTAATTATGATATTCATCAATGGTGTATACTTCTCAAGTAGATGCCCAACAGGAAAAACCTTCTTGATGATGTTTTGATGGTGTATTTTGAGGTAAGGCTTGTAGTTTTGGACTTATAGGTCTTGGTTCTTGAACCATTTCTCACCATGATTGGGAATCCTTGTGGCCTCTAATATTACATCAGTGGATATAGTGAATGTAACTCCTGAAATCATGACCTTGTCCTTTTTGAGATGAGTGGCAAACAATTTAGTCAATTTAGCATGGTATTTGACTCTTTCAACTTGCTCATAAAATGGAAGACACCCTACACTCTAAAAACACCACTTTGACAATGGTGAATAAATTATCTCATGAGTGGCTATGGGGTCATATATTGACATTTTTCCTCCCTTGTTGTAAGGCCTCTTATCTCCCTCCATATGCACTTTGTAAGGGGAAAACCCTAATAGTGAAAAATAGGGGAAGGGATAAAGGGAGTAGGATGGAGGGGTTAGGAGAGGGAGATGGGGATGGGAAAAATTAGGGAAGTAGGGAAGGGTGTTAGGAAGGTTTAGGAAGTGGAAAGGGGGGGGGGGGGGGGGGGAATTAAGGGAGGATTAGGCCTAGGAAAATTTAACACAGTCCTAGGTCTAGGAGACTGCCAAAAACGCATTGTAGGGATAATGGTGTGGTGTAGGGGCTCAGGGAGTGAAATTGAGGGGGTGTGAGGGATTTAGGGAGTGTCTTTGAGTGTGAGGAAAGACAAAATGACTATGGGAAGGTTAATTTAACATGAAATTTTGAAAATAGAAGCTCTCCCACAAAACACAGCGTCGGGTTTTATGGAGGAGTTACACCATGGAATCAAGGAAAACAAACTAAAATGGAGGCTTCCAAGGCTTAAAATTACTTGTAGAACCCTGACGAACACTTGGAGATCCTTTGAAAAGCCTTGGAAACTGAATTTTATCCTCTTGGGAAGAAAACATAGCGTAGGAGGGAAAACACAACATGGCACCTCCAAAACACAACACAGTAGCTTGTTTTCACTTGTTTAGGGTCTTCTTGGATGTTGAAGTGCTGAGGTTCCCTTGGCAGTTGAGTGAGAGATCTTCTTCAATAGGATGAATGAGAAAAATGATTCAAATGGTCTTTTGTAGCTTGTAAGAGTCAATTTTCTTCATAGTAGTGGGTTGGTCCACCACATGCTTTTCTCTTTGTGTTTTGAACAATATGTAGCTTTGGGACTTTTTGTGTAGCTTAGGAACCTTTAGGACTTATTACATTGTAGAATCTGGATTATCCACAGTATCATAAAACAATGGTCGAAGTTTTGAATCCCAATAGGGATCCATCTTCAGGACAAGAAATGAATGAAGAATGAAAGAAGGTCGCAAAGTTCAAGGTATAAATAATGAAGGAATATGATGATAAGAAGAGCCGAAAACATATTTTGTTAATTTATTTATTATTTAATCCTTCACTATTTATACCTTGATCTTTGTGACCTTCTTTCATTCTTCATTCATTTCTCTTCCTGAATATGGATCCTCGTTGGGATTCGAAACTTCGACCATTGTTTTATGATACTGTGGATAATCTAGACTCTGAAATTAATGACAACCATAGAAGTTTAAAAACCAGACTTATTACATCTTATGAAACATAAATTACACTTTGAAACATAATTTATTTAGCGAAAACCCTATTAATACTCCTTCATTTTCAGCATTTATTGGTGAAATGAATGATTTTGGTGACCGAAACCCTAATGAACCAATGAAGCCAGTAAGTTGAATGAAGACTATGATGGCATGACTGAAATGAATATGGAGAAATTGAAATGATGACTCATCCAACTGAGAGATGGTAATGACCAGTAGGTGATTTTTTTTGGAAAGAGCAGTAATAGTCCTAGACACACTAGCCAATGACCAAAATTTTATTTGAATACCTACTCAAACAATAAAAATTTGACTCGACACCCTAATAAAATTTTTGAAAGATCCCATTTGATCATAGGTGACAGGAAGAACTCGCTAACACTAATAATGACAACTATGATGGGATATATGTGGTACTTAGATAATGCATCATCTTTCCACATGACTGACAACAAAAAATTCTTTAGCAGCATGGAGGAGAAGGATCTCTAGACACACATCGAGATGGGTGATGACGAGAGGTATAATGCTACCGATATTTGTACAGTTACATTCCAGAGAAAGTCAGGTAAACCCCTCATACTAAAATATGTCATGCATGTACCGGGTTTGAAGAAAAATTTGGTTTCTATTGCTATGCTGGAGGATCATGGATATGATGTGTCTTTCAATGAAGGAAAGGTGTTCCTTCATCACAAAGCCTCAGGATAGGTAAATAATATTGGGGTTCATGTGAAGCAACTCTACAAACTTGATGTAGATGGTTGCGCAACATTGAGCAGTAAAGTAGATGAGGTGGTGAGCCAAGATACAGGTGAGTTATGGCACAGGAGGTTGGGTCATCTACACCACAATTCTTTGAGGATCATGCAACATATTTCTACAAGGTTTTCAAAGGGTACACTTGCGCAGAGAGACACATGTAAAGGTTGTACTATGGGGAAGTATACAAAGGCCACCTTTCACGATAAGGAAAGTCGAGCAGCGAAAATCCTTGAGAGAGTTCACTCAAACATGTGTGGATCATTCTCAATATATTCCATAACAAACCATAGGTATTATGTGATTTTTGTTGACAATTTTTCTAGAAACTGTTGGATTTTCTTCATGCAGAATAAATTTCAGATGTTATCCAAGTTTTTTGAGTTCAAAGCACTGGTAGAGAAAGATACAGGGAAGAAGGTGAAGGTTCTCAGGAGCGACAATGGTGGTGAGTATATCTCTAATGAATTCAAAAAAATTTGTGCCAACGAAGGAATTAAAAGAGAATTTATTGCACCTCATAACCCACAACAGAATGGGATTGTAGAAAGAAAGAGAAGAACAATTGTGGGAGAAACACAAGTTATGTTACATAATCAGGGCCTACCATTGCATCTGTGGGCAGAGGCATGCAACACAATGGTATTTGTGCATAACCGTAGTCCTCATCAGATACATAGCATGAGTACACCAGAGGAGGATTTTTTAGGTAAGAAACTAGATGTTTCATATTTTAAAAATTTTGGATCATTTGTCTATTTCCGTGTGACGAAATATGTTAGGAAGAATCTAGAACCAACAACAGAGGTTGGGATGTTTTTGGGGTACACAGATACTCCCCACAACTATTAGGTCTATTTTCCATAACATAGGATGATAGTTGAAGGCCATGGGATTGTTCCTTGAGAGGGATCTTGACTTGCAAGAAGCAGAGGAACTCTTAGTTTCAAAGAATTTTTATCATTCTGTAATTTTATAGGTTGTGGAAGAAACCATAGAGGTAACCACAAAACCACTTTGGAGCTTAGGATCTAGCCTTCCTAAAATTAGAGAGGGATATCTCTATTAGATTTAGCTTTGTTGTGTTGATGATTTTAGGCTAGTTATGAATGCATAGCTGTTTGTTTGATTTTTTGTGATTTTTTTAAACTCATTTGGTTGATTTAATGCATAAACTTCCATTGGGATATGGATTCTACAAACTAACATGGGTTTGTCTCAGATTTTCAAAGGAGTTTCAGAGGGAAAGGTAGGTGAACTAACTAGATATTTTAGATTTAAATGAAATGTAATAAAAGAAAAGAAATAGATTCAATTGGAGCTAAAGAGAAGTTAAGAATTATTTAACTTTATATGAGAGGAAAACATTTAAATTAACCGCCACCAGAATCAGAGTGTATGTTTCAACAAATTCCTTTCATCAAATTTCTTTAAAGAAATTCAGATTTAAGAATACATAAGTATGGAAACAAAGAAATAAACACACCGACATAGAGAGAAACACATCACCAAATAGTCCAACACTTGAATCCTGTGAATAATGTCCTTATTATTAATGATAAACCCTTCAAATGAAAAATTACAATAGCTTTTGGAATGCAAAAATAAACCCTCAATAATTCGAAAACTGAAGTATTTATACAAATATTTACAAATATCTTGTCATAACTGACTAGGATATATTTTAGGTAAATATAATTTTTTTTTTATCTCATATTACAAACTAATAGGGCAAGTTGGATTTTTTTGCAAGGTGGCCCTGATTTGAAGGAAGTTTTTGTTGATCTTTTACTTTGGTCCTTACTGCGTTGTTGTTTCTCTGACTGAATATAGAGTTACTCACTTAATCTAGTAACACACACATCTTATCCCATCTTTCTTCATTCAGAATTTACAATTTAGTAACCCTCATGTAGATCTCATTTTCTTCAGTGTACTTGGAAAAAGTAGGCTTGATAAAAATGATGTGATTTTCGTCATGTTGTATAGTTAAATAATTCTCGAGTGCTTCCAGAAAATATTTTCCTGGTAAGCTACCCTTTATACCTACAAACTTGGAGTTGTCCTTAGCCACATCTCTCAATTTCTTGTTGTAGTCCTCTAGGGTGATCAACTTGTCATTTATCACAAATAAACTTAGCAGGCCCTTGTTTTTCATTACTTCAATCTCGTTGAAAAACATGTTAACACCAATTTCCAGCCCCTAACATTTTTCTTCCAACTGAAGGACGAGGTTCTTTTTGCTCAAAACCTTCTTGACTTAAAGGATTGTTTCTTTTCTATCTTCAATTCCCATTTCCTCCACCTCATATTTGTTCTTATAATTAGAAATATGATCATATAAGTGGCTTCAATGGGCTTATCACCCATTTTTCTTTGATCTACACAATTTCTTCTTTGGATTTCTGAATTAATTCATTTTGTTAAAAAATGATCTACACTGAAGGCCAAATTTCATTCATTGATTTAAGGATGTTTGACTATATGTTCTATTTTTCTTATGTTAAGGCCTGGCCCATGCTCGTCTCTTTTTCTAGTTTTTGTATCCTTTCCATCAATATTTGGGACCTTTGTGCATCAACCATGTGTGAAGCTTCACTTATGTGCTTCTGCTCCTGTAAGGCATTTTCCTATCCCTGCAACTTCTTGATTTCTCCAGTTTGTATTGACATATCTTCCATTGCTTTGGTGATTTTTCTTGCAGCATCAGTGGGTTGTACTGGAGGTGTTGTTGATGTATATTTACCTACAGTTGGTATTGATGTAAGGGACACTTCATCTAAAGGAATCATCACTACAAGGAAAAAGGACATTTGTGAGGGTCATGCTTGTGACAGACCTTTAAGGTCTGTCACCAATGTCACATATGGTGACGAACCTTAAAAAATCTTCACTATAAGTGTATATAATGATGGTCCTTTAAGGTCTGTCACCAAAGCCATTTTCAATGACACTTTTGGTAAGGGTCGTTAAAGGCCCATCACTAATTCTCTCTTTGGTGACACTTCTAGTGATGAAATTTCAATGACCCTCACCGATGCTATTTTGGTGACAGTAAAAAAATGTTTATCACCATTGATCATTCCAATGAGTTTTTGATGATGTTATGTGCTTGTTAATATATTTTTTGTCAAAAGAGAATGATTTAATACCATTATTGTGGATTATTTTTTATAATATTTCTAAGGCCATAGTGGTTAGAGTTAGTCAATTTTTTAAGAAGTAATTAGTGTGTATCATTTCCCTCAAGTAATGACTAGTCGAATAGAGCTTTCCTATGAGTCAAAACATGATTCATATCTATTTAGTTTACTATATAGAAAATTCTCTTTAGATAAAGTCCCACTAGTGTGTCTAGGAAATATATTATTTAATACATAATCAAGCTCTGTCAATTATATTAATGATAAAGACCTAACACTCCTCAACAATACAAGCACACCTTAAATTAATGCTTTGGCACACACTAACATTTCTTAGAACCACACATGTCTTGGAACATCTTTGTACCTAGAATATATTTTCATGACACTGACGCCCAAGCACATGGTGGCATGCACTAGCACAACAGAGAACTCTTGTAACATGTGTTAGCATGCATGTAGTCTCTGGCATTCCCTGGAACACCTTGGTTGAATGCATTGACATACATTAGCACTTGGGAAACAATGCCACTTGGCATGTATTGGGACCTATTATTAGTGTGGTTAGCATGCCCCTTTTAAAAAGGATAAAGTCTCGAATTATAACCCTCTTATTGGTTCTTCCTTTTGTTACCTTGAAACTTCTTGACACATATTGACATATCATGGCACCTTGCACATCCTTAGCACCTGGCTTGTATTGGAATATTTTGGCATTATTTGGCACATATGATTAGCACACCCTGGAACTCATAAGCACACTTTGAGACTTCTTTACATGCCTTGATATTCCCTATCGTTCCTTACCAATCCTTATCATACCTTGTCACTCCCTCCTTGGCATGAAAACTAGCACTCATTAACACTAGTCCCTGGCACACATTCCTCATATTCATTAACTTCCATGAATTTTTACCTAGTGCTCCCTTAATGTTTTGTCCTAGTACTCCTTAACACTCCTCAACATGCATTATCACTCTCTAGCACACCTTAGCACTCTTTAACATGCCCTTCCACTTCATAGCATGCATAAAACTTTGTGACACATATTGGCACTTGGAACGTGTTGGCACTTAGAAAGTATTAGCATGTATGGAATACGTTGACATGCCTTGGTATAATTTGGCATGGTTTAATATTAAATTTATTTGCGATCAACTATTAGAAAGTAGATGAGAATCAACAAAGAAATACTTGGCACTTAGAATGCACTAATAATTTTCACTTGGCACCTATTTGTGCCTAGTGTTGGTGTGCCTAGCATGCCCCTCTTGGAAAAGGTAAATTGATGACTTATTAACCCTCTTATGTGTTCATTTCCTTGAAGTTTAACTTATTTCTCCCTTTTGTTGCCTTGACAGTCCCTGGCACCCATTGACACACCCTTGCACATCTTGGAATTCATTATCACTTGGCACATATTATCATGTTTGACATGCCTTTGTACTATTTGACACATCTTAGCATTACCTAGCATGCCTTGGCACTCATGTCCTCAAAGCTAGCCTTTACATTTTTTCAAGACTTGGGAACCAAATCAATTCCTTGGCTAGTGTAGTTCATGTGACAATATTAGCCTTCGTCAACCACAACAACTTGGCCAATTGCACCTACTACAAGTAGATTGTGCCTTGTTCACCTAAGAATTGCCTATAACTCATCTTATGCCACTTATGTCCAAGATCAACTTGTCCCACTTGACTATTTACCAAGACAAGGATCACATGATCTAGCCATGGCCATAAAACAACTAAGCAACATAAATTACATACGAAAAATTTCACATGTATGTTTAGTTCATATAAATAGTAGAACATTAACTAAGAGTTTGCAAGAACCACAAGAAGCACAAGGCACACAAGATATAAGCTGACATAATTTGAGCGCCCCAAAAACTATACACAACAATGTACAATATGAAATTATCTAGAATATTTTAAAACATGAGAATGTAGCCAAAGTTTGCCACATCTCATATAGAAAAAATAGCTAAATGAAAAAAAATGTTGTGCCTAGCACAAAGTGGTCTCCCTTTGTCTAAAATTGTTATGTCAAGCCCTGTATAACAATCGTAGGCTTGCTTCCTGTAAATCCTATTATGAACTTCTCCTAACACACTTCATCCTTGGCACACTTGAATTTGCTGACACTCCTTGGAACACACTCTTATTCATTCCTTTCCATGCATTTTCACCTAGTTATCCCTTGATATGCCCCGACACTCCCCAACACTCTTCCTCATGCATTGACATTGTTCGACATGTGTTAGCATGACGTTTAATTCCTAATGTGCATGCCCTAACCCTTCCTAGATATCATGCCCTCATAAATACCCTTAATTTTCAACTTGGGAACCCAAACAAGCCCTCGCTTGACTACAGGAGCTTGACCAAGTTATGGTTACTACAACTAGACTATGCTGTTGAATTTTGTAGCTTGGGAGGTGCTCCACAAGCCCAGTGAGATGGGTTTGTGTGTTATTTTAGTCACAAAAGGATTTTTTGATCCGGATTTATGCAGGAACGCAACAGAATAAACATATAACCATAAATACAGAGATGAAGTGGAAATAACAATTCATTTCATTAATATCAAAGAACTGAAATTTGCTTACAGACAGAAAGGAAATAAAACTAGCTAGGGCACTGGTAGCTATCTCTGAGAAGAGATGTGGTGGCTACAAGCCTCTGAACTATGTAACACTGAGGATCGAGGGCCTATTTATTATTGAGAAATAATGGAAAAACTGAAAAGTCCAAAAACCTAACTCTAGGAGATGAAGTGCCAAAACTGTGGGCCCCTGTTTGGGTAAGTTGGTGTTTCAACTTCCCGGGGACATAAATTTGGCATCCGATCTCCATTTAACACACTAAATATCTCATTAGAAAGATCTATCTGAGGAGTAAAACTTTCAATGTGATAAACATCGATTAATAGACCCATGTTTCTCCCAGTTTTCCCAAAAAATGTCGTTTAGGGCCTCAAAACGGCTCCGGAAGTTCAGGACTGCTAAAAATAGTAGTTGTGCTGAAACTTAAAAACTGAATGAACTAATGGTGGGGGTTCAAATGGAATAGGTGGGTGGTCACCAATATCCACCTGGATCATTAAGTCCCCAAAACGGCTCCGAGAGTGCAGGACCCAAAAACCTACTAAAAATAGTAAGTGGTGATGAATGTGAAAAGCTACAAGAATTGATGGTGTGGGTCCAAATCGAATAGGTGGGTGGCCACTGATATCCACCTGGATCATTCCTCCCTCCTTAGAAAGCAGTGTTCCCCATTGCGTTGAGATCCTCCCTGAGATGAAGCAAATTCTGTTGAATTGGGTATTAGATTTGTTGAAGATGTCATGGACCTGTGGGCAGACATGCTGGATGCATTTAGTAAATTTGTTTTATTTATCAGCCTCAGATAGTATGGATTCTGTATGTGTATTTGCAGGAGGTATGGTAACATCAGGCGGCGGTGCATTGGGGGTCAGATCAATGGAGTACTTGTCCTGACAGTGTAGAGGAACCTCTGTGAGTGAGGAGAAAATGTCCTCACATTCCTCCATGAATTTGTTCATTTGCTGCAGCCGTGCAGGGGAGCCCTGTTTTGAGGTTGTGGCCATAATATTCTTCTTTCCCTGTGAGCGAGTTGTAAGGAAAATGAATTTCCTCGTTTGGGAAACAATATTACTGTATGTTTTGCAGTAGTCAAAGATATGACAGGAGGCAATACTACCTCATGTATCCTCTACAAGTTATTTCCCAAAGTAATAATAACAGCACGAGGCCTATAATCATACACAGCATGTCGCCTCCACAAGTATGGTTGGCCCAATAATACATCAGCTACATCAAGAGGAGAAACATCACATAGTACCTCATCCGTGAATGACTTGATGCTGTACGAAAGGCGGCACTGTTGGTGGATGCAGATATCTCTCCCTAGGTGAAGCCACCCGATGGTATATGGCCGTGGGTGTGCTAGGGTTGGTAGGCTGAGCCACTTCACTAACTCTACTAAAACGAGGTTCTTTTGGCTTCTGCTATCGACAATGAATTGTAGCGGAGAACCCTTCACCCACATTTGCGAATGGAAGAAGCACTCCCCCTCCTCTGGATCCTCTGGGTCCTCCCTCTGGATCTTAATGGTGGCAAAAATGGCATTGGGATCCACATCAATGATCTGCTTCCCTTTTTCATTGTCTTTGTCTGGTTCTGACTCAGGATCAGAAAATGCATCTGATTCGGGTGCCTTTAGTTCAGCCACCAATGACTGTTTGGCCCGACACTTGTTTGTGCTATGAGTGGGGCTGTTATGAAATTCACACCACTTCCCTGTGTCCTTATTTTGATTTGTGGTGTTTTTCTGAGTAGCACCACTTTGGCCTTGCCCCTTTTTCTTTGATTTAGGGGCACCTTTTGGATCTGCAAATCCAAAGTCTTACTTCTTCTGATTAAATTTCAGCTCGATCTTGGCGACATAGCGATATGACATGCCAAGTGATGTAATGTCGAGGAACTCCATTTCCTCTTGAATGTGTTTGTGTAGACAGCCGTGGTACTTGAGCACTAAATGTCTCTTTGAATCTTTAATACCCAACTTTGTGTGCAGGTTATGGAACAGATTCATAAGTTTGTGCACATCTTCATCCCTTTGTTGCCGCAGTGTGGTCCATTGGATGTATTTGTACTCATAGCTCCCCACGGGGTAATATTGTTCCTTGATGCCATCTTGGAATGAATTCAAAGTGGGTGTGGCCAAGAACAGAGAGGGTTCCCCTTCTTCCTCTTGCTCACGGTAGGTTTCCCACCAGTCTTTGACATGGGGGGCGGCTTTGAGGAGTGCAAAAATAATATTTTCTTGGTCAGAGAAATCATGGACCGAGAAATACTCTTCCAGCAAATTAAACCATATATCTATGGCATCTGCATTAATTTGGCCTTCAAATACAGGAATATCAAATTTTACCTGTACCTTGAAGGGAGTGGTGCCTCCAGAGTGGCTGTTGGATGCAAACGCGCCGTAGGTGGGCAGTCATTGAAGGATCTAAGCAAAGTTATCCATCATCACGTTCATTTTTTTCTCAAGGGCCTCCTTGAGAAATATTTTGATAGGATCTCCTGATCCCTCATCTTTATTTTCTTCCACCATGGGAGGTCGTTGGGGTTTGCAAGGCTGATCTTGCAAGGGTTCAACCAAAACGAGCCCTAACTCCTTATACCCTGACTGCGTTGGGGACATGCAAAGAAAAACAAAGAAAGAGCAGACTGCTTTGATATCACTGATTCAGATTTATGCAGGAACGCAACAGAATAAACATATAACCATAAATATAGAGATGTAGTGGAAATAACACTTCATTTCATTAATATCAAAGAACTGAAATTTGCTTACGGACAGAATGGAAATAAAACTAGCTAGGGTGCTGGTAGCTATCTCTGAGAAGAGATGTGGCGGCTACAGGCCTCTGAACTATGTTACAATGAGGCTCGAGGGCCTATTTATTATTGAGAAAAAATGGAGAAACTAAAAAGTCCAAAAACCTAACTCTAGGAGATGAAGCGCCAAAACTATGGGCCCCCGTTTGGGTAAGTTGGTGTTTCAACTTCCCCGAGACATAACTTTGGCATCCGATCTCTGTTTGACACAATCAATAGCTCATTATAAATATCTATCTGAGGAGTACAACTTTTGATGTGAGCAACATGGCCAATCGAACCATGTTGCTCCCGGTTTTCCCAAAAAATGTCGTTTAGGGCCTCAAAACGGCTCCGGAAGTTCAGGACTGCTAAAAATAGTAAGTTGTGCTACAACTTAAAAACTGAAAAAACTGATGGTGGGGGTTCAAATGGAATAGGTGGGTGGTCACCAATATCCACCTGGATCATTAAGGCCCCAAAACGACTCCGGGAGTGCAGGACCCGAAAACCTGCTAAAAATAGTAAGTGGTGCTGAATGTGAAAAGCTACAAGAATTGATGGTGTGGGTCCAAATGGAATAGGTGGGTGGCCACCGATATCCACCTGTATCATTCCTCCCTCCTTAGGAAGCAATGGTCCCCATTGCGTTGAGATCCTCCCTGAGATGAAGAAAATTCTGTTGAACTGGGTATTAGATTTGTTGAAGATGTCATGGACCTGTGGGCAGACATGCTGGATGCATTTAGTAAATTTGTTTTCTTTATCAACCTCAGATAGTACATGTGTGTATTATGTATGTGTATTTTTAGGAGGTATGGTAACATCAGGCGGCGGTGCGTTGGGGGTCATATCAATGTAGTACTTGTCCTAACAGTGTAGAGGAACCTCTGTGAGTGAGGAGAAAATGTCCTCGCATTCCTCCATGAATTTGTCCATCTGCTGCAACCATGCAGGGGAGCCCTGTTTCGAGGTTGTAGCCACAATATTCTTCTTTCCCTGTGAGCGAGTTGTAAGGAAAATGAATTTCCTCGTTTGGGAAACAATCTTACTGCATTGTTTTGCAGTAGTCAAAGATATGACAGGAGGCAGTTCTACCTCTGGTATCATGTACAAGTTATTTCCCAAAGTAATAATAACAGCATGAGGCCTAGAATCATACAACACATGTCGCCTCCACAAGTATGGTTGGCCCAATAATATATCAGCTACATCAAGAGGAGCAACATCACATAATACCTCATCCGTGAATGGCTTGATGTTGTACGAAAGGTGGCACTATTGGCGGATGCAGATATATCTCCCTGGGTGAAGCCACCAGATGGTATATGGCTACGGGTGTGCTAGGGTTGGTAGGCCAAGCCACTTCACGACCTCTACTGAAACGAGGTTCTTTTGGCTTCCGCTATTGACAAGGAATTGCAGCGGAGAAACCTTCACCCACATTTGTGAATGGAAGAGGCACTCCCCCTCCTCTAGATCCTCTGGGTCCTCCCTCTGGATCTTAGTGGTGGAAACAATGGAACTAGGATCCACATCAATGATCTGCTTCCCTTTTTCATTGCCTTTTTCTGGTTCTGACTCAGTATCACAAAATGCATCTAATTCGGGTGCCTTTAGTTCGGCCACCAATGACTGTTTGGCCCGACACTTGTTTGTGCTATGAGTGGGGTTGTTATTAAATTCACACCACTTCCCTATGTCCTTATTTTGATTTGTGGTGGTGTTCTTAGTATCACTGCTTTAGCCTTGCCCCTTGTTCTTCGATTCAGGGGCACCTTTCAGATTTGCAGATCCAAAGTCTCGCTTCTTCTAATTAAATTCCTGCTCAATCTTGGCGGCATAGCGATATGCCGTGACAAGCAATGTAATGTCAAGGAAATCCATTTCCTCTTGAATGTGTTTGTGTAGAAAACTGTGGTACTTGAGCACCAAATGTCTCTCTGAATATTTAATACCCAACTTTGTGCGTAGGTTATGGAACAGATTCGTCAGTTTGTGCACATCTTGATCCCTTTGTTTCTGTAGCATGGTCCATTGGATGTGTTTGTCCTCATAGCTCCCCACGGGGTAATATTGTTCCTTGATGCCATCTCGGAATGAATTCCAAGTGGGTGTGGCCGAGAACAGAGAGGGTTCCCCTTCGTCCTCTTGCTCACGGTAGGTTTCCCACCAGTCTTTGACATGGGGGGTGGCTTTGAGGAGTGCGAAAATAATGTTTTCTCGGTCAGATAAATCATGGACCGAGAAATTCCCTTCCAGCTAATTCAACCATCTATCTATGGCGTCTGCATCTATTTGGCCTTCAAAAACAGGAATATAAAATTTTACCTATACCTTGAAGGGAGTGGTGCCTCCAGAGAGGTTGTAGGTTGTAGATGCGCTGTAGGTGGGTAGTTGTTGAAGGATTTGAGCAAAGTTATCCATCATTGCATTCCTTTGTTTCTCGAGGGCCTCCTTGAGCAATATTTTGATAGGATCTCCTGCTCCCTCGTCTTTCTTTTCTTCCACCATGGGAGGTTGTCGAGGTTTTTGAGGCTGATCTTGCAAGGGTTCAACTAGATCGAGCCCTAACTCCTTATACCCTGACTGCGTTGGGAACATGCAAAGAAAAACAAAGAACGAGAAGACTTATTTGATAACGCTGATCTAGATTTATGCAGGAATGCAACAGAATAAACATATAACCATAAATAAAGAGATGCAGTGGAAATAACACTTCATTTCATTAATATCAAAGAACTAAAATTTTCTTACAGACAGAATGGAAATAAAAATAGCTAGGGAGCTGGTAGCTATCTATGAGAGGATATGTGGTGGCTAGAGGCCTCTGAATTGTGTTACAATGAGGCTCTAGGGCCTATTTATTATTGAGAAATGATGGAAACACTGAAAAGTCCAAAAAGCTAACTCTAGGAGATGAAGCACCAATACTGTGGGCCCCCGTTTGGGTAAGTTAGTGTTTCAACTTCCTGAGGACGTAACTTTGGCATCTGATCTCTGTTTTACACACTAAATAGCTCATTAGAAAGATATATCTGAGGAGTACAACTTTTGATGTGAGAAACATTGGTCCGTGGACCGATGTTGCTCCCGGTTTTTCCAAAAAACGTCATTTAGGGCCTCGAAACGGCTCCAGAATTTCAGGACTACTAAAAATAGTAATTTGTGCTGCAACTTAAAAGCTGAATGAACCGATGGTGGGGGTTCAAATGGAATAGGTGGGTGGCCACCAATATCCACCTGGATCATTAAGGCCCCAAAATGGCTCCGGGAGTGCAGGACCCGAAAACCTGCTAAAAATAGTAAGTGGTGCTGAATGTGAAAAGCTACAAGAATTGATGGTGTGGGTCCAAATGGAATAGGTGGGTGGCCACCGATATCCACTTGGATGATTTTTGGGCAAAGAAAATTAAAAAGGAAAATTAAAATTTCCTAAAGTCTAAGTGGATAAAATCTGTAAGTTCTAGAGGGTTATTAAGATGCCTAGGAAAAACTATTTGAGGCCTTAGGATGAAGGAAAGAACATCAAGTGAGAACGAACTCATTTGATCAAGGGGGAAAAGAGAGATGTAGTCCTAAAGAAAGTCGAGTAAGAGGGTCGAGTAAGGGTTTCTAAAGGGAGGCCACGATCATCCTCCAAGAGAAATATCATAATGTGAGGGTTCACAAGAATGTTGCATACATTAATTGTCAGTTCCAGATAGGAAGTAGGGTTCCATATTGTTAATTCTCTTATGGCATATCGAGCTTAAGAGAGGTTGCTCATGAGAATCTAGGCATGTGATTTCAATGGTGTCTTTGTGTGAAGGCCACATCAAATTTTGAAATGCTGAAATTTGCAACAACAAACATTGAAATTGGAAAAAGAAAGGAAAAAAAAAAGCACCCGCACTAGTGAGGAATTTTGATGCACAAGGAGCGAGGAATGTGGGGCATCTAATTTATTTCCCTTAAATTGGTCAATAAATTGTAATTTCATCTCATAAAAACTTGTGTCAGTTAACTAAGTCATGATGACTGAGTTAGCTCAAAAAATTCGAGTTGAGGGTATAAGATGAGACATGTAGAGGTACTAATCTAATAATTTTGGAGTCTAGTTGTAGTTGATGCACTAGTTGGGTGCAGGTGTGAATTAGTTAACTCCTTTAAATGAGTTAAAATCAGTTTAAATAGTTTTAACTAAGTGATGAGCTAGTGAGAGGTTAGCTAGTGAATTAAATTATATTTAATTCACAATGAGTGATCAATCAAAGAACTAATAATTTAGTATTAATAGTTTCATACATGTCAGTTTTGAGGAAGACCCAATTTAGAAAAAGGTTAAAGGGAAAAAAAATATCAGTTGTGTTTATACAAAATTTACCATGTGAAATTATAAAGTCATTGGAATGCCACGATGGATTGCACATTCAAGGAATACTAATTTTCCTAATTAATAGGGAGCTAATTCCCTAGGAATTGCATGAGTAAGGTAGGCTGAAGGAAGGTTGAGAATTGGCTAAGTACTAGACTGATTTTTCCTAGATCAGTGGGAGACAATTGGAAGAGTGCTAGAGAATATCATGAGAGATTAAGCATTGTATTATTTCATGATTCATTGAATTAATACACAATAGAGATAGATTTTTTTTTAGCAGTTGCTTTCCCCAAATACATCCTGTGTTGTGCGATTGATAATTTATTTCTCTTACTTATATGTGATTGTGTGATCGTGTTTTGTTTTTGAAAATTGTAGGAAGGATTCAGTATCTTGTTTTAGTACATTTGAAGATCAGATTGAATCTCATTTGTTAGATTTTATACAGGTATCAGAGCAGAAATTTTTTAGGCGACGAGTTTACAAAGAATATCTAAAATTTTAGTGTAAAATTTTCAAAAAAAAAAAAGCATATTTTGATTCCTTGCGAAAAACTACCCAAACGGAAAAGCCATTTGGAGCTTGGATGAGGGAGATATCGTTGATTTAAAATCAAATATTTTTTAGAAAATTTTGTAATGGCGGGATAATTAAAATGTGCACAAGTCAAGAACCTATATGCACTTGAGGTACCAGATTCATGCAAATATTTGAGGAGCAAAGCACATGTTAGAGACTTGGTTGTTGAGAGGGAATATAAATTACCTCTCAACATGTAGCCTTAGAAGCAGTCTCAAAAGGTTGTGGAGCAACCACAATTGGAAAAGGAGAGAGGAGACCAAGTGTAAGCATCCACTCAAGCAGATACCTCCATGAGGGGGGAATTTCAAGCTAGATGGGAAGAGGGAGCACATGCAGCTATACCTCCATGTCAAAGGCAGGGTGATGTGTAGACATAATCCCAAGATAAGAAATTTTGGTAGGGTCCATTAAGATGGTGTGTCTCATGGATCAAACCTAGCAATGAGGAGACCACATTACAATAGTAACAGGAAGGATCAGTTATATTGATGCATTCAAATGTTAGGAAGACAAAAAATTGAAGATGTTAGATACTGAAGCGTAGATCAGAGTTGAAACAATGCAAAGGAAACAGATGCAAATGTCAGCAGCAACACAGAGAGTCTAGTAGACAGCTGCAGTAGCTAGCAGTAATCAAAAGACTCTGATGACAAATTAATTACATTTATTCAGTTGTTCAGAGGCTATTCATTTTCAAGATTTGCAGGTGAAAGCAACACTAGAGAAGTGTTGCATGCATAATTCCAAAGGTACCGAATCAAGATAGATTGAATTCATTTCTTGTTTAGAGGGAGTGTTGAAATTTGCAACAAGAAATAGTGAAACTGGAAACTATAAAGTAAAAAACAAAATACACCTACACTAGTGAGGAATTTTGATGTACTAGGAGTGAGGAATGTGAGTCGTCTAATTTATTTTTCCCTTAAATAAATTGGACAATAAATTGTAATTTCATCTCATAGAAACTTGGGTCAGTTAACTAAGTCATGATGACTGAGTTAGCTCAAGAAATTTAAGTTGAGGTGATTGAGGTGGATATCGGTGACCACTCGCCTACTCCAATTGGGCCCTCGCCATTGTCTCTTTTAGTTTTTTAGCTTCTTTAATTATAGCACAATTTACTATTTTTGTCAGTTTTTCGAGTCCTGAACTTCCAGAGTAGTTTTGAGGCCCCAAAAGACATTTTTTGGGCATGAAATTTTTGGTGATTTCACATAAATCACACTAGAAATTGTAGTCCTCAGAGAGATATTTCTAATGACGTGTCATGTGTGTCAAATAGAGATCATATGACCAATTTACGACCTCAGGAAGTTGGCTATCCAACTACCCCCAACAGGGCCCATAAACTCTTGTTGTTACATCTCCTCAGGTGTTGTCGAGGTAAATCCCCTCTGCAGATAGAGGTGATCCCTCTAGCCCTAGGGTGGGTATAGAAACTATGGGAACATACTAACATCTACCTTCCTATATTGTAAATAAAATTTAGAGCAAGGAATATGTCCTACCTCATTCTGATGCTATGTTGTCGTCTTCCGTTGAAGATTATTTATCCATAGCTCTTCTCAAGCTCAATACATGTTGCTGCCAGCGTTCTATTACCTGTATAGAAAGTCGAGACACCATGAAAAGCTTAAAACCATGACAAACATAAAACAATTATAATCTATCTAACTAATCAAGGAATGCTAGAAATCTCATTATGAATGTAAACAAGAGTGGAAGATAAACATCAGTTGCGTTTTATTATGATAAATACAAGGGGAGTTTACAACCAAGCCTTGATGTTGAGGCTCTCCTTCGGCAGGTCCATATCCAAGCACGTTGTAACACCCTCACACACAAGGGTCCAAGATCTCACTATGTTCCCAACACACAAAAACAATCACACTCTGCACTATTCTCTCGAAGCTATAATTGCTTCTCCTCCCTATCATCACTAACTAAGGCTATAGAGTTGAAGGAGATCTCCTTATATAAAAATGGAGGAGGAGGTTATGGGCCCTCAAATGATGGGAAAAGAGCCTATCCTTTGGAGTAGTTCCTATTTCTTGGGAACAAGAAGCCTAAAGGGGAATTCCTCGGCCATATTCTCAAAAAAAACTTCCAACTCGCTGCCTCACGAAGCTTCTAGTTGCGGAACCTTCCTTTATATTTAAAAAACTTTCTAAAATAGGATTGGCGCGGGTCTAACCTTAAGACAGAGCGTCGATCGGCGCAGGCCTCACTGTAAATCTATATTATTGGTGCGGGTCAGACATTGAGAGAAATCACTAACCTTGATAACTAGGTTTTTACAGGGATATTTCACAAAATTTGTAAAGGGAGATGATTTGGCAGAAAAAATGTGGTTCAAGGGTATGTATTCCATGCTTGGAAAGTACACAAGGGTCACTGTATGGGTCCTCCTAGATCACAGAAGGGGAGTATAGGGACTGTGACAAATTGGTCTATAACATATGCCCCCTAAAGTATGAAGTTTGAACATGAGTGAGGGGTGAAATGATTTACAAGTACGTGAAAGGAACCGGATGATGCTGTCGGGAGACCTGCAAATCGAGCATAGATACATATACATAACTGAAATCTCTAATGAAAATACATGAATCCATGATATAAGCACAACTATCCATCAAGAAGAGGATCATGTGAATGGATCCTCAGCATGTACGCAACCATCCAAATGAAGGGATCATATGAAATAGATCCATAGTGTGGGTGCAGCCATCTGTATAGAGAGGATCAAAATGAGAGAACCCACAGTATTGTCACAACCATCTGTCTAAAGAATCATGTATATAATCATGAATGACTCATCACTCCTCGCAACCTGGACTTTTGTGATCGAAGCCCATGGTCTTGTGTTCCAATACCACTCGATCAAAGTACAAATTCCAACATGTGAATAGACGTGTTGAAGTCAAACATGATAGAAAACTAGTTGATTACCAATCAATAATGTGAATTGTTAACAAGTGCGAGATAAACCACCCATAATGTCAATGGATCCCAAGGTAATACTAGTACAATCCACAATGTGAATAGTGAGCTGAAGTCGAACACCCGTGAAATCACCCGATCGAAGGCCAATGATGTGAACCTATCATTGAATGCAAAGAACTTGCCATTAGGGCATGCAAGCTCTAAGGTACCAGAAAGGAGTCTCTAGATCGACTTCCTGGATAATGAGCTGAAATCGACAGGAAACGATCCGTCGAAGGAGGGTCATAATGAATCCCACATCATCGACATGAAACAGAGAAGGTAATAGGAGTGTGAATCAAGAGTGAAACAAATGATCAAGGAATGTACAAACTATAGAAGGATTTTCTCTTGAACATATCGGTGACACAACCCTGAAATTTGGTAGTATTTGACTCAAAATAGGATTAGAGATCATGTTTACAAGATTTGTAATCGATTGAGAGGCAAACGGATTTCCCAAACCCATGGAGGAAAAGTGACAGAATGAAGATATCCCAACTCGACACGAACTACAGATAAGTGTCATGTTCAAGAGTGACATACTGTCGACACAACAGATGAAAAAATTCCATTTTTCCCCACCATTTTTGGCGAGTACCTCTTTATTTTTACACAAGCTTGAAAAGGATAGCATATGCTTTTCATATAAGTTTGTCCTTCGGAAAAATCCATCCTAGTACATTTTACGAGCCCTAGGAAGGAGGAACTTGGTGAACGTCATGGTGATGATGTCCGATGTCATCAGGGTTTAACGAGTCTGACAAAGGAAGAACTCGACATCTTTTCATGTTTATAGAATTTGAAAAGAAGCAGAAAATAAAACTCTAGTAGGTCCCTTTTCGCAAGTAGTCCCATAGATCCAAAAAGGTAGAAAACTATGTCTGAGAGAATCTCTTATTCGCGATAGGCTAAGGTATTCCTTTTTCATAAATAATATATCCCAGCCTGAAAAAGGGGTAAATGTATACTGGGTAAATATCGTTTCACAGCCATTTAATGAGTTCAAAACTACAAGAGTCTCGGCAATCTTTTCAATTTTCGAGAGTGAGAAAAGCGCTGAAAGATGACTCCTCCTAGAGGAATGAGTGGTATTAAGGGTAGTAACTGCTTCCGATGACGGTGGAATTTCTCAAAAAAAGTAAAGGTCAAGAGGTTGGTTAACAAGACCACTCATTGCAGCGGTTCTTCAGGAATGGGTAAAACAATCAAGTTAAGGTGTATGATCGGCCAAGTAGATGGTGATGACGGAATGAGAAAACCAAGGTTCATCTGGAAAAACAGGCTGATAAAATGGCAATCACGAGAGGTAAAATGAGAATGGTTTCATTTTTACACAAGCTTGAAATCAGGAAACTCTACTTGAGGTTGGTTTCATTTTTACACAAGCTTGAAACTTTGTAGAAAACTATGCTTGAAACCGGTTTCATTTTTACACAAGATTGAAATGGAGATAATCTATGCTTGAAAAGCAGGCATGCCCCCAACATGGTGACTCAATTATAGGTACATTCCCCCCAATCTTCAGTCCATATGAAAAGCAGATGGAGTGAAGGTTCAAATTACGAGATCAAGAGAAAGACTCGACTGTGATTTTACGAGATCGTATCAAAGACTCGAATTGAACAGGAACGTGTTTCATTTTTTAACGAGGTTGACACAGTAAAAGAACTACCCCCATGACCTAATTCATTTTTTAATGAGGTTGACATAGTAAACAAACTATCCTCATAAGATTTTGTTTCATTTTTAAGGAGCTTGACACAAGAAAACGAACTCTGCTCCAACAACCTTGTTTCATTTTTTAAGGAGCTGGACACAAGAAAACTAACTCTGCTCCAAAAGAAGCTTGTTTCATTTTTTAAGGAGCTTTACACAAGAAAATAGACTATGCTCCGAAAAACCTTGTTTCATTTTTTTAAGGAGCTTGACACAAGAAAACGAACCGTGCTCTAGAGAATTTGTTTAATTTTTTAAGGAGCTTGACACAATACAAAGAAATCTGCTCCAAAATAAGCTTGTTTCATTTTTAAGGAGATTTTCACAAGAAAATGAACTATGCTCCAAAAGACCTTGTTTCATTTTTTAAGGAGCTTGACATAAGAAAAAAAATCGTGCTTCAGAGAGCTTGTTTCATTTTTTAAGAAGCTTGACACAAGAAAACGAACTCTGCTATGGAAGAAGCTTGTTTCATTTTTTAAGAAGCTTGAAAAAAGAAATGAACTATGCTCCAAAAGACCTTATTTCATTTTTTAAGGAGCTTGACACAATAAAACGAACTCTGCTCCGGAAGAAGCTTGTTTCATTTTTTAAGGAGCTTGACACAAGAAAATGAACTATGCTCCGAAAGACCTTGTTTCATTTTTTAAGGAGCTTGACACAAGAAAATGAACCGCGCTCTGACAACCTTCCATCATGATGAATAAGAGGTCATGGCTTCCAAGGGGTTTTCATTTGGTGGGAGAACAACATCTTGGAAATCAGGATCCAATGCCCCCAGCACATGATGCACAACGGCACGGTTAGCCATCAGTAAATTTTTTCATAAGAAAATGATGGCTAAAATAGGCCTTGAGACTTCAAGTGATCATTTTCATAGAAAATTACTCATTCTTGAAGACTGTTGTTCCCTAATAGTGTTGTTCCCTAATGCTCTTCCCTTCAAAAATCCACCAAGAAAACCTGTTGTTCCCAAAGAAAACTGTTCCCTAAAAAGCCCCATTTTCATCATTTCATTTTCTCCATTTCCCCCCCATATCATTCATCTTCCTTGAAAAAAACCCTTTTTTCCTTCTAATTTTATCCTCATTAACCCAAGGGAACCTTTGAAATCCCTTTTAAACTCATAAAAAATCATGTTTTATGGTTTAAATTGTCCTATTTTTCCTATCGGAACCTTAAAAAACCCCTGAAAAACCTTCTTTTTTTCCTGAAAGGCACCCCTTTTTACAAACAGGCTTTAGCACCTTTTTGGATTAGCCCCCAGCTCTTTCTCCTTCATATTCCCGAGCCCCATGACCTAATGCTAGCGTTTATCGCATTGTGATGCGTTACATTGCATAGGTCCTTGTTGCTTCTCATCTCTCATTTCTTTTTCTTCCCCTTGATGCGACATCCCGACGCGATAAGCACCTTTCTCTTGGACCTGGGTCACATACCCCTCCATATAACCTATGCCCATGACTAGGTGCTAGCCCCATCGCATCAGGAATTCTCATCGCACGGTGTTTCCACTAAAATCTTGCATTTTCTTTATAACATTCCCCCGCCGATGTGATTAACTCCTTATCTCTCCGCCCCTGGTCACATATTGCAACATGGGATCATGTCCCAGGCCTTACCTTAACCCTCATCACATCGCTCCATCAGATTCTCCCTTTCCTTTTCTTTTTCCCCTCCGCAACAATGTGTCGATGTAATAAGCTCCCCCCTCCTCAGCCCTTGGTCACCTTATCCCTCCACGAGACCATTCCCCAACACCTATGCTAAGCCCCCATCTCATCGGCATTTTCATTCAAAACCTTCCTTTTCTTTATATTTTACCCGCTCTGATAAGAGATACCCCAATAAGATCTAAGCCGTGGATCTATATGATCTGACGGTGGTTATTAGCCCCTGCCCCTTACCTTTGGGTTTATCCATCCGACATCTGCACCGATCTCCACCGTCGATCTACATGATCCAAAAAATCTCGTTCAACTCTTCTACACTGCTTCGTTGCCTCTGATAGCCTCTGCATGCAGTATTTCCCTCCCTTGCAGAATTTTATAATAAATTTGTGGTTTTTGCAGGTTTTTATGATGGTTTTTGAGGCCAGCAACCTTCTCATGGTTCAATAAGGAGCGCAACCGAAGATTATCACCTCCGAAGTCAAAAGTGCTGCTGAATAAACCTTCTAGGGTGTACATTCAAGCTATTAATCCACGTTTCATCAACATGGGTTATTAAAATAGAACCCTCAACACGCCAAGGTACCTGTTCACAATAGAGAAGAGATCACACATTAAAGATTAAGGGATTAATGCATAAGATTGAAAAGTAAGGCATAATCAGTATTTAAAGCCACATGTCATGACTAATCAATAAATGAAGCCTTAGAATGCCACATCAGCGAGGAAATTAAAGCCAAAACTGCCACCCACAGGCTTATTTCCTTAAAAGAGTGCATATTAATTGTGCAGTTAGGGATATATTTAAAAGACATCTCAACATTAAATGCCAACCTACCAAAAACCCTCAAAGTCAACAAAAGTGACTAAAGGTGATGAAACTTAATGAAAATTTGATTAAAACAGAGATGAGCATTCGAAGTTTTCTCCCTTAGGCCTCCCAAAGGTAAATAAGCCATTACTCTATATTAATTGAACAAATGAACCATTCTTACACTCCACCTCCTCATTCGTCTATAAATACTTCTGTAGAATACAGTATAGAGGTTGATCTCTAGATATCTGTTGTATGTGAATAGCTTTTAAAGCTGTTGTAGCTCTGTTTTGTAATTGAAGACACATAAGCTGAGATGAGAAGTTTGAAGATGTAAAGACCCGCTAGACTTGAAGAGTGTAATTGGTTTGAACATCAAATACAAATAATCGATTTATGGGATCCCGGTCTATGTCAATGGTGATGTGTTTCTCACTGTAAATTGTTATTTTCTTATTGTTTCCATTCTGTCTACTTTTCTCTGATAAAAAACAACAAACATAGATTAGGCTTTACTTTTGAAGTACCCTAAATCTCACTAATAAATATTTATCCTTTACGTTTTCTTCTAAACGTGTTTTGAAGGTAATTCAATAGAGTATAGCCAGTGAAGTGTTGGTAAGCCCATTTTTCCTAAGTACGACTTGAAATATTGTATTTGAATGTTCTTGAAAAGTTTGCTAATTAAAGATTGAGCTAGAGAAGTCTATGGTTAGCCCTATCGTCTAGTTTCTTCTCCAACAGTTGCTTTGAAATGTTCCCTTAAGAGTATGTTGAAATCAGGCTAGTTTAAAAGTACTTACCTGATCTTAGACTAATTTTTATGTTTATCATGAATGTTTTCCTTTGAGAATATGCTAAAAGCAGGCTAAGTTAAAAGTCTTTACTTGATCTTAAGCTGTTCTCTATTTTTAAAAGTTTTCTCTTGAAAGTATATCAAAGCAGGTTAGTTTTAAAGTACTTACCTAATCTTAGGTTACTTTTATGTTTTTCCCTTAAGTGCATGTCAAAAGCTAGCTAGTTTAAAAGTACTTACCTGATCTTAGAATTTTGTTTGTTTCTTCATGTGTTTTACTTCTTTCACTTCATTTCCTACTGTTTCATTCCATAAAATCAACTTAAAGAGATCCTTTGACATGGATGACTTGCCCCATGGACCACTCTTGAAACTTGTTGTGTAATTAAATCTGATTATGACTCCATAGCCCAATGGATTGATGATTTTCCTTGCTTGTCTTATCAACTGAAACATTCCTTCATTTACTTACACCTTCACCCTTCATATATAATTCCTTCATCTTCATGTTATCCTGCCCAACCAAACAAAAACAAACAACCTTGTTCTTCATAACTAGCCTAAAATCATACTTGAAGCCTTAAAGATCATATCTTTGAACACATACATAGAGAGGTCCCTCTTTGAATATAGGATGGCTAGGTCCTCAGATTCCAAAGTGGTTTGATGTAGGCTCTGCAGCATTTGTACTTGCCAATCTTGCAAACTACTGAGACCTAACATACTGGCGACCATACTGGGGAGATTCTAAGTAAAATACTTAAAACTAAACCCTCAGTATTCAGTCAAGAATGAATAAATTTATTCAAGCACTACTAAGCATGTTGGTAATCATGATAGGACTTGTTTGAATCAGTGGAAATCTAAGTAACCCTTAGGATTCTAACAGACCCTTATCAAACCTTGAATAAATCAGCTATCTAAGCCACATAGTAAACTCTGCTTGTCTCATCACCATAGCTAAGTGCTGAAACAAATTTAGGACACTCTCATAACCCACAGGACTATAAAAAACTCAGAAAACCCAAAAAACGTTTCAGATTGGTATTCAAACCTTTTAATGGTGGTGGAACATAAAACATTTTACCTTCTAAAAGCTAAAAATCTCCACATGGTGACTCCACAATCCTGAATAGACCTAAAGACTCCACTGAGAAACCCTTTTCTATCATAACATCATACAAAATCAGCTTAGGAAACTTTTATGATTAAGTTTTCTTGTTAAAAGATCAGTTAGCCTACTAAAGATTGTCATACTTGGTCGAAATTTTCTTATCATTTGGGTCTGAAAACACAACATAGTGGCTTCTAGAAGAATTTATACTAGAGCCTATCCTAACCCAAATCCTCCAGAGAAAGTTGATAATACAGAAAGTATCCTTAGGAAGTATCCTAAGCCTATAACTGCAACTATTGTTAGACCAATTCATAGAGCTAATTCTGTCCCTGAAAACCATACAGCTCTACAAGATACACAAGTTGACTTACCATTCACAAGAGAACCATCTAGAACTAGGTCACTTGATGATACATATCAGATAGACTTTGAGTCTTCACACTCACCCAAACATAGTGGTGAGAAAGCTGTTAGCAGAGAAACTACCCCACCTGATTTGCATTTCCTTCATAATTTTGACTTCTCTCATCCAAGATCTACTCAATAATCTCTTGCTAGTCCATCCACTTCTGTTATCCATACTCCCACTATTCAAGCTACTCCATTCCATCATTCCCCTCCCATCTTATATCCTCCACCTGTTAACCCCCCATTTTTTCCACAACCTCCTATCATGGCAACATGGTATGCTCCTCTGATCCTTCCTTTACCTTTAGTCAATATACCATAGGACTATCAGTCCAATATTCCATTATATGATGCCAATGGTGCTACTACTACTTCAAAACATGTGGAAAATATGAATGACTATTTTGATAGAAATGAGATAGATGATGAAACTATCAAACTCAGATTGTTTGCTCAAAGCTTAGGGGGAGAAGCAAGAAAGTGGTTCAAAGGCTTAACCCCTCATAGTATTAATGACCTCCAAGATCTCCATCAATCATTCCTAAACAAATGGGAAGTCAGAAAAAACCCTCTCCAAATTATTTCAGATTACAACAACCTCAAAAGAAACACCGGGGAAAGTCTTCAAAATTATTTCACTAGATTCAATCGTGTTTATAATGCATTACCCTCAGATTTGAAACCTCCACAAGGCTCAACTTTGGCCAAATTTCCTGAAGGATTTGATCCTGAAATGGCATATCAGCTAAGAGGAAGAGATCCCTTAACTTTGGAAGACATGCAGAAGGGAGCTCTAGCTGTGGAAGTAAATATAATTGAAAAAAGAGTTAGGATGAGGAATGAAAAGAAAGTATCATTTAGGGAAGAATCTTCACATTCCAAATCCAGCTAAAATATGGAAAGAATGATGGAGGAAATGATGAAGAAAATGAGCATACTTGAGAGAGCACAATCTAGAGAAAATCAATCATCTCCCCAAAACAGAAATCAATCTCATAATCAGAATCAAAACTTTAGGTGAAATCAACCTCAAAACAGACAAAGAGAGGACGATCAACGAATCAGACCTCATTTCCAAGAAAATTATGTGAAAGAGGATGAAGAAACCAATGAAAAAATAGAGAATGATAACATAAACATGCTGGGAGTAAGCAATGAGGATTCTAATCTCCTCCATGAAAGAAAATATGGTCTATATACACCTTATGATGACAGAAGACCACAAACTGATCATTATGAACAATAATCTGAAAATGCCATCATAGGATCACATAAACAATATGACCTGAGAAGTAAAAATAATCAAGAGACTCCCAGGAACAAAACCTTTGATAAATCTACCAAAAAAATCCCTGAAAATGTACCCAAAAAGATAGCTGAAACTCACAAAACGGTGGCTGTAAATTCTGATTTAAACAAAGGGAAAAACACTCTAACCAATGAAAAATAGAGTGTTAACCCCAGTAGCACTAGCATTTCAGCTAATGCTCCTAGAAAAACTATTCTAATTGCTGTAAATAATAGAAATCAACAAGCTGATTTTGCTTATGAGTCAGTGAACAAGAAGGTTGAATTAAACATTTTAAAAAACCAGATTCCTTTAAGCCTAGAGAATGAATTTTCCAAAATCAAAATCTCTGTCCCACTCACTAAATTAGTCACTCAAAATGTATATAGAGGTCAAATTTTTAAAGCTTTAAACATAGAAGATGTTCATGACACAGTTAACTTAAATTATGATACCCCAGAGCTCATTTTTGGACCAAAAATTGAAGGAAAATTTCAAGAAGGAACTACCCCTCCATTTTACATCAGCTTAACATTCATGACAATATCTTGCACAATGCCATGCTTGATTCAGGAGCATCACACAACCTCATGCCCAAGTTAATAATGGAAATATTAGGCTTAGAGGTGATTAGACCCTAGAAATATTTATATTCTTTTGATTCAAGTAGGGTGAGCTGCCTAGGCCTAATAAAGGATCTGTGTGTCAATTTAGCCCAAATTCCAGCAAAGAGTTTAGTGATGGACATTGTAGTGGCTGATATACCCCCCAAATATGGCATGCTCCTTTCAAGGTCATGGGGTGCTAAGTTACAAGGCACAATGCAGATGGATATGACTTATGCCACCATCCCTGTATTCAGTCAACCTAGATGACTCTATAGGGAGACACACATGAAGTACATGGTGAGTAGCCAAGAAAGACCGGAAAACTCTCCTCTTTACTCCATACACACCGACCTTGACTCTTTCATTCTTTTCAATAATGATATTCATAAAGAGCAAGAGCTAATAAATGAAAAAACATCAAATGCTGTAATCACTTCACATTCAAACATAGCTACAACCTTTGATAAAGAGGAAAATAAAGAGGAAATTAAAAAATAGTTTGCTGATTCAAAAATTTACAACAAACAGGTTAAAGGTCTTGAAGTTCAAAATAGTCATGAAAATAACCCAGATCATGAAAATCAAGGAGTAAAACCTCGAAACATTGAAAACTTGGAGGAAAAAAACACAGAAAAGTGTAGTGCAGACCCTTGTATAGAACAGAAAGATGAAGAAGATAGAGAGGACATCAATAAAAAAAATTACAAATTTGAAATCAGTCCTCTTTGGAACATGAATTTTGATGGGTCTTTCACTAAAAATGATGCAGGAACAGGCATACGGTTACACAATACTCAAAACAATCACGTTGAGGGGCATTCCTATAAATTAAACTTTCACTGTACAAACAACATAGCTGAGTATGAGGCTCTCCTTCTAGGCTTGAATTTATTGAAAAAATTAGGGGCTAAAAGGATAAAAGTTCAGGGGGATTCTGAGTTGATTATTAGGCAAGTAAATGGGGAGTACAGTGCTAAACATCCCAAACTTAGAGCCTATAGAAATGATGCCATGGATTTTTAAAAAAAAATTGATGAATTCCAACTTATCTTTGTCCCAAGAAACCAAAATGTCCTTGCCAATGGTTTAGCCTTTGCTGCTAGAACTTGTCTTACACCTTACGAAACCAAGCAATGTACCACCCAAGTCAAATTTAGACTAGCTATCCCAAATAATAAAATATATTGGCAAGTTTTTGATGGAGATAAGAAAATAAAAGACTTCTTATAGTCCAAAAATGAATTTGAAACACCAAGCTCAGATTCAGATTATGATGAAGACTATCCTACTAAAGAAAATCCACTTATTGAAGAAGAAAAGTCTCCCAAGATTGCTGAAATAAATATATTAACCTATGAACCCAATCATAAAATAGAGAATAGAACAGATTTAGAAAATGAAGAATTAGAAGTGCTGCAATCTAAAGACCAAAGCTTTCCAAGAGGATTGGTCCCTCTAGAGGAATTATTTGATTTGAATGATGTGGCCAAGAAGCCGAAAATGGAACCCATAGAAACTGAAGTGGAAGAATGCAACATAGGCAGTGAGGAAAAGCCCAAAATAATCAAAATGTAAAAAACACTGCTAGCTCACATTAAATTGAAATATATTGAGTTGTTTAAAGAATTTTCTGATGTTTTTGCATGGAGCTATAAAGATCTGAAATCATATGATACAGGAATAATTTAGCATAAAATACCACTCAAAGAGAACTAGAAACCTTTTAAACAAAAATTGCACAGAATCAACCCTGTTCAATTACCCCTGGTAGAAAAAGAAATAAAAAAAATGTATGATGCTAGAATTATAGTCCCTGTTAGATACTCAAAGTCGGTGTCTAATCTTGTATCAGTTAGAAAGAAAACATGAGAGATAAGGCTTTGCATTGATTTTTTAGGTTTTAACCCTGAACAGAAATTATCTACACACGAATCTTATAACAGAAAATAAACAATAGCGAGAGCATAAAACATAAAATATATAAACATAGAGATTTTCCCCTGGATCCCAAATCGGGACGACCAGCTTGATTTTTCATTATATTCCTTTTAGTGTTACAAAACATATATATACATGTCGTACCATACAAACCCCAATCCATTAACCATGGATTAGAACATAACCTTAGTTCCCTTGATCGGATCTACAAAAATACCAGGGGCTGAAAACCATCATACCCCAAAACCATGTGCAAAACCATGGGTGCAGACTGCCCGCCGGAAATTAAGGACCAAAAAATTTTCCCCGTTGAGCCCAGCGCAAAGGGGGGGCTATCGCCCCCCCACGCGTGCTTAGTCATGGAAAGAATATAACACATACCCAACATTCTCCCACTTGTTGTTTCCTTTCCGCAGGGGGCCACAGGAGAGCTTAGTCATTGGCCTAGTTCTTCAACACCCATTATTTCTCTACACCAAGAGAACTTCTGAGTGCTCACAGACTTCGTCAATGCATCTGCAACATTCTTCAAAGTGTCCACCTTTACCAGCAACACCCTTTTAGCCTCAACCATATCTCTAACAAAGTGATATTGAACATCAATATGCTTTGTCTTTGAATGATAAGCAGGGTTATTAGCTATGAAAATTGCACTTTGGCTATCACAGTATATCCTTATAGCTTGATGTACCAACCCCATACTTGAACACAATATCTGCAACCAAACTGCTTCCTTGCTTGCATGAGTGGCTACTATGTATTCTGCCTCTGTAGTTGAAAGAGCCACTACAGGCTGTCTTTTACTCATCCAACTAACTGCGCCTCCAAATACGCTAAACATATACCCACTTATAGATCTTCTTTGGTCCAGATCTCCAGCCCAGTCTACATCAGCAAAACCACAAATGTCGAACATTCTTTCCAATCCTGGTCTTCCCTGGTAGCACAAGCCATAATCACTAGTGCCACGTAAATATCTGAAAACCCTCTTCACTGTTGTCCAATGCTCCTTCCCTGGGTTTGAAATAAACCTGCTCAATACTCCCACTACATGTGCAATGTCTGGTCTAGTACAAACCATTGCATACATCAGGCTACCCATTGCACTTGCATATGGAACACGAGACATATCCTCCTCTTCTTCTTCTGTCTTGGGACACTATTAAACAGACACATTTACACCTACAGGAATAGGAACATTCACCGGTTTACTATCTTGCATATTGAACCTCTGCAATATAGTCTCGACATACTTCCTCTGGTTTAACTAGAGTGTCCTCTTTGCCCGATCTCTCTTAATTTCCATGCCCAAAATATAGTTTGCAACACCAAGATCCTTCATGTCGAATTTGGAGAATAGTTAGGTCTTCAAATATTGGATAATTTCTTTGTCATTTCCAATCAACAACATATCATCCACATACAAGACCAAATAAATAACACGGTCACCAATTAATTTAAAATAAACACAGTGATCCTCCTTGCTTCTGGTGAAGCCAAGTCGCCGTATATAGTTATCAAATTTCTGATACCACATCCTTGGTGACTGTTTTAACCCATACAGAGACTTATTCAACCTTCATACCAATTCTTTCTTACCCTTCACCATAAAGCCTTCAAGTTGCTTCATGTAGATCTTCTCTTCTAGATCCCCATGAAGAAATTTTGTCTTCACATCCATTTATTCTATCTCAAAATAAAATGCAGCAGCAACAGATAAAATTAATCTAATAGAAGTAACTTTGGCAACAGGAGAAAAAATATCACCAAAATCAATTCTTGGCACCTGGGAATACCCTTTTGCTACCAACCAATATTTTTATTTCTCCACCTTGCCTTCTACATTCATCTTCTTCTTAAACACCCATTTGCTCCTGAAGGGCTTCCTTCCAACCAGCAACTCCACCATATCCCATGTTTCATTTTTGTGCAAGGATGCCATTTCATCAACCATGGCCACCTTCCAGAGTTTTCCATCCTATGAATCTACTTCCTCCCTGACATTTATGGGATCATCATCAGTTATAGTTAAGGAAAAACCCGAACATAAAGCATATGGACTATACCTTTCTGGTTGCATTCTTTCCCAAACTGATCTTCTAATAGCTGGAGTTTGTGGCTCTTCATCTTCTGAGTCTTCTTCTGTTATAGAGTCTGATTCATCCTCCTTTAGCTCAAAATATATATTCTCAGGTTCCTTTGGTAGGACTTCATGTTTAACAACATCTTTCACTTCTCTGAACACCACATCTCGGTTGTACACAACCTTACTTGTTTCTGGGTTCCAAATCTTGTAACCCTTCAAACCATCCTTATACCCAATAAAGATGCACCTTTCAGATTTATTATCCAACTTGGTTCTTTTCTGCTTTGGAACATGTACATATGCATCACATCCAAATACCCTTAGATGTGAAAGAGAGGGTTTCTTACCAGTCCATACCTCATGTGGAGTCTTATCCTCCAACACTGATGAAGGTGATCTGTTAACCAGATAGCATGCAGTTTCCACTACCTCTGCCCAGAATTCTTGTCCTAACCCGGTACCACTGAGCATGCTTCTTGCCTTTTCCATCAATGTTATGTTCATTCTTTTTGCAACTCCATTTTGCTGAGGTGTGTATGGAGTAGTCTTCTGTCATGCTATACCACACTTCTTACAGAACTCTTCAAATTCCTTCTTGCAGAACTCCCCACCATTATCTGTCCTCAGCGCCTTTATCTTCTTCTCTATCTGGTTTTCCACCAGAGCCTTAAATTCTTTAAATCTGTCAAAAGCTTCAAATTTCTTCCTCAAGAAATATATCCATGTATTCCTTGAGAATTCATCTATGAATGAAACATAGTACACAGACTTTCCCAGTGATGGAACTGACACAGGTCCAAACACATCACTGTGCACAAATTCTAATATCTTGTTCGCCCTCTTAGCACCAGAAGGAAAACTCACCCGATTCTGCTTCCCATATACACAATGTTCACAGAAATCGAAATCCAGAGAGCAATTAGACATACCTTCTACCATACCATTTCTATGCAGTATTTGAAGGCCCTTCTCTCCAATATGTCCAAGCCTTTGATGCCATAGCATGGTCTTTTCTCCAGACACAGCTAGGCTTTCCGTCCCACTTTCAGGAACCACAGAACTGTTACACCCATCAATAACAATGCTACCTTGTAGCTTGTACAGAGTTCCAGTCCGAACTCCCCGCATTAATACCAGTGCTCCCTGAACCATCTTGCAGGCATCTTTCTCGAACACTGTTTTTACACCTGCATCATCCATCTTGCTTACAGAAATCAGATTTCTAGCCAATGTAGGAATATGCAGAACACCGGGAAGTGTTCTAATCCTTCCACCTTGCAGCTTCAGCTTTACTTTTCCACGTCCGACGATTCTGGCCTTCCTATCATCCCCTAGGAAGACATCACCACCATCATATTTCTCATACTCGCAGAACCACTCCCTATGGGGAGTGAAGTGAAAGGATGCACCTGAGTCAATCAACCATTACTCATGATCTACATGTGTATTTGAAGAAGAAGCCAAATACACATCCCCACCTTCATCCGAGGTGGTTTTTGCCTCTGTAGAAGGAGCATCATCAAATCCATTTCCTTTCTCAGGAGCTTTAGATCTGCAGTCCTTTTTGTAGTGCCCTTCCTTTCTGCATTTCCAGCACACCTTTACAAAATTTCCAGGAGATTTAGATCTCCCTCTAGATTTATATCTCCCACTCGAAACCTTATTCTTGATTATGTTTTGGGACCATCCTTGTACAGATAAGGCATCTCCATTCTGGCCCTCCATATTTCTCCGTCTCATTTCCTCCGATAGCAAGGCTGAGATAATGTCATCCAAATTCAAGGTAGTTGTATTGCTACCTATTGCAATAACTGGACTATCCCACGAATCTGGTAGAGAACAGAAAAAACTGATGCACTTATCTTCATTTGAGATTTTAATGTCAACAGATGACATCTGACTTACCACAGTATTGAAGGTGTTCAGATGCTCTGTCACTGAGTCTCCATCCTTCATCCTCAGGTTATACAACTTTTTTTGCAGGAACAATTTATTCACCAGAGACTTAGATTGGTACAAAGTCCCTAGCTTGTCCCACAAGGTCTTCGTCGTAGCTTCCCCAGATACATTCAACAATACTGAATATGAGACACACAATTGTATTGTGCTCTTAGCCTTCCGATCCAATTTCTTCCAGTCTTCATCTGACATTGCCATTGGTTTAGTACCTGGATCTACCGCGATCCACTGGTCTTTATCCACCAACAGATCCTCCATCTTGAGCTTCCACAACTCAAAAATCTGACCATTAAATTTCTCGATCTCTATATTTCTGCCGCTTTCCATCTTCTTTCAACGCAAGAATCGATCCCGCAGATCTCCCACTGAACAGGGTCTACCTCAGGCCCGAGCAAAAAAACCTCAGTAGCAAAGGCGTCCCCTTGAAGCCAAAACAAATTTGATACCAAATGTAGGATTTAACCCTGAAAAAAATTATCTAAACACAAATATTATAACAGAAAATAAACAATAGAGAGAGAATAAAACATAAAACAGATAAACACAGAGATTTTCCGCTGGATCCCAAATCGGGACGACCAGCTTGATTTTTCATTATATTCCTTTTAGTGTTACAACACATATATATACATGCCATAGCATACAAAACCCAAATCCATTAACCCTAGATTAGAACATAACCGTAGTTCCCTTGAACAGATCTACAAAAATACCAGGGGCCAAAAACTATCATACCCCAAAACCATGTGCAAAACCATGCACAAAAACATGGGCGCGGACCGCCCATCGGAAATCAAGGACCAAAAAATTTTCGCCGGGGGGCTGCCCCGGACCCCGACATGGGGGGTTACTGCCCCCCCTGTGACCCCCCCGTTGCGCGTGCTTAGTCATGGAAAGAATATAACACATACCCAACAGATTTTAGAAACTTAAACAAAGCTTCATTAAAGGACAATTATCTTTTGCCCAAAATGGATCATATCCTACAGAAGGTAGTTGGTTCTAAAAGAATTTCTTTGCTAGATGGCTTCTCAGGTTATAATCAAATTTTTGTACATCCTGATGATCAACTTAAAACAGCCTTTACTACACCTTGGGGTACTTTCATGTATTTGAAAATGGCTTTTGGTTTAATGAATGTTGGTGCCACATTTCAGAGAGCCATGGATATTGCATTTTCAGAAGAAATAGGCCACTTCATTGTGATTTACCTTGATGATATAACTTTTTATTATAAAACAAATGAAGAACACCTTATACGCTTGAGAAAGGTATTTGAAAAGTGCAGAAAATTTGGACTGTCTTTAAATCCAAAGAAAACACTATTTGGTCTCCAAGAAGGCGAACTTCTTGGGCATATCATATTAGAAGAAAGAATAAGGATAGACCCAAAGAGGATTGATGGCATATTACAAATCAACCATCCCAGAAACATCAATGAACTTCAATATTTCATTGGAAAGATTAATTTCTTGAGAAGGTTCATACCCAATCTGGCTGAACTCCTTAGAAACATAACTAACATGCTTAAGAAGGAAGAAGGAGTTAAATGGACCTTAGAAGAAAAGAAATCATTTTAACTAGTAAAACAAGCACTTACCAAAACATCAGTTCTTATTAGTCCTGATTTTTCCAAATATATTTTCATTTTTTCATTTGCATCAGAACATATAGTAGCAGCTGTCCTATTACATAAGAATTTGAATGGACAAGAGCAGCCCATTGCATTTTTCAACAAGGCATTAAGAGATGCACCTCTGAAGTATAACATAATGGAAAAACAAGCCTTTTCCTTAGTCAAATCCTTAAAGGACTTCAGAGTTTACATTTTACACTCTCACATAATAGAATTTGTGCCTCATTTAGTTGTGAAGGACATATTAACCCAATATCCAAATGGCAAAAGAGGAAAGTGGATTGTTGTAATTTTAGAATATGACTTAGAAATCAATCCCACTAAACTTATAAAGGGTCAAGGACTTACAAAACCTATGGCTGAATCCAACTTCCAAGCTCTTGATATAAAATTTTTTAATGCATTAGATGAATAGGAGGAGTTCTCAACTCCAATTATTGAAGATCATTTTCTAAATTAATCTTGGTATGCTGATATTTTGTATGTTTTGCTCAATCTTAATGTTCCTCTTGGTTTGTCTAAAACAAAGGTAAGATTTGTAAAGTTAAAAGCTGTAAATTACTGAATTTTGAATAAATGTTTATATTGGAAAAATGATAGTGGATTATTGCTTAAATGTTTGCCTGAGAATGATGCAGATAAGATCAAGCATGAGTTTCATGAAGGAGAATGTGGGAGCCATCTCTACTGGAAGTCAACTGCTAAAAAAATCCTTAGAGTTGGATATTACTGGCCCACCCTCTTTCAAGATGTCCATAAGATGATTATTGCCTATCACAAGTGCCAAATTTTTGAAGGAAAAAGAAAGTTGCTTCCCTTACCTTTGTAACCAATCACTGTTGAAGCTCCTTTTCAGCAGTGGGGTCTAGACTTCATTGGGGAAATCCATCCCCCCTCATCTACCCAACATAGATGGATCCTCATATCAACAGATTATTTTACCAAATGGATAGAAGCCATCCCATCTAGGAATGCCACAAAATCCGTCATCATTTCATTCCTTGAAAACCATATATTTCCCAGATTTGGCTATCCTATAAAAATCATAACTGATAACGTTGCTGCATTTGGGTCTAAAAAGATGGTAGAATTCTGTCACAAGTATCAGATCATATTTGGTCATTCCACAGCTTATTACCCTCAAGGTAATGGGCTGGAAAAGTCCTCAAATAAAATTTTGGTAAAAATTATCATGAAGTTGCTGGAAGACAACATGAAATCATGGTACAATAAGCTAATACATGCTTTATGGGTAGATATACTAACCATTAAAAAATCCATTGGAATGTCTCCCTACTAGCTAGTTTATGGAATTGATGCAATATTTCCAACCAGTTTAGGAGTGCCAGTCATGAAGCTGATCCAGGAAGTACATTCTGAAGATGATGATGTAACAAGAAGAACAAACCAGATTATACATTTACAGCAAACCAGAGAGGAAGTATACATCAGAGCACAACAACTACAAGAAAACATCAAGAATTTTTTTGACAGAAGGACCAAGGCAAGTGATTTCAAGATTGGTGATAAAGTTTTGAAATGGGATTCAAGAAGAGAATATAAGGGCAAACATGGAAAATTTGATAACTTATGGTAGGGCCCTTATCTCATCCAATCTTCTATTGGAAACAATGCATGTTTTCAGCAAGAATTGGATGGAGCTGACTACTTTGGAGGTTCTGTCAATGGCAGGGTTATCAAACATTATTTCTATTAACTGATATTTTTAGTTTCCAATCTTTTTGTTCATTGTATATAACACTACTTTTTGAATTTGAAAAAGGAAAATAAAAAAAACAATAAAAGGAGAAAAATAGGATAGATATAAAAAGGAAAGGTACAACCCCATACCAAAAAAGAGAATAAATATGAAAGTGTGCAAGCTTAAATGCCAATACTTAAGAAAACACTGCTATTTTAGTCATACAACCTAATCATGACTAAAATAGATTTCAATTTTCTACTGATAGGTTAGTGAAAAAGATTTTCCAAACTGTTCAATCTTGGCTTATCAGTAGAATAGATTAGGATAGAAAAAAAATGGTTCAAACAAGATGAAAACCTGAACATGGAAGATGGATGAAGAATTGGTTCTAATCTACTCAAAATCTGAACCAAGAAAAAAAGAGAACATCACAAAAATATCAAAATTAGAGCTGCAAGAAGAATGAAGGATGATTTTTGATTTTCAGATCTTAAGCCTTCACAGTTTTGTTTTAAATTTCTACAAATAAAGTCTATGTGCAACTTGTTTTTATGCCATAGTCCCACAACAAATCAGATTGCCTAATCCTGATTTGACTATGTTTTAAATTTTTGTTTTAGAAAATAGAGAATAAAATCTGCCAGATAGTCTAATCCTGGTAGATAGTAGCTTAAATAGAGAATTTATGAGTTCAACAATCTAATATGAACTCATGGAAGAAATAAGGGTATATTTAGATTAGTTTTTCCTACTTTTAAAAAGAATAAAATGTTGATGTTCAAGGTCTGTAAGTCCAAATGCACCCGCTGAAGAAAAAATGTTAGGAAGTAGGCTGTGTAGGTAGAATGATTGGGAGGAATTTGTTTGCTGATATAAAATACTGATCATCCTTTTCAAAGTAGCATGATCAGTGGAGAAATATTTTCAATGGATAAATGCACAAGTCTGCATCCCAAAGATCAAAATTTGAAGTTCTTGACACCTCCAAGGAGCTGCCATCCCCAAGTGGAGCCACTGTTAGCCATCAGTAAATTTTGTCATAAGAAATGATGGATAAACAGGCATTGAGTATTCAAGTGATCATTTTCATAGAAAATTACTCATTCTTGAAGACCATTGTTCCCTAACAATGTTGTTCCCTTCAAAAATCCACCAAGAAAACTTGTTATTCCCAAAGAAAACTGTTTCCTAGAAAGCCCCATTTTCATCATTTCATTTTCTCCATTTCCCCCCCATATCATTCATCTTCCTTGAAAAAAACCCCTATTTTCCTTCTCATTTTATCCTCATTATCCCAAGGTAACCTTCAAAATCCCTTTTAAACTCATAAAGAATCTTGTTTTATGGTTTAAATAGTCCTATTTTGCCTATCGAAACCTCAAAAAACCCCTGAAAAACCTTCTTTTTTGCCTAAAAAGCACTCTTTTTTATAAACAGGCTTTAGCCCCTTTTCGGCTTAGCCCCCAGCTCTTTCTCCTTCATATGCTCGAGCCCCGTGACCTAATGCTAATGCTTATCACATCGCGACGCATTACATCGCATAGGCCCTTGCTGCTTCTCATCTCCCATTTATTTTGCTCCCCCCCGATGCAATATCCCGACGCGATAAGCACCTTTCTCTTGGAAATAGGTCACATACCCCTCCATATAACCTATGCCCACGACCAGGCGCTAGCCCCATTGAATCAGGCATTCTCTTTGCATCAGCATTTCCACTAAAAGCCCGCATTTTCTTTATAAACTTCCCCTGCCGATGCGATTATCTCCTTATCCCTCCGCCCCTAGTCATATATTGCAACATGGGATCATGTCCCAGGCCTTACCTTAACCCTCATCACGTCGCTCCATTGACTTCTCCCTTTCCCTTTATTTTTCCCCTCCGCGGTAATGTGTCGATGTGATAAACTCCCCCCTCCTCAGCCTCTAGTCACCTTATCCCTCCATGAGACTGTTCCCCAGCACCTATGCTAAGCCCCCATCGCATCAACGTTTTCATTCAAAACTTGCCTTTTCTTTATTATTACCCACTCCGATAAGAGATACCCCAATAAAATCTAAGCCATAGATCTATATGATCTGACGGTGGTTATTAGCCCCCGCCCCTTACCTTTGGGTTTATCCATCCACCCTCCGCACCGATCTCCGCTGTTGATCTACATGATCCAATGACTCTTGTTCACCCCTTCTACATTGCTCCGCTGCCTCCAGTAGCCTCTGCATGTAGTATTTACCTCCCTTGCAGGATTTTATAATAAATTTGTGGTTTTTTGTAGGTTTTTATGATGGTTTTTGAGGCCAGCAACCTTCTCATGGTTCAATAAGGAGCGCAGCCGAACATTATCACCTCCGAAGTCAAAAGTGCTACTGAATAAAGCTTCCAGGGTTTACATTCAAGCTTTTAATCCATTTTTCAGCAACATGGGTTATTCAAATAGAACCCTCAACACGCCAAGGTACCTGTTCACAGCAGAGAAGAGATCACACATTAAAGATTAAGGGATTAATGCATAAGATTGAAAAGTAAGGCATAATCAGTATTTAAAGCCACATGTCATGATTGATCAATAAAGGAAGCCTTATAATTCCACATCAGCGAGGCAATTAAAGCCAAAACTGCCACCCACGGGCTTATTTCCTCAAAAGAGTGCATATTAATTGCGCAAACAGGGATATTTTTAAAAGACAACTCAACATTAACTACAAACCTACCAAAAACCCTCAAAGTCAACAAAAGTGACTAAAGGTGATGAAACTTAATGAAAAATTGATTAGAACAGAGATGAGCGTTCGAAGTTTTCTTCCTTAGGCATCCCAAAGGTCAATAAGCCATTACTCTGTATTAATTGAACAAATGAACCCTTCTTACACTCCACCTCCTCATTCTTCTATAAATAATTCTGTATAAGACAGTATATAGGTTGGTCTCTAGATATCTGTTGTATGCAAATAGCTTTTGAAGCTGCTATAGCTATGTTTTGTAATTGAAGACATATAAGCTGAGATGAGAAGTTTGAAGCTGTAAAGACCCGCTGGACTTGAAGATTGTAACTGGTTTGAACATCAAATACAAATAGCTGATTTATGGGATCCTAGTCTATGTTAATGGTGATGTGTTTCTAATTGTAAATTGTTATTTTCTTATTGTTTCCATTCTGTCCACTTTTCTATGATAAAGAACAACAAACATAGATTAGGATTTACTTCTGAAGTACCCTAAATCTCACTGATAAATCTTTATCCTTTATGGTTTCTTCTAAATGTGTTTTGAAGGTAATTCAATAGAGTATAACCAGTGAAGTGTTGGTAAGCCCATGTTTCTGAGTACAACTTGAGATATTGTCTTTGAATGTTCTTGAAAATTCGGCTAATTAAAGATTGAGCTAGATAAGTCTATGGTTAGCCTTGTCCTCTAGTTTCTTCTCCAACAGTTGCTTTGAAATGTTCCCTTAAGAGTATGTTGAAAGCAGGCTAGTTTAAAAGTACTTACCTGATCTTAGACTACTTTTTATGTTTATCATGAATGTTTTCCTTTGAAAATATGCTGAAATCAGGCTATGTTAAAATTCTTTACTTGATCTTAAGTTGTTCTCTATTTTTAAATGTTTTCTCTTGAAATTGTATCAAAGCAGGTTAGTTTAAAAGTACTTACCTAATCTTAGGTTACTTTTGTGTTTTTCCCTTAAGTGCATGTCAAAAGTAGGCTAGTTTAAAAGTACTTACCTAATCTTAGACTGTTCTTTGTTTCTTCATGTGTTTTACTTATTCCACTTCATTTCTTACTGTTTCATTCCATAAAATCAACTTAAAGAGATTCTTTGACATGGATGATTTTCCCCATGGACCACTCTTGAAACTTGCTGTGCAATTAAATCCTATTATGACTCCATATCCCAATGGATTGATGATGTTCCTTGCTTGTCTTATCAATTCAAACATTCCTTCATTTACTTACACCTTCACCCTTCATACAGACTTCCTTCATCTTCATGTTATCCTGCCCAACCAAACAAAAGCAAACAACCTTGTTCTTCATAACTAGCCTAAAATCATACTTGAAGCCTTAAAGATCATATCTTTGAACACATACATAGAGAGATCCCTCTCTGAATCTAGGATGGCTAGGTCCTCAGATTCCAAAGTGGTTTGATGTAGGCTCTGCAACATTTGTACTTGCAAATCTTGCAAACTATGGAGACCTAACAGGCACTATCACTAAATGTAGGCACAGAACAAGTAGCCACATAATTAACTTGCGACGGGGAAGATACAACTGATGGATAAATATCTAGAAGAGACGATGGTGGGCCAACATTTTTCAATAATAAAAAGGCCTTTGAGCGTTATTGTAACACAGTTCAGAGGCATGTATCTGCCACATCTCTTTTTAGAGATAAGTTGCCATCGCTCGAGCCAGTTTGTTTTCCATTCTGTCTGTAATAATTTTTCAGTATTTGATATTAATGAAATGAAGTGTTATTCCTAGTGCATCTCTGTGTTTATGTTTATTTCTGTATTTTATTGCATTCTTGTATATGTTTAGATCATGAGGGTCTAATATGAGGCATGTAGAGGGATTATAATATTTTTGGGGTCTAGTTGCAGTTGATGCAATAGTGGGATGTAGGTGTGAATTATTTAACTCAATTAATTGAGTTAAAATCAGTCTAAGTACTAGTTCTAACTGAGTGATGAGCTAGTGAGAGGTCCACTAAATTAAATTATATTTAATTCACAATGAGTGAACAATCATATAACTAATAATTCACTATTAATACTTGCATGCACGTTAGTTCCGAGGGAGACCCAATTGAAACAGAGGTTAAAGGGAACATAACTATCACTTGTATTTATACAAAATTTCCCATGTGCAATTATAAAGTCATTGGGATTCCATGATGGATTTCGTAATCAAGGAAGGTTTATTTTCCTAATTAATAGGGACCTATTTCCCTAGGAATTGTGTGAGCAAGGTAGGCTGAAGGAAGGTTAAGAATTGGCTAAGTACTAGACTGATTTTTCCTAGATCAGTAGGAGACAATTGGCAGAGTGCTTGAGAATCTCATGAGAGATTAAGAATTGTATTGTTTCATTATTCCTTGAATTAATACACAATAGATATAGAGGGGTTTTGTGAAATTTCTTTCCCCAGATACATCTTGTGTCGTGCGATTGATAATTTCTTTCTATTACTTATATGTGATTGTGCAATCATGTTTTGTTTCCAAAAATTGTAGGAAGGATTCAATATCTTGTTTTAGTACATTACAAGATCAGATTGAATCTCGTTGGTTAGATTTTCTACATGAAATAGAAGAGAGGATTGATACGATATTTTCTTGTGGTGGTTAGTAGGCCGCAGGTTCTGTGATAAATACCAACATAATTGGAGGAGGGATTGCACTTTAATTTAGATCCAGAAAAAAAGTAGAGATAAGCATAATATTGATTGAGGTAACCCTAGTTTGAGGGTTAACACTGAGATCTGACTTTCATATCAAGATTCAATCAAAGAAATGCCCAGAATCTATGGATCCATATGATCTAAGTTGAGTCTCGTATGGAGGCAAGAGTCGTGATTTTTTCTATGGGTGGATAAGGTTTGTTCTACAACAATTAACAGTACATAAGTATAGTGCCCTAGTTAGGAAAATTTTCTAGCATGTTTAGTTCATAAGGTATGCCCTTAAGACTGTGAAAATTTTTCATAGAAGAAGAGTGGTTGTGACCCTTAGAGCAAGGTTTATTTTTGCAATATAGACTACAGATTTGGAAGATGGTTTGCAGATTCAATATGTGTGGAGATAGCAGATCCAAAGGAGGGTGGAACCTGAGAAGAAGATTGAGCATGCAGAATATTTCAAAAAAATTGAACATGATAGGATCGTGGTCCTATCTAAGCTTGGAAGAAAATTTCAAAACTTAGTTACAAAATATCATGGAAAATTATTATAACAGTTTCCCATGCATTCTAATTAGCAATATCTAGCGGGATTGGAACAACAAAACAATTTATTCATAAGAAATATCCATGATAGTTTATGAATCACCCCAACATATATACTTTATGAAAGTCATACGATGATATTTCTTCACTCTTATTTATATATTGTCCCAACACAGTGCGGGTCATCACCACCACCCTTGCAAAATTGAACATGATAGGCTTGTAGTCCTATTTGAGCTTGGAACAAAATTTCAAAATTTAGCTACACAACATCATGGAATTAAAAAGGTTTCCCATGCATTCTAATTAGCAATATCTGGTGGGATTGGAATAGAAACAATTTTTTTTACGAGAAATATCCATGATAGTTTATGAATCACCCCAACATCTATCCTTTATGCAAGTCATATGATGATATTTATTCACACTTATTTATCTCTTGTCCCAACACAGTGCGGTTCATCACCACCACCCTTACAAAATTGAACATCATAGGCTCATGGTGCTAGATAATCTTGGAGGAAAATTTCAAGACTTAGTTACACAGCATCATGGAAGATTATTAAAAATGTTTCCCATGCATTATAATCAGCAATATATAGTGGGATTGGAACAACAACACATTTTGTTCACGATAAATATCCATGATAGTTTACGAATCACCCCAACATCTATGCTTTAGGCAAGTCATATGATGAAATTTCTTCACACTTATTTATCTCTTTTCCCAACACAGTGCAGGTCATCACCACCACCCTTGAAAAATTGAACATGATAGACTCGTGGTCCTATCTAAGCTTGGAAGAAAATTTCAAAAATTAATTACTCAACATCAAGGAAGATTATTATAAAGGTTTCCCATGCATTCTAATCAACAATATCTCGTGGGATTTGAAAAACTACACAATTTTTTCACGAGAAATTATAATAAATATCACAATTGAATTGATTAAAAACAATGTTTTGAAGACAAGATTCATCCTAAACCACAAAAATAATGGATTCTGGTAATTCCTCCACTCCCTCTTGGATTTCCCTGTGACTTATTTTATATTTTTGCACAATTTATCCCACCTAGTTGCAAAGTGTGTGTGGTACTCTTCCTCTCCCAGTCTTATAGAAAGTAAGATATACCCAAATTTAAGGCTCCAACAACTGAGTTGATTCCATTGCTCTTTGTACCCTTCTGGAAATTGCATCCATCAAAAGAGTCAAATCCCTATAGCTCATGGGGGATTCAAAAATAATGATCAATTTGGTCAATAATTCATGATAGAAAACATCTACCTACATCCCATCCTATAGGATATCATAGATTTCCCCAAATATTTGGACTATCTATCTTTCAGACGCATTCTCAAGGAGCTAACTACCAAAACACACAAGATTTCAAAAGAATCTCTCAAATTTCCCATCGATACCTTTGTGATACTAGAATCCATCGATAAGATGGAGTATGACCAAATGATTATTCATGTCTAAGCTCGAAAAAAAAGCCAATGTAGATTGATGCATACACATTCCAATCATGACAATCAATTTCTACATCTTCTCAATAGAAAAAAACAAGTAATTTTTCTCTGTTCACTTTACAACATAAACACCAATTTCACCCATAATGTTAGGATAAGTTGAATGATATGACCGAAAAGGATGTGGGAGGAGGGTTTTCTAGTGTATTGAACAGGACTAGGGGACACACATATATCATGGATGGGTAGAAGTGGGATGTCCAAGAATGCTTTACTAATATCTATAATCCATGCATCAGAGAATGAGAAGGGGGATTAAGACCTAATGTCATAGGGGCTATGGGGCCTAGAGGGAAAGTAACAAGATAAATTTAAAGGGGAACCCCTGATAGTGGTGATAAGGGTATTAGGGGCCCCATTATCACAACCAATAATACATTAACTGTTACACAACATTTTATCACCGTCCCTACAATCCCTCGTCCTATACATTGGAGGACTATTCCCGTGACCTGTGAACAGTAAAATGTCTTGAAAACACCTTGATGACATCCTTCTACATAAGGAAAACAATTCTCTTGAAGAAAATTTCCTCTGGAAAACCCTAAAAATCCATGTTGTGGAATTGGCATGGGTAGCCAGTTCATCCCTCGCGCCAATGGGGAAAATGCACACTAGTGGGCGCACCAGCTAGCGCTCTTTCCCTGTGTTGTGCCGTGCCAATCCTATTAAGGAATGTTTTTTAACAATAGAAGGTGGAAGTTTGATTCTAACAACTTCAAATTGAATCATCAAAATGAGGTTGGGTTGTTTGCCTCCGGATCTCCCTAATTAGGAAGTGGTTTTCCACCTCTCATGGAACCTTCCTAAGAGATAGGACTCTCGCCCATGATTATAGGGAGCCTAACCTCTCCTTCTCCCTCTATAAAATCCCGCCCTCTCCATTTTCTAGCTAGCTGAATTTTTGGGAAGGAAATTATAGCTAAGTGACAATAAAGAGTAGAGCTAAGGAGAACCGTGTGAGAGAGAGAGTTTTGTCAAATCCCTGACGAGATTTTTGAGACATGTTCTGCTGGAGCCCTATCGAAGGAAAATCATGAAATTAGAGCATCGGTTGTAATCATTCTCTCGTATCTTAATATACATGATTCTACTATTGGTTTCATGATAATGTTTGTCCATGATATAATGCAATTTCATTCGTTCCTCTCTAAGTGACTGATAGTTAAAAAGTGTGAATTATTGTGTTGCATGTTGTCTCTCTCCTTTGCATGTGTACAGGTATCTGGATGCGACAAGCTTACGGATCGTGACCTATCCAGCTAGGAACGGAAGCACCACTTATTCTTCGATAACAATAGCGAAGGAATCACGGTAAGTGATCTATTGCAATTCTACTATTTGTAACTAGGAACCAACAGCTTTGCATGTTTCGATTGTTGCTAGACCCACTCTAGGGCTAGTGGGATCACCTCTGTTCGCAGAGGGGATTTACCTCCACAATAATTTAACGACTCTGCCGGGGATCAATGGGAGTTGGTCCTCCCTCCATTGGGTTGTTTTTGGATTTTATTTTGATTAGTCTGCTTTTCTGGTTCACCTTCCTTGGTGTTAAACCCTTGTTCAGCCCCTAAAAGACCAGATCTAGCCTCTGTTTGTCCATTTTCATAAATTTATAGGGTAAAATTGATTGGCGCATTTATCCCCCTTACATTCATGCCAACTGGCACTAGTTGCTAGTTATACACCCGCGCCAACCCTTGTTAGGCACAAATTACAGCTAAACAGGAGCGCCAAGCTTGCTTGGTTTTAGGGTTTGCCTGTTCTTAGACACTCTGAGCTTGACTTTTGGTCCTGGTTCATTTTTTCTGACTAATTCAGTGATTTGAAGTCATTTTTTACTGTTTTTAGCCCTTTTTCCTCTGGTTTTTTGTCCTTTTCTGTCAGTTTTTCATTTGATCCCTAGGGATTCTAGGTGCTTCAGTGTGCTGAGCCTCCCGTGGGAGTTTTGGGTCTTTGCTTTCCCGGTCAACTTTGATTTTGCTTCTTTGCATTCATCTTCCTGAATCCCATTGAATCATTTCGTTTATTGAGTGATTGTTCTCTCTTTCATTCGATTTCGCTTTGTGTTGCTCCAAGCCTAGATCACATGGTTTGTTTGAGTCTCTTTCGAGATTCTTCTTCGCTTTGAGGGATTTCGTCATTGGCTTGAGTCTTGATTGTGTTTGTTTGAGTTGAGTGAATTTGTTTTGCTTCATCTCTCTCTTTATCATTCTCAAATTTATGTTTTCATTAGTTTTTCATTTATTTAGTGCATTTTCTCTAAGATATAAAAAAATACGAAAAAAAAAATATTTTTCATTTCAATTGGCATAGTGAAAATTGAAATTTTTTTCGCATTACTAGCATTATATAATTCTAGAGAAAAGTTTTCTAGTTTCATTAGCTTGTACAGAATTTGGTAGTGGATGTTTTTGTGTGTTCATTTTTCTATCATTTGAAAGCTCTCAAATCTCCCGTAGATAGCTCTTCATTGAACGAAATTATGGTTTTTGGCATGTATCTTGCATCTAGAGGTTTTATGAGATCCAAAATTCGATAGGGCCTTGAAATGGAAACGTAAATTGAAGATCAACTTTAAAATTTACTAAATTAACCTAAGGTAGCATTGAAACTTAACGAAACATCTAGTAGTAAGGTAGAGACGTGTTATGGTGTCTTTAAGCCTAGTAGTTGTCGCTCGCCATCTGGCTATAGACAGTGATAGTACAGACTTGTGCTCCCCATACCATCGCGTATATAAAGGGAGACCCCATTAGGTTGCAAATCCTTTATCCATAGGAAGCTGAGTCTGTTGCCTTTTACCCGTGATACACTGGACACAACATTCAAAGAGATTACCTGCACGTACGTTAAGTCCTTGGTTGATTTCTCTTTCATTTTTTACCAGGGTGTATATGGAAGTTCACGGATATCTGGTACATCCATTTCCCTAGATTACCAGAGTAGTCACTTTGATCTTTACTGACTTCTTATATTTGAAAAGATCGTCAAGCACTTGTCCTTTCATGCTTGTTTCCAAACTGAAAGTGATATATTCATCTTTTATTCGTTTCTAGACTCTTAACATGAAATAGTAAAATTTCTAGTTTCAATGTGGTAAAATTAATCACCTATGATCACATGCCCATTTAGAGATTGATTTTTCGGCCTGTTTTTGTTTGCCTTGGTTTTTGCCCACGTGTCTTTGTTTTTGATCTCTTCCTCTTTTTGCTATAGTCATAGTGGCGAAACCATCATTTTTGTCTACTGGTAGTCATTATACAGACGATTCATCAGAGGTCTCTCAGTCCTCTACTAAGCATCAGCAGCCTGTTGTATTCGAGTTTCTCGACAGGGGACTAGTTATATCTAAACTTCCCTTTGGAGGACCAGTTGAGTTCAATTGGCCCTTGTCCAACACTTGGCTTGGATTTGGAGTTGGGGAAAACTTTCCTCCTCTAACATCAAGATCACCATTTTTGGCTGTTGTCATACCTCCTAGTCCCCGTCGTCTTTTAGAAGATCTTATGGCAGGGTCAGATATGGACTCATCCAATCCTATTCCTAGTGAGGGAATTCCTACTTCTTGTGAGGGCTATCAGTTGTTTCCCGAAGATATCCTTGAACCATCTGTTATGTCTTCACCTGGTCCATCGCTCCCAGTTAGATATAGGTCTTTAAGTCAAGTCATAGTCGCTATTACCTCTCTGGGAATATCAACTCCATCCATGGAACCGATCATTCCCTCGTTAGGAATGTCACTGCAGACACCTCTCACAACATCTCCTTTTGTCACATCATCACCTATTAGACCTACTGTTTGCATGGCTGCGTCTACACTTGTTGTCACCACTCAGTCAACTAGGATCTCGTCAGTTCCTGAAGACGTTTATAAAGATTCTGCCATTCTTGAGATCTCCTGAGGAGTACCGGATGTCTTTACAGCCGCCGACCTCTAAGGTTGGTCAGTCCTCTCAGGATATTAATTGTCCTTACTTTTCTCATTATGGAGCGGATGGTACCCCGATCTACATATATCCATTTCAATATGATGAGCACAACAACCCCATTTATTTCCCTGCTCCTGAGGCTTATCAGTAGATCAACAGTTTCATACCTACCTTGCCTGTGCAACCTTATAACCAACAAGGACAACCTTTACAGGGACAACCTTTGTTTCAGCAAGGATATGCTACTGGCCCACAAGGACAACCCTTCCAGGGACAACCGTCGACCCAGCCAGGGTATGTGTACGACCCACAAGGGCAACCCTTACAGGGACAAAATTCAGTCCAACAAGGATTATTGTATAGCCCGCAAGGGCAGTCTTACTATCCTCAAGGTCAACCTTTACAGCCTCACCCTATGGTCCAACCAGGGCAACCTCAAGGACCGACAGGGAAACTGGGATATCAACCTAGACCTTCATATAGTCTTGGGGGGAAAACCCATCCATCTCAACCTTTGGTGCAACCTCAGTAGCCTCATTTTCCGATTGGTCAAAATGTTGTACAGCCAGGGCCATCCTATGGTCCTGTCCCAGGTCAACCTAGTTATCGGGCACAACCTGGCCCACTCCCGCCATCAGGCCAACCTGCTCAGTCGGGGCAACCTGGTGTCCCTCATCAGCTAGGTCAACCTGTTCAACCAGGGCAAATTGCACAGCCTGTTAACCCTGCTCAGCCACTGATCTATTCTATGCCACAGCCGAATCCACTTGTGCGCTCGAATTATTCGACTCAGCAGGGTGCCACTTACCAGCAGCCTGTTTGACCCCAAGGCGGCTATTACCCTCAAGGTCAGTCTTGACTGGCTTACAACCTGCCTCAAGGTTCTGGATATTACCCTTAACAGCTGGGCTATAATTATACTCCACAACAAAATCTGTACATTGCTCAATCAGGGCCCATGTATAATCATAATTAGTATCCTGGTTATCAACCCCCGTATCCTAGTTTTCAGCCGCCATATCAACCCAATTATTCGGCTTATACCCCCTATGGTCAGAATCCTCTGGGAAAAAACCAATGGGGGCATAGTTATGCTCAACAAGGATGGAGTACAGGTACAGGTCCTTATCGAGGACCTGGCATGCCTTTTAACCCTCAATTACCATTTCTTGCCATGTTGGAGTTACCACACGTGTCCAAATTGACCAATGATCTAATTCTTTATAATCCATATTGGCCTCCGGTTCTGACGAAGGTGCCTGGTGATTGTCCTAAGTTTGAGGGAAAATATGGAGAATACCCCCAAGCACACGTCATGACATACCACTTATGGTATGACATAACACTTATGGTGTTCTTCAAATTCTTGGGTAAATGACTCGGTTCATCTGCGTCTTTTCCAGCACAATCTTACTGGTGCTGCTGCTAAATGGTACATAGAATTACCTCGTGGTATTTTTGAAGATTTTAATACTCTAGCTATGGCATTCCTGATGCATTTCTAGTTACCGGTTCATTATGAATCTAGGACACATCTCCTGACATCTTTGAAACAGGACAAAGCTACTCATATTTCAAATCACATTCACGAATGGAGACATTGTCATCGTCTGATCAAGTTTGACATTCTTGATTAGCTTCTAACTCATTGGTTCACTACCTTCTTTGTAAATAACATTGCACAAGACATTTTTATGGGGGCATGTGTGACCGAGGAACAAGCCATTGGTCGTGCCCAGTACCTCGATTTAGTGTACTCTCAGTCCGGCACGTTATACGACATCTTGACTGATGCCCCATGACCAGGGACCTCTAAAGCACCAACTACCCCATCAGTTGACGGCGTTATTGGTTCAATCTCTCAGAATTCTCGCAAGTCTTATAATGGGAAGCAGAAATCAAATTCCTCCAAAAATTTTGCTCCTCTGGCTACCCCAGATTCTGGTAAGACCGCGGAGGTCAACGCTGTCCAGGCCAATCCTGCAGACAAGACTTCCAAAGGGAAAAAGAAGGGCAAAGGCAAAGCCAAATCTAATGCTCCAAAACCAGAATCATCCAAACCATGTGCTGATGATGGCTCACAGCGAAAACCGAAGTACCCTTGCCTGATTTGTGATGAAGAACACTACACCAAAGATTTTCCTAGATGATCCGAGGTTAGTCAACTTCTTAAGGGCTATAAGGGAACTCCGGTAGTTCTTAAGGAACCTTTTCCATCTCAGCAGACCTAGATGGTCGAGCAGCCTTCACCATCTGCACCTTTTGGGTCTCAAATTTTCATGATGAATGGTGCTACACTTGTTTCTATTGCCACGCGGTCGAAGGATTATGCTGGATCACACCAAGTAGCAGGGAAGGAAGTCGTTGATGGCCCTCCTCCCCTACCTGCCTCTAGTCCTATTGAGATTGAAAGGCCCAGTGTTGAACCTGTTGTACGGCTACCTTCCAAAGGTGTTCTCTGAAAATCTTCCTATAATCCAAACGCCAGTGCTACTCATCATTACAGAATTGTTGAGGATTTGTCATAGGTGCCTTCCGCGATGTCTGCGTTGGAAGTACTTCAGAGTTTTCTATCTCAATGGAAAGATTTGTTATCTACAATTGGTGGAATCGATCCTACCAATTCTAGCCTTCTCACCTTCGATCTAGATAATTTCGTCCCCCGACTTCCGCACCAGATTGCACTTGTTATACAAGTCGGCAATAACGACCTCAATATTCACAGAGCCGTTGTGGACGAAGGTGCCTCTACCTGCGTTATCTCATCTTCTTGATGGAAGGCCATCAAATCTCTAGCCCTCACTTCGTCTCCCAATGCCCTTGAGGCATTCGATGGAATGGAATCAAAACCCTTGGGTGTTCTCGCGAGTCTACCGATTACATTACAAGGAAAGACTGTCAACGTTGAAGTGGAAGTCGTTGATGCAAAACTCAACTATAATCTCCTACTCGGTCACAGTTGGACCCACGCCATATTGTGCGTTCCGTCTACCCTCTTTCGACTTTTGAAGTTTCCACATGAGGGCAAGATTGTTACTATCGATCAGTTGTTTTTATTTACCTCATCCTTTGAGAACAACATGTCGTACATGGATCAAATTCATAATAACCCCGATGGTATAGGACCCGGTATTTTCAAGGACCACATTCTCATGGGTATTTTTCCCATTCCACCACTGAACACCATTCAACTTAATATGATCTCTAGGTCATATGACCCATGGATCATCCCTTCTCCTAAACAGGTTGCCTCTTTTGGAGAATCGATGCCTCTGACCCTGGTTGAAATCAATTATTGTGAGATCATTGTTGCATCAGATCCTCCTCCTACTGATAATGCTCCTTTGAGCATGGCTCTTGATGTTTATTCTCAATCCCCTTGGCTCAGTGATGCAAATTATCCCAATCCTTTGAGAGAAGTTTTTCCATCTGATGAAGCTATCGTGGAGACTATGTCTCTCGAAGATCTTCCATGGAACGATGGGCATCATTTTTCCTCATTCATACCTAGCCTAGGGGAAGATTCTACTTGTCTTGAGCGTTTTGCATCTGATTCTCCCCCTCATGAAGTTGCTCCTTTGAACTCGTTGGAGCATAGTTCATTTTCTTGTGTCAAGCTCTTTAAACGATGAAACAATCTGGTTCGAGGATAGTTCTTTTAAGTGTGTCAACCTCATTAAAACAATGAAACACATTCCCATTCAATTCAAGTTTTGTTAGATATCGTGAAATTCAAGTCGAATCTCTCTTACTCTTGTGTTTTAAACCTTCACTCCATTTTTCATGTGGACTGAAGCTTGGGGGCATGTACACCTCGAATTGAGTCACCATGTTGGGGGAATTCCCGGGTTTTCCTTGTCATTTCAAGCATAGTTTATTTGGTGTTTTCAAGCTTGTGTAAAAAATGAAACCCATCTTCAAGCATAGTTTGCGTTTGTGATTTTAAGCTTGTGAAAAAATAAAATGTGTGGTGTGGTGTGCTTTGTAAGAATTTCTTTTCTTATTAAGTCTTCCTGATTGTGCAGATGTCTATTACTCCTTATGTCGGTTTCACGGATGGTGCCTCTCGTAGTACCAGGAACCTGTCTTCGGCAGCTTGGGTAATTTACAATTCTGCTGGTGAGTTGGTTAATTTACAAGGTGTTTATCTAGGGCCTGCTACAAATAATGTCGCAGAATATAGTGCTATTTTGGAATTATTAACTGAGGATATTAACCTCGGAATTCGCACGTTACTTGTACATCTAGACTGACAGCTTGTGGTTTTACAGCTCAATGGTCATTATTAAGTTAGAAACCCATGCATTTTAAGACTGTATCTACGTATTCATTTACTTGAAAGAAATTTTGATTACATCACATATCGACATATACCAAGACGAATGAATACACTAACAGATGTAGTGGACAACATGGTATTGGATAGAAATTTATGCAATTTGTAAAAACATCATCATATGTAAGCAAGCTCCATGTAGAAAATAGATGTATATATATATATATATATATATATATGTATGTATGTATATGTCGAGTGTTTGCAACTTTTGCATCATATATAACCAAAAAACATACATATTTGTTTCAGTTACATCTGGAGACAACATGTCTCTCAAAATATTAAATAAAAAGCCTAGGTGACTAATCGACATGGTGCTCATGGTAGCATGTCACTGCCCAAACCAACCACCTCAGTAAGCGGTGGAGTCGACTCGGCACCCCCACGGTGTGCCTATGATAAGCTAAGGGAGCATCAGCTAAACAAGCATAATATGGAACTCTACAAGCGATCCCCTCTAAGTTCTGTACAAGCTTGTCCCCATCGCCCCCCTCACCATGAGGGTCATAAGCGAGAGGGGTCCTCCTCGCTACTGGTGACATTCCAGTGGGCCTCCCTGGGCCAACATCTGGATACATATAGGATCAGCTGTTAGAACATGCATGTATACAAAAAAATCATAAAACTCATAAAATTAAAAAGATTCTTACCCAGCTCCTCGTCCTAGTCCTCTCCTTCCAGGAGCGGAAGGTCTGGGTCTCCAGTAAAATCTCTGTGCAAATTGGGCCAGTCCTCTATGATGATCAGCTGTCATCAGAGCCATCCAAAGAACTCGGTCTGCCATGACATTTGTTGGCCGCCCCCTACCCTGGGCATCAATGCCACCCATCGAGCCATCTGTGGCTCTCTCAATGGTGCATCCGGGACTATCGCCCCCTGGCACTGGAAGATAGGTAGTCATTCTAGGAAGAACGACACAAAAATCAATCCATATACAAACTATTTTAGTTTGGTATGTTTTCATTTTGTGAGCTGCTGCTTGATATTCATAGTCACAATTGCGGCCCAGTAAAATATTTTTGGGTTCATGCACTCTAATGCAAGAAGGAGCTACGTCTTTGTAGCCTCGTGCGGTGCTTGCGACCCCGCAGCCTGCGTAATGGTATGTAGAACTACTCTCAGTGCTAGATCAGGGACGGTATGAATGTCTACCTTTCCGCTACCTGTCCCTTTGTGTGCCCCTCGGCACACCGTATCCATGACCATTGTCATTTTTTCACCTGAAGGCCTGGTGTCGGTCAGGATAGGGACTGGACCCCTACATGACAGTCCAGTGATGAAGTACATGTCTGACACTTCGAGCTCAAGTACCTAATCTCGAAGCTTGAACTTCTCCTCATCCTCATCCCAGATGCTAATCAGATATTGCAGTAGTTCGGGCTGAGCCCAGAGATATGGCGTTAGGATGAATTTCTTCAGCCCGCAATTCTGGAGAGCATTCATACACTTCTCATTTCCCATTTCCAATTTATCTTCCTCGTTGTGCTCTCTTTCCTTCCATTCAATTACCATTTTTTCTTTGTACCTGCATCAAATCAAACATAGGAGTGTTAGAAACCTCCTCAAGTATTCAAAATTTCTTTTCAATGGTTCATTTTTGAGATTTTTTAGCCGGAATTTGCATTGCGCCATTGGTGCAACTGTTTGGCTAACAGTCGCGCCAACTGGCGTGACTTCTATGTAAAATAGAGCGAATTGTCACGAGTCTATGCCTGGTACCCGCGCCAACTGTGGAGCCCTAAATTTTGAAATTCCATCCCTAAAAGACCTAAAACCATGAATAAATATAATGAAATGCAGCTTAAAATATGGCTAATGGAAGCAGCTCTTACCTGAAGAAGACATAATCCAGATTAGTCCACTGGATTGTTCACAATTGTCACCTCAAGATCGCAAAGGAAATGGCTCACTATCGCTCTACAAAGAGGTAAAAAGGTGAAAAGTGAATAAATTTTTACTATTTTTAATATTTATAACTTTTCGAATCGAAATTGGGTTTTAAAACTTATTTTTCCGCTATTTTATTATATTTTTGTCGAAAAATGGGTTTTACACTTGCTTTTTGTGCAGCGACAGGTTTTCACGCGATTAAGACAAAGACACGAGTTGTATTTAATATTTTTTTGGACTCGGTAAAAGCACGAAAAAGTCACTACTGGAGTCACCTTTCAGCTCTTTTCTGACTCTCTCAAACTGAAAAGATCGCCGAGTCGCTTGTCGATCTCATTAAATTGGCTGTGAAACGACATCTACCCAGTATACGTTTACCCCTTTCTTAGGCTGGGATAGATTATTTATGAAAAAGGAATACCATAGCCTATCTCAACTAGGAGGTTCTCTCGGATATTGTTTTCTACCTTTTCAGATCGAGGGACTATTCACGAAAAGGGACTTGCTGGAGTTTTATTTTCCATTGTCTTTTCAAACTCTCTAAACATGAAAAGATGCCGAGTTCTTCCTTTTTCAGATTCATTAAAAACTGATGACATTGGACTCCATCATAATGACGTTACTCGAGTTCCTCCTTCCTAGGGCTCATTAAATGTACTAGGTTGGATTTTTCCGAAGGAAAAACTTATATCGCAAGCACATGCTATCCCCTTCAAGCTTGTTTTCAAAAATAATTGGGTTACTTGCCAGAAATGGTGGGGGAAAATGGAACCAGTATTGTAGTCGTGTCGGCAGTATGCCACTCTTGAACATGGCACTTGTCTGCATTTGTGTCAGGTTGGGGACATCTCATCTGATCATCTGCTTACCTTCATGGGTTTGGGTCATCTCTTTTGACCACTCATCTGCTCTTTTCCACATCAGCATGAGCTTAGATCCTTTGATGTCAAATACTACCAAATCCAATGTCGTGCCACCGATATGTTCAAGAGAAGTTGGCCTCTGCATTTTTCAACATCCCTATGATTCTCTGTTGGTCTTCATTCATAAAAATTATATCCCTCTGTCTCATGTCGATGATGTGGGAAACATTATGGCCCACCTTTGATCAAGGTCACTTCCTGTTGACTTCAGCTCATTATCCAGGATGTTGATCTAGAGACTCCCTTCAGGTGCCATGGAGCTTGCATGCCTCAATGGTAGGTTCTTCACATTCGATGCAAGGTTTTCATTATTGGCCTTCGAACGGATGATTCTGCGAGTGTTCGACGCCAGATCACTGTTCACACTCCATGGATTGTACTTCTTGTACCTTGAGGGCCATCATCATTATTGGTGATTCTCTCACATCTATTAATGGCTTTCATTGGCTGGTAATCAGATGATGTTATTGTGTGTTCGACTTCAGCTCACATATTTGCATTCTCGAAATTGTACTCTGTTCGAGTCGAGATGGAGTGCAAGACCCTGGATTTTTTCTGATGAACATCTAGGCTACGGGTTCTTTGTGGATTATTATGATTTATAACATGACTCTTTTGATTGGATGGTTGTGACCATACCTGAGTCTACTTTTTGATCCTTAGTTTACTGGATGGTTGCGTCCATACCTTGGATCCCGGTTTTATACACTCTATTATGGATGGTTGCGCCAATACCACATATCATGTATCAGAGATATTAGTTGTATTTGTATTCGCAGGTCTTCCAATGGAATTATTTTCAGTTGGGCGCATTCTCATAAAGAATTTCACCCCTCCCTCTCTCTCGGACCTCATGCTTTAGGGGGCATCTGTTACACAGAATTTTGTCACCATCCCTGCAATCCCTCGTCCCGTATCTTGGAGGACTGTTCCTGTGACCTGTGAACAATAAAATGTCCTAAAAACACCTTGATGGCGTCCTTTTGCATAAGGAAAAGAATTCTCCTGAAGAACATTTCCTCTGGAAAACCATAAAAATCCATGTTTTAGCATTGGCACGGGTATCCAGTTCATCCCTCACGCCAATGGGGAAAATGCACACTAGTGGGCACGCCAGCTGGTGCTCTGTCCCTGTGTTGTGCCCGCACTAAGCCTATTAAGGAATGTTTTTTAACAATATAAGGCAGAAGTTTATTTCTAACAACTTCTGAACGGATCATCAAAATGAGGTTGTGTTGTTTGCCTTCGGATCTCCCTGATTAGGAAGTGGTTTTCCACCTCTCATGGAACCTTCCTAAGAGATAGAACTCTCCCCCATGATTATAGGGAGCCTAACCTCTCCTTCTCCCTCTATAAAAGCATGCCCTCTCTATTTTCTAGCTAGCTCAACTTTTGGGAAGGAAATTATAGCTAAGTGACAATCAAGAGTAGAGTTAAGGAGAATCCTGTGAGAGAGAGAGAGTTCTATCAAATCCCTGAGAAGCTTTGTGAGACATGTCCCACTGGAGCCCTGTCAAAGGAAGATCACGATGTCAGAGCATCGGTTGTAATCATTCTCTCATAACTTAATATACATGACTCTGCTATTGGTTCCATGATTGTGTTTGTCCATGATATAATGCAATTTCATTCATTCCTCTCTGACTGATCGATAGTTATAAAGTGTGAAGTATTGCGTTGCATGTTGTCTCTCTCCTTTCCATGTGTACAGGTATTTGGATACGACAAGATCACGGATCGTGACCTGTCCAGCTAGGAATGGAAGTGCCACTTCTTCTTCGACAACAACATCAAAGGAATCACAGTAAGTGGTCTATCATGATTCTACTCTTTGTAACTAGGAACCAACAGCTTTGCGTGTTTCGATTGTTGCTAGACCCACTCTAGGGCTAGTGGGATCGCCTCTATCCATAGAGGGGATTTACCTCCACAACATTAACCCATAACCACTAAATTCCCAATCCCTTAACCTCAAAGCCATAATATCTTAACCCCTACACTCATAAATCATAAGCCATCAAACCATTGACACATTAAACCTTAGGCCATTAACTCCTAACCTAGAATCCATGAACCCCCTAAGCACTAACCCCTTATTCTCTTAACTCGCAACCCTTAAACATTAATGCATAACCCCTAAACACCTTAAAACCTAACCCCTTAACCCATAACACCCAAATCCCTTAATTATTAAGCCCTTAACCCCTAAATCCCTTTCCCCCCAATCCCTTGGCCCTTAAATCTTAACTCTTGAAGCCCTTGACCACTTAGTATCCAAGGCAAAAAACAACACATCAATTAACCTACAAAATAACCTCTTAGGATAATCCTTCACCTCTACCTAAAAATATTGGTACCATTTGATTTTTAGAGAAGTAGGTATTGATCTCGAGGGTATGTGTTTATGTGTAATGCCCTTATTAACATGTATACCAAATTTAGAACAACTGGATAATTTACAAAACCTCAATAAGAATTGCTCACCATATTTACACTTCATGTTGACATGGAGCTTGTAGTGCTCTCACACATAAAGAGCTAGCAATGAATATATCACTCATAATGACACAACCTCTTCAACCCTAATGAACAAGGAGCTAACCCTTGATAGAAATATTTTTCTTGCTAGAAAAACGCAATTGTGTCAATGTAAAATACTATAGCACTAGTAGAAAATGATGAAATTAGTGACTAGGTGACTAAAAAAGTTAGTCACCACAATTATTTCAAGTGAATTACTACTAAATTTGAGCAATTTAAAGTGACCGAACTAAAATGACTAACTTAAATGACTAATTTAGTTTAGGGATAAGATATGTGACTAGATAATAAGTGACCAAAGTAAAAGCGACTAACCAAAATGACTAATTTAGTCTAGGACTAAAACATATGACTAGATAAGTGAAAAAATTAATAATGATTAACGTAAATGACTACTATAGTCCAGGAATAAAAATATGACCAGATAATAAGTACAACAAGTATATGAATTATTCATTTATGTTATTAATTTTTAATTGTGTCACTCCGGAATGAAAAATTGCAATTTTGATACTGAAGTGTGACTTGGCCGAATTTTATTTGTTGCAGTGTATTTTGGTGGCCCAATGGGAATTTTCCACATGGCCCAACTGGAGGCCGCCATGTGGCACCTCATAGGTTCCAATGCTTTCCTTGTTTAAAGGGATTTTGGCATATTTTTAGGGGAAAACTGCATGGCATTTCAAGGTTTTGAGGAGGTTAGACACCTAAGAATCAAACCCAGATTTAGGGGAATTTAACTCCTGTAGTTCCAAATTCCACGTGACAAAATAGAGATTGTTTTTATTTTTAGTTTATTAATAGAATTTGATTTCTGAAACCTAGTAATATCTTGTAGATGTATTTTGCCATAAAGTATATTATTTGCAATGTAATAGGGGGATTTTGGAGAAGTCTTGTAAAATTTATTTTAGAGCATTTACTTTCATCTAGGCTGGATTGCTAGTTGATGGAAGTTCAGTCAATCTAGATTGAAAAATAGGCCATATAGTTCATCTAGGCTAGATTTGTAGTTGAGAAATAGGCTTCAACCATATTTTTTGAAGTCATGCAAAAGAAACCTTAGTTTGTGAATCAGAAAATTGCCCTAAGTCACACCTTTAATGACACTATGGCCATAATTCAATCTAAAATAAACATTTTCTGAGATCATTGGATCTGTAAATTCAAAATTTGTTGAACATTTGCAGGATATATATTTAAGTAATGGGTAAGTATAAAAAACCTCTATGATGATGAAAAATACTATTGTAATGAGGAGTAAGATCCACACATCATAGAAATTTATCGTATTTATAGAGGCATTGTAATTGGAATGGTAAGAGCTTTCTAATTCCTTCTTCACTGTTCCTCCTAATCTTGGTTGTTTTAGGAAACTAGGTAATTCATTCACCTAGCCATTGCAAAGCCCTACATCTCAGAAATATAGTTAAAAAAATGACACTTCTGGGAAGCATCCAAAGATAATAATATAGCTTCAGTATTTTTTCCTAGTGTGTGTTATTCAATCCCTGCTCTTATTTTTCCTTTCATATAAATATTACGAGATAAAAGATATGATGAAATTTCATTTGACATTTCCTTTTGGGCATGATGGATAAAATTTGAGGAAATATGGAAATGAAAGCACATGATAGAGTTAATGGCTTAAGATTCATGCAACCATGAGCACTTAACCTCCACCCCTTGATGAAATTAATTTAGAGTAATAGGCTTTTGGGTTGGAATTGAAAATAATTACACATTACTGAAATGTACAATGATTTTTTTTGTGTCCAAAGCATGTGTGATTCAATATGGTGTGCATGGAGACACAGAATCAGGGCATATATTTCCAGTTTCATTCCAAGAAACTCCCTTCACGGCGAGGGCATTAAGAATACCTTAACGATGATGAAGAAGAAGAATTCCAAAATGATTTATTTGTCAATAGTTGTGGAAAATGAATATTTGTTTATCTGAGGAAGAAAGTTTTTCTTTATGTGCATGCTAATCAAGGTTTTCATGAATATTTTGCACAAAATAACAATATTAATCTACTACCTGTTGTAATTAAAATATGGGATGAACTATTGTGGAAGAAGTTTCATCCACAAGCGTAATCTCCTCGATCCTAGAAAATGACATTGATATTCCCAGGAGGCTTGAAATATATAGTAGTTGTTGTTTTAAAAATCTTGAAATATATGTGATTTTCATTGTGAAAAACATTTGGTCGAGACATGATATTTTATAATTTAGAGAGGATTAATAACATTAAATGGGTTTGGCATGAAAAAATTACCTTGTAATTAAAACAAAATATCACATCTATATATTTATTTGTAGTTGAATTATATTTGTATTATCACTATGGCGACAAACACTATGGAACATCATTTATTGTTGGTTGCATTTGTAGAGAAAGGATTATCATCATATATTTGTTGTTATATATCTACAATATAGTTTCTTCCTCTGCTATAGTTATTGCAATTTTTTTAATTTTTCAATTTGATGGAGCTTCGAGTGTTGTACTTTTATGAGTTATGACATTTTTCACTATCAAAATATAAAGAAAGGATTGTTTTTTTTTTAATAAAACATTACCAATTGTTTAATTGTTTTATGAGGTAGTGATTAGTTGCTTTGCACCTATCTTTCTAGTTTATCTATTAGGTATTAGATATTTTTTTTATTTCTATATTTGCAAACTTGTTTTGCAAAGTTTATGATTATAATAATAATAATAATATATTTTTTATGGTTGTTGTCAAGACAAACACAAATTTATTGTATGACAACCCTTGCTTGTAAAATTTTATCATACCTATGAGGTGTAGACCAATTGGTTTGAGTGGAGTTTAGTCTTCAATTTGTCTCATGTTCAAACCTCATGGGAAGGGGTTGTCGATGGAAGCCACTTATGGGGGAATTAAACTATCCCAAAGAGCATCCATCATCAACAGAGCTTCACACAATCCTTGGAAAGAACCATGAATCTTATCTTACTGTTATGTTCATTTTAGAGTCTTCCTCACGTGCATTCTAGATTCCTTAATAGGTGGATTTCAATATTATTTATTCAATCTTATAAGGTGGCTTCCATTGCTGAGGATGAAATGAAAGAGAAAAAATGAGCTAGTGGGAGCTGTACTCCCACCCCATGATGGGAGGCACCCACAAAATTCTTGCAAGCGTTGGAGCCAAAAATTCCACGCAATTCAATATGAATATACCCTTAATACTTGAAAATGGTTAGAGAATATAAATAAGGGGCTTAATATTTGAAAAAATAAAGGGCCATGCCCATGGAAATAATGTAGTGTTTAGGAGTTTTAAAAATATATAAAAATAATAAATGTAAAATGAAAATGATTGACAGTATAGAAATTTGAAGAGGACAGGAGAGAATTTCACTTTAAACACATATATTTACCTCTGTGTTTCCATAAAAGATACCATAAAAGAGGTTAAATTATTCCACTTGAACCTGAAAAAAACAAAATAGATAAATACAAACAATTAACTAATTAATAAAAATGTAGTAAGAATAAAAGAAATCAAGGGTGAAAGTGAAAATAATTACCTAGGAATAGTAGAAATTCACTAAACTTATGCATTGGTTTACTTAGGTTCATTTTATGGAATCCTCAAAGAATCCGCAACAATTTATGGATTCATGTAGCATGTTTTGAAATTTCTTTTGGCTTTTATTCTTGAGTCCTTCAATAGGTGTTTTGGTGTATGGCCCTTCTAGAACTAGGAAAACATTATTTGAAAAGGAAATAACAAGAGAATCATGGGTTGTTTTCATTAATGTAAGGCTAGTCAATATACTGAGAAAATGGTTTGGGAATTCTTAGAATCTTGGTATGTTAACATCCTTGCATTAGTTTTTTTTGAAGTCTTACAAATGCTTTCTTGCATTAGCAATATATTTTTCTTCTACTTTTCTCTTTCATGATGATAATTTGATACCTACTGGGTAATTTTTGGCATGTTCTCATAATTTTTTTTATTAGATATTGTTAGGATAGTATACTATATGCCCTAATTTATGATATATATGGATTTAATAGAATTCTCATACATGATGGAAAATAGATGTCTCAAGGTGATACAATTTAAGGAAAGAAAGGATATCACTACAGATTTATTAAAATGTTCGGGCTAAACATAGTGGTTATTGATATGGAACCAATAACCTTAGCAATAAATCCTCTCATTTTGGATTACTTATTGAATCCTGGGGGTATCCTAAAGCGCAAATTTATAAGGTCTTTTATGTGAATAGATCATTGGTGCACTAAAAACCATCTTTACATTGGATGGTTCAACATCTTGATGATCCATATCATATTAAACACAAATTTTATATTCACTGTTTCTTTCATTGCATCACCTCCAATAGATATTGATGGCGTTCATGAGCCTGTTTCTAGTTCTATTATTTATTGAAACAATATTACCTTTGACGCCATTATTTCTACCTTTGCAACTATCATTTTTCACTTCTATACCATCAGGAAAGTAGTTTTTTTCGATGAATGGATACACAAAAGGGACCATATGAGCCAATCGTTCATGTCGTTGATGTACTTATTACACAACAAAAACATTTGATGGTCTATCTTATCTAGGCACTGTATGTCATTGGTTTTCATAGATGCCCAACCTATAGCAATGAGTTGCATTCTATTGTAAAAGCCTGCAAGCAATGAAAGGATTATATTCAAGCCTAGTGTGACATGTTGCTATCACATGCTTATCTAAGTGTTGCGAATCATACTTTCTTCACACTTTGTTTGATCCTCTCCTTAAATTATAACCGCAAACAAATGCTTCAGTTATATCTGTGAGGTGTCGGATTGACATCCTTCTACCAAATACTAAAGACATCTTTTATATCCTAGTTAGATTTATATTTTCCTTCAATTTTATCATCTCCTTTTGTTATATGTATGTGTGGAGATGTGAATACTTTTCTTATATTTTATAGGAGCATCACTGCATTGTAGGTCAATAAGGAGGCCTAAATTTTTGATTTGTTTGCATATTATTTGATATCTTTTGGAATATTCTAATAACGTTTCTCATCATTGATGTCACATAATCATGGCCTCTTGTGCTCCTAGGAGTTTAATCATTCTTCATTCTATTACTTGAACGCTAAACACAATTGGAAATATTCTTCAAATACGTGAACATTAAATAATATTGGCAGTATACTCCATCCAAAAATCACTTTGATTTTCTTGATAAATATTAAAAATACTTTTCATTTTAAAAAACAAACTAAAATTATTTTTAATCTATTAAATATTTTTTATTTTTTTAATATAAAAAAAATTTAATTATTTGAAATATAAATATTCTTATAAAAAAAATTTTAAATTCCCGCCAAGTTAACTAAACCCAACCCAAAATAAAATAAAAAAACATTAGTGTTTGCCCAATGAGATTTTAGGGGCACTTGGACAAATATTTAACTATGTGGGAGGAGTTAAAAAAAACCCTATGTTTATGTATTTTGAAGTTTAGCTCTTTCGAGACAGGTTGGTGGAGGATCGGCTTTGCCTTATAGGATCAGGTATTTCATCTCTTTTGGGACAGATTGGAGGAGGACCCGCTTTCCCTCAGAGGGTTGGATTTTTCAAGAATTTTGAAGGTTGAAAGGTGTTCTTGGATATACCTAGACAAGAGAGATTGGGCAAAGGCACTAACCTTTCCAAGTCTTCTATGTAAGTCCGTGGTTGTGTTTTCTTTTTTGTAGTACATGCCAATTACAGTCCATTAAGAGGTACGATGAATAGTTTATGGATCTGGTAATTTTAGTAGCTTCTCGTAGCGACTTATGTTACACTGAAATATCGATATTTATTGTTGCTAGTGAGTGCTTTGAATTTATTATATATTTATTTCAATCTGCATTGCAGCCTGTAATGCTAATATATATGTATGTAATGCTAATCTATACATATTGATGCAAATTAATGAATTTAATTATCTCCCTCTGGAAAAAAATAATTTTTAAGGGTGTTTGTTTCAAATCTCAGAAAAACGTGAAGTGGTAACCATAAATGATATTGTTAATTAGGAGGAAGAATCACTACTCCACTCTTCTTCACGCTTGGCTTGCGAGGTTTCTTGCAGTGGAAGTTGAAACATTGAATATTCCCTCTGTTCCGGTTTTATGTTCATTGCATTTATTATAAATCAAATGCGGAGTTTTCCCTCTATATCAGTGTGGAATATTGGTGGTATTTCTTTTTCGCTTCTTTGGCTATGGATTGGGGAGGAAACTTTGGTGGAAGAGGTAGAGGTAGAGAGACCAAGGTCAGGGTCAAGGCTAGGGAAAGGGAAGAGGCAGAGGTAGGTTCTAATATTCCTGCAACTGTTTTGGCTTCCCAAATTAGGGATCTTAATATTAGTGCTTAGGAGCCTTATAGGGTACCTTCCATCTCTATGCAAGTGCCTCCTCCTGCATCTGAAGATAGCTGCTCGATGTCGATGGCTTCTACATAGGATTCTGCTAAGGGGTTTAGCAATGTCCAAATGCCTTTGAGCTATGTTTCATTCGGATCCATTAAAGTAGAAAGAAATTTGGAGAGTGGATATGAATCTAAGGCCACTTTTGTTATCGTTAATCGACCATCTGACGGAGGCAAGAGACCCATTGGGCCTATTATATTTTATGCCAATAATTTCCGTGTTAAGTTTAACCCTAGAGTGAAAATTTTCCACTATGACTTCGATATAGAGAGAGTCAATAATTGATTTGGGAAGAAGGAAAAGGAGAAAAAACCTGGGAAAACTGAAAAGGAAGTGAAAGTAGATAGGTTTTCCAAAGAAGATACAACAGAAGTTAAAAACAAGTCATTGCAGCCTTTGGTAATGCTAAATTTATTTATGATGGAAAAAAAACATATATAGTAGTGTTTGCCTGAAGGAAAATACAGTGTTAAACTACTGAAAGATGAAGAGACCGCAACCAAAGAGATTTTTGTGGCGCTAAAGTATACTGGGAATGATCTTAGTGGAGTCTCTTTGGCCCAATTTCTAAACACCAATAGTAGGAGGCATGTATAATTAAATGCTGACCTTCTATAGTGCTTGGATCTGGTCATGAGAGAGCATCCGAATGAGAATCAAATTCTAGACTCTAGTGGGAAGAATCCCTTATCCGAAGAAATTTGAACAAGGTGGAGATATTGGTTGTGCAACAATGGCATGGCTTTAAGGGGATTTTATCAAAGTCTGAGGCCTAAGGCTCAGGAAATGGTGTTGAAATTAGACCTATCTACAATAGTTTTTCACAAGAAAATTCCTGAGTTTGAGTATTTATGGGAAAGTAGTAGAATTGATTGTAGAGAGAGATTTGAAACCAATCTCTCTCTAAAAAAGAGCTAAGGAAAGAAAAAAATATCTCAAATGGGTTGAACCCCTTGAAAATTAAATTTATCCATAGGAGGTGTTGTAAAAAATTCACAATAATAGGACTAAAAAAATAGGTGACAAGGGAAATCAGAATTCCCATGTCCAAGGACAATGGCCCTCAACCAATGGTTTCTATGGTGGATTTTTTTATGAGCAAGCATAAACATAAAATTGATTTCCAGCTGCTGCATTTCCTAGACATCATTAAAAGCAAAAAAAAGTCAAATTATGTTCTCATGGAGTGTTGTATTCTCTGTGAAGGCCAAATGTTTCCTCACGATAACTTGAACGGTTACCAATCAAAGAATTTTAGTCGAATTGCATGCCCATCTGCTGATGAAAGAAAAAGGAGAATCAATCAAATTATGCTGAGTCAAGATGGACATAGGCATGTTTCATTTCTTCCTCACTTTGGAATGGCAGTGGCTGGGGTTATGAAAAAATTGATGGGGCGAGTACTAGAAGCTCGCACGCTTAAGCTCGGATATGGAGGTTGAAATAAGAAAGTAACTCCACCCCTGGAAAATCAACAGTGGAACCTTATTAGTAGCCATGTTTTTTATGGGAGGTGGATTGAAAAATGGGGTCTCGTAAGCTTTAGCTAGGACAGGCCTTCGCCTTCTCTAACCAACATGATTTAGATGTTCACATCTTCCTTGGTGAGAAGGTGTGGAGACGTTGGAGTGGCCAATAATCCATCTCCCCTCATTTTGGATTATAAGCCCATGTCCTTGCTCAATCATATGAAAGGCCTTCAAAAAATTTTGTTGGATGTGTAGGGAAGAACCAAAGGTAAATTACAGATTTTAATCATTTCTATGGAGGAAAAACATCAAGGATATACAACTATGAAGCGTATTTCTGAAACAGATATTTTTGGATTGGTGACACAGTGTTGTTTGTTTGATTATGTAAATAAATTTGCTAATCAGGTGACCCAATCACATGCATCTAAATATTTGGCAAATTTGGAATTGAAGATGAATGCCAAAGTGGGTGGAAGTAATGTTGCTCTTCTTCATAGCTTGTCTCGCTAGTTAACGAGATTTGGCAACGACCATGTCATTTACATTAGGGTGGATGTCAATCATCGTGGATCGGGTGATAGTATGAGTCCTTCCATTGCTGCAGTGGTTGGAAGCATCAACTGGCCCTGGTGCAATTGCTATAATGTGAGAGTCAGCTACTAGAGTCACAGGGTGGAACACATCCAACAAATCGAGGATATGTCTAAGGAATTATGGGACTATTATTTCAAAGAAAACAAGAATCTTCCTGATAGGATACTCTTCTTCAGAGATGGTGTTAGTGAGAGTCAATTCGATATGGTTCTCAACTCAAAATTAGGTGCCCTCAGAGAAGCAGTGGCCCACTTCAGAAACTACAATCCTCTTGTTTCCTTCACAGTAGCTCAGAAGAGAAATCATACCAGACTGTTCCTTGGCAGAACAAAACTCGGGGTCTGGCAATGTTCCTCTTGGAACTGTGGTGGACACATTCATTATGCATCTAGGAAAATTCGATTTCTATTTGTGCAACCATTATGGGCTTCTGGGCAGAGTTGAGTAAAATTAAAAATAAAGATAGCCAGTGATTGGATAAAACCATTTCCCATGAAATAAATTTGTTGGTCGTGACAGTGGAAGTGTCGTACGTATGGGAAAATTTTCCTATTGCTAGGGTGGAATAAACTTGAGCTATTATTCACACATTTCCCCCCATTTCCCCAGCAATCGAACTAGTAATTTAGACCAGTTTGGACAAACTTGTAGAGGAGGAGCATATAGTTGAGGGTTCTCTACACCAAGTTTCAATCGGCCACACACCCGTTGTTGATCACTGCCTCTCCACTATCTACAACCTCCAGCATCTTTGAATCAAGGTCGCAGCATGAATGTAGTCTTTGATAGGTGGTATCTTGTTGTGTCAGCCTACGCGACCATATAAAATACACTCCTCTCACAATTTCTTGGGCTCTAGTGGCTCTAGTGTGAGAAGCAAACCCATAGCTATTAGCTCTGATATCAACACAATTAATTTTCCATTACACATCAACATCAGTGAATTACATCACAAACACAATCAATTTTTCTATTTCTATTACACATCAACATCAATGAATTACATCACACATATATATGGTACTTATAAGACATATAATTGTACTTATAACACTCAACAATTTCTATAGTGAGAAATTATTGTTTAGAAAATATGTAAACAACCTAATCTACCCAAAAAACCAATCTTACTTACATACTATTATTGTAAAATTTATTTACATATATACCTATACCATTATATATCAAATATACCTATATCATTATATATCCTCTCTTATTAGACTTTTTTTTTAAAACTCTTCCTTATAATAACATCCTTCATGTCTTTATAAAAACATCTTTCATATCCTCCTAATACCATTTGAATCACTCGTATTACCTTACCTTAGTGTAATACGATTCGAATAATTTGCATTTGATCCACACAAAATATACAATGTTCCTTTTCTCATATCTTTATTTTTAATTTACCAAATTTCATGATGGGTGAAGAATGCAATGTTCCTCTCCTGATTTTGGTATTTCACTGTATATAATTTTAAGAAAGTGGGTCTATGAATGCAAAGTGTGGCTATTTTGATTGGTATTTGCTGAAAATTGGTTGGTTTTAAAATGGAAAAACATACTTTTCCATAGAATAGAAAGATAGTTGCAGATAGTAGATGATATTTTTTTCAAATTATTATTATTATTATTATTATTATTATCTTGAAAATGGATGTTGTACAATGTGTTTGATATCACATCATATTCTGATAGTGCACCATGCATGGTTCTAATTTTTGAATTTTTCTATAGAATTTTTTAATTCTGAATGTCATGGCTGAAAAAAAAAAGTGATATTGTTAACTCTTGTGATCATTGAATTCGATACATGCCAATGAAAGCCATGTGATACATGAATTCATGTACTTTAATAGTAAATGTTGGAATTTGAAATACTTGACTCCCCGATATACTTCTCTTCTTATTACATTTCTGTGGTCTATGCAGTGAGGTATTTGTTTACTATCTTATTTTTCGAGTCACATTGAAAGACGCTAGATCAGTGAAGATTTTTTCACTATTTTCTATATCCCCACCCTCCAACAACTAGTAACTGCAATAATAATGTTGCTTTACCTACAAGAGGTATGTGCTTTCTCTGACCCTTACATGGAAGGGAGGATATGATAAATGAATGAAACCACTTCCCTAACAATATTGTTTGGAAACCTTGCCTCTCAAGTGGCTCAACCCTAAAATATGTCTGAGGGATAAGCTGGCCCAAGTGCATAAGCAGATTTGATAGTAACGTATTTGAGGCAGATGATGAGAAAGAAGTTAGGCTGAGGTCACACTCAATTAATAGATATTCATGTGCCTCATTACACCACATGGAACAAAATTTGACAGATAAATGGAACAAAAAGTAGACAGATAACTACATTTTTTCTCAAAAACAAACTTACACTTAATATTCCTAAGGAAAACAAAGCAAAGACTCCCAATCACTACCAAATCCCAATGAAGGAAGAGCGGACCAGATAGCTAAAATTTCCAAACATTGAAGGAGAAATAAATACTCATCCTGATTATCTTTCCAAACAGATTAGAAACGGTGTAATTTGTGTGCTCACCTGTCTTCTAGATCAACCAACACCCCATCTTGCATTGAGAGTTGGAGTTAATATATTTTGGTAAAGAAACAAAGGTTAATGTCTTTGTGGTTGATACTATTGCAAGGAATAACCAAATATCCACCTCGCATCCCTGAAAAATAGCCTCGATGGCACAATTTTATTTTTAGACACATTGGGCGAGGGATGAGCCCCCCCATTCTTGTGGAATATTGTTCTTCCCACCATAATTTGACCACGGGTATGATTGCATGATCTTCTCTAGATGTTGAAATTGAGTCTTACTAGGCAACCAACAAGATACATAATAAATGTGTGAGGCATAGAGGATCTGTCCAACCCCTTTGTCAACTTCCCATATAATGCGAGGTCCTTGTGATGCCAAAATAAAGGCTTACTCTAAAATTGTTGAATACATGGTATACCAATCCTGGATAGCCACTGGTTAAAGCCCCACTTCAAAATTTAAAATTCAATGCCTAGATACCTCATAATTACCTTGGTTCGAACATAAGTTCGAGATGTGGGAATCTAGTAGGCTGAGAGTCTAACTCTATCAACTAAAAAATTGTCTCGTGGTCACTAACCACAACATTTAATGTAGAGCCAAACATGTGCAAACAAGTATGAGCACGATCAACCAAGCCCTACTTAACACTATAGAAATAAATTATCCATTAGCAAAATTATTGTTGACCATGTCTGACCCATCAGGACGTAAGATGTCCTTCACTTTCCCTTGAATACTATCAACTTCAAATAGGTGAGCCAAGGCATCCATTGTAAAATATACAAATCTGGGGAAAAGGGGAACCCTTGACAAATAGATTGATTTAGAAAAATTTCAGGGGATAATGAGTTACTAACAAGGAGAAATGTTGAAGCTTTAGAGAGTAGAGTGTTCACCATGGCCACACATCATGGTCGAAAGTACAACCAAAACCAACATGTCTATGATGAAGCTCCAATCTGTAGAAAACAAGGCTTCTAGCCACTATCTCAAGCCCATTCCAAGGCCTCTCAAGTCTAGATTACATGTCTAGAGTAATTGGACCCTGTACAAAACCTGTATGCTCTTGTTGAACTACCTTGCATGCAAAACCAGTTACATCCTCCATGTTCTAGACTTCATGGATAATTGTGTTTGCAGGTTTTGTGGCTCCCATGATACATTTATGGTGTACTGATCACATGCAAGGACTTATGGTTAGTTGTGGGAAAAATATGTGCAATTCATCACAACAGACTATTAAACTACAGCTTATGTGGATTAGGAAATGTAGACAATTCAACCTAAAAAGGTGGTGTGATGGGTGCAGTTTCACTGGTTGCAACTTGCAAAGCCTTGGGCATTGACAATTCCACCTAAAAGGGCAGTGTGATGGGTGTAGCTGCAGCGGTTGTAAAGCCTCAAGAGTTGCCTATGGGTTGCCATGACTCATGAGGGATGAATTCACATTTTGTACCCATTTATTTCCAAAAGTCCCTCATTAACTACTAGTTTAAGACTCAAGAATATGTTCTCTAGTGATAACCTCAACTCAGAAAGTTGTATATGATATCTCTTTGTCCTTGATGCAAATATTTTAACTCCGAACCTTGTACTTGTTCCCTGACTCAAAATTTGTCTAATATGATATAAAATGTTAAGTCATGTTGAATATGGATTTTATCACTATAATTTTTAAAATTTAGAACAATATCTTCATAGTTTCAATCTGATTTTCTGCAAGATTTTTGTAATAATATCTTTAAAGTTTCAATCTGATTCTCTGCAAGATTTTTGTAATAATATATTTAAAGTTTCAATCTGATTCTCTGCAAGATTTTTGTAATAATATCTTCATAGTTGCAATGTGATTTTCTGCAAGAAATTTTTTTGAGATATGACCTTGGTAATTTTAGTGTCTTTTCATATGTTTGAGAGAATAAGTAAAATGCTTTAAATTTTGAAACAACCAATCAACAAATTTTCCATATCTGTAAATATAATAGCTCGTTAACGAGAACCTTATCATTTTGTTTCTTGGATTCATTTTTTTCGTCTTTTCAAGGGTAAATTAGTACATAATTAATAATTTAATTATGGTTTTCATTGTTGGCTCATGTTATTTGGGACTTGCATGTCACATTGTACCATCACACTCAATAAATCTCAAATGATGAAGTGGCTGAGCAAGCCTTTTAAAGGTTCAAGTCACAAAGTGTCAGATGGACACTACGTAGGGGTGCATTTGGAGATGATAATTTAATTTGGCATGTGCCCTCTAATGCCACAGTAATCCATAATTCATCATAGTGTATTGTCTTTTAAACTTCAATCTTCTATCTGTTAGCTCTAACAAAGTTAGCGTCATGCTAGTAATTAATTTGAAACTGTATTTTAGTGGAAAAAGTCACTATTTTTTGGTGGAATAGTTCATAATTTATTCTGATCATTTTTTGCGAGTGTACTAGTCACGATGATAAATCTGTGGTTTACTTCAGAGGGTTCTCAATTCTTTCTAGATATGCATTTCATCATTTTCTTTGAATACTTCTCTAGTGCTTTACCTTCATATTTTATCCCCTGCACAATTGCTCTTGACGTCCATGTTGTTATGTTTATTGGTTGTTTATGTGGAAAATTTTTCCTGAGGTTATGCAAGGTAAATCCAAATGCAAAAAAATAATATTTTACATATTGATATGTGTTCAAGGCATTGTTGTGTGATACTTGAATTTCATAAATCTAGATTTCTATTTCGTTATATATATCAATATATAAGAACATACCCATGGATTTTTCATATTTCTCAAACTGTGGCATTGTTCCTTTCTTATTGCATCTTCTTTTATATTGTTATGTTGTGATTCAAATTTCTCGTTGTGCTTTCCAGTTATTCTCCTATGTAGTACATGCTTTATTTGATTATATCAAAAGTCTTACCAATACAATAACATTTATTGTTGTATGTGGACATTTTTGTTTAGGATGGTCCATTACATAATCAAGATGAGGAGCTGGATCATGAAATTTCACTTCCTCTTTCTTAAGAACTAACTAGACCAAATGGTATATGATGTCAATTTCATTTTTTTACAGTTACTTTTAGTTTAATTATGTCATTTAGCTTGATGCCTTTCATATATTCAACTATTTTTTTTTTTCTTAATAAGACTTTGTCATTTCCATGTTTTAGTGAAACTGTTTATGGTTCGATACTCTGATACGACCTTTATCAAGTTACATGCACCCTCATTAGAAAAAACAGGAGACGTTTTCTTTCCATGACTATATTTCTTTGTCATTATTGACTTAACAAAGTCTTTTAGCTAAGAAACTAGTTTCAAGGTTATGGCATAACTTGTCAAATAAATTGAATAGAAGTTATATCCAAAATGTTAACTTGTAAACTACTTAGCTAGTTTTATGCTTTCCATTTAAAATTGAGTCCAGTTTGAACTTTGAATGAGTTGTTCCATAGACTTGAATATTAAGAGATTTTGGTGTAAGGATTAAAAATTAGCCCATAATGCCTCTCAGTTATTTATTTATTTTATCTGAATATAAAATATACTATTAACTTAGAACCACTTGGCACAAATACATCATAAATCAAGATCATACTTTGTAGAGTGTCGTAGAATAAAAATAGGAGCAAGGACACTGAATTATTTTAGTTTTCCTGGTTCTTACTACCACCCCTTGTAGTACCTCCACAAGTTTCAAATGGAAGTTCCAAAATATTTGGTATCTATTATCATCATGGCATTTATGGTACCCTGTCTCATGTTTATAGGAAATGCCTTGGCTATTGGGAATCAAGATTTATTTTGGTATGGTTTTGTTATTGAATTCCATTTTTGTCTTGAATATTGTGCTCCATATTTATAAGATCAAACTTAAATTTGTGAATTACCCATCTATTGTCATGATTACTTGACTCTAAAAACTTATAGTAGGTGCGAGTAAAAAATATCATGCAGAGGAATGGTGTTAAATTTTACAAAACACATGGCTTATCCCTCCTCTGCATATTCATAATTACATATTTAGTGAAAAAATAAAACATACTTAGTTGTGAAAAATAGGAAATTATTGTGACCCATTCATCACCTTGGTGTTCTAGTGCATATGGAAACAAAATGAGCTAAATCCTAAGACTAACTGAATACTTAAAAAACATCTTTATATTTTAATAGGTATTGTGAAAAATATTTGAAGTACAAGGTGGTATCTGCAAAGCTAGGCATGTCAATGAGGAGACCGGTAATGTATCTGACTATGTCCTCTGGAAATCATCAATCAATAAGTTGTCTATGGCATGCTTGGTGGTGCTATCTATAGATATATTGCTATGGAGTTGTAGAAAAATTCTGTGAAATTATGCACTTTGTATAGATTGGGGTGGGATAATAAGAATTTTTTTTTAATATCCAAAGGTGATAAAAAAAATTACATTCTATTGACAAGTAATCTAAATATGAGTGCTTGTTATGAATGAATACTGGTAAAGTGCAGTTTTAGAAATTAGAATAAACAATATACTTGTTAGCACTGGAAAGCTGAACCATGCAATTTTAGTTTAGAAATTAGACCTTTGCCATTTGTTCCAGTATTTTCATGAGATAATGATTAGTTGGGATGTGGCAAGGTCGTTTTTATAGCACACATATGCTAATCTATCCACATTATGGACTTAAAATTTCAATATAGTGTGGCCAACCTTAACACAGGTTCATACCTTATTTCATTATAAATAACACTCCAAATTTTATTGCTCATCTTATTTTATTATCTAATTTCCTCATTGATGTAAACCTACTTCATCAAAGTCAATAAATGTTAAGAGATTTATTATTTAGATCGTGTACATTTCAACAATTCAGCATTTGTGGTTGACATTAATTATGTTCTGTAATATCCCAAATTAGGAACAACTACACTATTGGGAATATCTCAAGATATTACCAATGTGGAGATCAGAAATACATAAACATGAGCTGGAAATAGCAGTGAATACATTAATACAAGAATTCCGGAAGATCCACATAACCATTACATTAGATTATAGCAGCCTCAATGTATACAAGATCTTGAGGAAATTAACTCTCAAGCTAGGCAATGCAACCCCAATGAAACATATACATGACAATGAAGAGATACTGCTATACAAAAGAAGCCCTGGCTATGACTGCACAATCCATGAAGGAGAACTGCTGCAAAATAATGTCAGTACATAGATACATCAATGTATAGCTCAAATAAATAATGGGGAGAAAAATATCAACCCCTAGAAACTACAATACACAATCCTCAAAAGGATTGGCTGAAATATACACAAAATGGCAATTCTGCAGAAATGTCGAAGTTGCTGGGCAGCAACTGCAACTCAGAAAATAGAAATGGATGGATATATCTGATGATGCTGCAAATGATGGCTGAATCTCATCCAAAGGATCTCTCGGGGGAAATTATGATCCAATCCGTGAAGATCTCACCCTCCAAAATAGTGGAGCAAGTCCCCACTGCAATTGCCCTAAAAAATAAAAAAGTCTAGAGAAGGGACTGTGTTGTTGGTGAAGGGAAGTACTTGGACTGATGCCAATGATCTGCAATAAGCACCAAAAAATCCTTCAATAACCTCTCTGAAAGATGAGCCAAGGAAATGGTGTGTGGAGTCATCCACTACAACACCCAGCAACATTGCGTTACACTTGAGAAGAAATAATGAAGTCACTATAAGGAGTAGTTTTGGCCTTAAGCCAAGAGATGTGTATAATGAAGAATAATACGTGAAGAGGCCTCTCAATAAGGATAAGGAATCCTAAACAATAATTCTTTGGCAATTCTTGCTAAACAACAAAAGAATGCACAATGTTTGCATAGACAATGAAATCAATAATCCCATTTATAAATAACAATGGCTGCCTTGCCCTCCTTTTAAATAAGTGAAAGCTCTCCCTCCATGGGCCCCACTCATTACAGTTTCCACCACCAAATATTCTCTTCCTCATTCACACTACGATGTATTCCAAAGTGAGCTACTCCTCTTATTGCAGCGCTGTTGACTTGGTCAAACCCAACCTTGTCTTCATGCATTTTCCCCTTTTCACACTTGAGGGTGAAAAATAAAACTACTCTGATGATCCCTTCCACATCATGATGGATTTTATTCATTTATTCAATAATAATGGGTTCCCTTACCCATTTATTAAGCTTCTAGGTGATAAAGAAAAAAATTTAATATTCCATTTAGCTATGTGCTAAAATGGGAATATTACAGTCCTCCCCTCCCAAATGTTTCTTGTCCTCAAGCAACTGCAAGGATAGAACTGAGAAATCTCCACTCAAGGCATGGAGTCTGAAATATTTTTTAGGAACATCTTCCGCATGTGGATCCTCCATACCCAAGCAATCATCCATACAAATTGAGTTACCTCCCAACATGGCAACTCATGAAAATCATCTTCCACCTTTGGCTTAGGAAATATAGGTGGGCTGGAAATCTGACCTTGGTAGACAAAATAGTCTACCCCATGTTGTCCTCCTCTCCACTTAGGATAAGTGCAGAGTATATTCTGATCTTGGGCTGCAATATTTTTTCCCTCAAGTGGCAATATGAAGACTAGACCTCCAAGGATCTCTTCTCCAATGTTATGAAACATGTTGTCCTAAATCATCTCATATGTGATGAGTTGGAAGTCACCATCATATGGCATCCAATAAATCATATGGCTCACCTCAAATGGAAACAAATGTTTTGCTGTAGTGGCAACATGTACTCTCCTGCTCCCATTAGAACATGTAATGAAAATAATGTGGGAGATCTCTCCCCCAAGGGACACATCCTGTAGATATATGGTTAAGGGATGAGTATACAAATCATCATGCAAATAAACAATACCCTTACCATAATTTTTGATTATGAAAATGGAGTGGATCAAAATTTAGTCCCCTCTTAGCCTCAAAGAGAAAAGAGGTGGTTTTGCTAACTCCTTCAAAGAGTTATGTATCTCCTCTATCTGCACATGATCTATGCATCTCCTCGTATGTTGATTTGTCAATACCATGCAAGAAAGATGATCCTAGGAATACTCCACCAACAACTCGGAGCTCCAACATGGATCTACCCTCCATAGTGACAGCGCTGATTATTCCTCATAAAGGATATCTGTTACATGGTCATCTTTTGCTTTGACATCTCTCATGCCAAAGTTGCAAGTCGGAAGGCTGCTATCCTTCCCCTGCTGCTTCTGCCACAACATAAAATCTGAAATGAGAGTGGTGAAAATGATGTTGAGAGAATGGCTCTCTCTTCCTTGAGTCTACCCAAGACTCTCAGCACTGTGATGTTATCTCTCAAGGTTTCCACTCCTCTGAAATCAATGAATGGTGCCTCAACATGTGAAGCATATCTCATCATCGGCTGGTCTAGTGGTCCCCCCGACAAAATGTCTCCATGTAATGAGACATCCTCAACAAGAGATGACTGAATATATGAATGGAGAAAACTCTCCATGCTTCCACTACACAATCCAATCACCTTATTAGGTGCATCATCCTCATAAAATACATAGGGATGTGTGCTCCTCATCACATCATGATGGTCATCCTCCCTATCTTCTCCTTGTGTTTCCAAGGTTCCACACCTCCTCAACAATGGCACATGAATTGTGCCTTGATCTCCATACATGAGATCCTGGGGAATCCCTTGCAAGGATGCAAGAATCCATCTACTTGGAGCAAGAGCTCCTCCTTCCTCTGCATGAGGCACTAGATCATCTCTAGATGGCACAACGTTGTTTCCCTCAGCTCCCACAACATAGATGGGAAACCTTCCAATGATGTTGCTGCAAATATGGAATCTCTCCCAAGGTGGAAGTAATTCTTGATCATCAAAGGTCAAGGAATGTCTCATTTTCACCATGATAGTGCCATATCCTACTCCTGCAACATCATATAAGAAATGAGAGAAAATATGTCCTTACTCTCCATAGAATAACCCAAGCAGAAAAAGTTCTTGCTGCTTCTTCATGCTCTCATCATACAAGATATGTGATGAAGACATAGTGAATGATATTAAGGTTGCATCATCACTATGCATCCATACTCTTTGTTGCTCCATGATGCCAACATCCTACCACATCTTCTCCCTCCTCATACCCTTGGAAACAGTGTATGCCAAGTGATGGCTAAACTACTTCAAGAGTAACCAGCGCAACCAAGCCTCCTGCTACCCGATATCATAAATCTGCAAGTAGCTCACCAGCTTCTTGCTCACCATCCACATCCACTAAATCAATTGTGGATGTCTCCTTCCATCCTTCATGTTGGTACTCCTCCCGTGAGGGCTACCATAATCCCAAATTAGATTCCTACATTTCATGGGATCTTGAAATGCAATCTTCCCGAGGATCAATTTGACCCTATGAGGATCCAAATAGGTGGTAGGAAAAAACCTCCCATCATGATGTGCATGGCTCAAGGAATGTCCAACACAGTCATGAGAGATTTTATCCATCTGAAGATGTCCTCCATCTTCTATCTGTTCCTGTGAGAAGGGAAGAACCTCCTCGAACTGTTGAATAATCTTGCACTCCATGATGTGTGGGAGTGCATCTCCATTGAAATCTCTCCTTGAGATATCCTCCTCATGCATGGTCCTCCAAAACCAAATAGGCCTTGGATCTATTGCTAGTAGAAGTATCTCTTTGAGTTGTGGCCTACTCATTGAGAGAGTTTCATCTAGAGAGGAGAAAGAGTTTCTTATCTCCAAATGTCTACTCCTTCTCACTATTTCCTCCATGGCTTCCTAAATGAAGCTTCTCTTTGAGTGCTCACATGAGGAATGATTCCTCTTTTCTTCATCACTTCTCTTATACAATGTAGTGCTATTCTACTGCTCTAGGTCAACTGCATGCAATGATGTAGACCCATCCAATTTTTTTACTGAAATGACAAGAGATGGAATTTTAATCATAGCTTGTGGAAATGTGGAAGCTCCTTGCAGGGCTGCAAGAGTTTCCTCTTCATTAGTGCTGGTATCCCAAACTGTTGAAGATGAAGGTTGCTCCTCCATGGTCTCAATAGTGCTAGTGCATGCCTCATCAACTGGTGGTGAGGGCTCCTCCCTCTTCTGGCCAAATCTCCTAATCATTATTGAGAAAACTCAACAAGAGTAAGAACCCTTGTATGGCTTGAATGACTGAACCACTGAGTACTTGCTTCACCTTCAAGGTGCAGTGCTGTAATTTATACAACCTCTTTGTCTACTATAGGATGTAGCAGGAAGAAAGCCTCTATCTTCTTCACCCAAACCTTTGCTGCACATGTGAGTGACCCATCAAATGTGGACAATAGAAATCTATTTCCTCTCATCATCCCATAGCTATGGGGTCTTCTTTCTTCTTTCTGCTGAATAAATTATGGAAAAGCTAGAGTATTTTGGAAGGCTCTAGGTTTAGCTTGGTATTCAACAAGGTACTCACTTAGAATTTAGAATTCCAAGTTTTCTTCATGCTTATGGTTTTCTTCTTTGTGAGAGTAGGAAGTGCATGGTCCTTCCTCTTCTCCTTCTTCACTCTTCTTAACCTCCTTAGAGAGGTCTCCTCTGGATCTGAAAATAGATGAGATTAAAATCATCTTCTTCATAACCTTGATGTTATTTGGCTGAGAATCACAAGCTGAGCCAGAGATCATGCTTTAATACCACTGTAATATCCCAAATTAGGAACAGCTACACTATTGGGAATATCTCAAGATATTACCAATGTGGAGATCAACAATACATAAACATGAGTTGGAAATAGCAATGAATACATTAATACAAGAATGCCAGAAGATCCACATAACCATTACATTAGATTATAACAACCTCAATGTATACAAGATCTTGAGGAAATGATCTCTCAATCTAGGCAGTGCAGCCCCAATGAAACATATACATGACAATGAAGAAATACTGCTATACAAAAGAAGCCTTGGCTATGACTGCGCAATCCATGAAGGATAAATGCTGCAAAATAATGTCAATACATAGATACAAAAATGTATAGCTCAAATAAATAAGGGGGAGCAAGATCTCAACCCCTGGAAACAACAATACACAATCCTCAAAAGGATTGGCTGAAATATACACAAAATGGAAATTCTGCAGAAATGTTGGAGTTGTTGGGCAGCAGCTGCAACTCAGAAAATAGAAATGGATGTAGATAGCTGATGATGCTGCAAATGATGGCTGAATCTCATCCAAAGGATCTCTCAGGTGAAAGGCTGATCCAATCCGTGAAGATCTCACCCTCCAAAATAGTGGAGCAAGTCCCCACTACAATTGCATTCAGAAATAACACAGTCTAGAGAAGGGACTGCATTGTTGGTGAAGGGAAGTTCTTGGAATGATGCCAATGATATAAAATAAGCTCCAAAAACTCCTTCACTAACCTCCCAGAGGAATAGAAGCTCCCTCCTCTGAAAGATGAGCCAAGGAAATGGTGTGTGGAGTCCTCCACTGCAACACCCAGCAACACTGCGTTATACTTGAGCAGAAATAACACAGTCATTGAAACGAGTAGCTTTGGCCTTGAGCCAAGAGATGTGGAGAATTAAGAAAAATCCCTCAAGAGGCCTCTCAAGAAGGAGAAGGAATCCTAAATAGGAATTCCCTGGAAATTCTTGCTAAACAACAAAAGAATGCACAATGTGTGCATAGATAATGAAATCAATAATCCCATTCATAAATAATAATGGCTGCCTTGCCCTCCTTTTAAACAAGTGAAAGCCCTCCCTCCATGGGCCCCACTCATTAGAGTTTCCTCCACCAAATATCCTCTTCCTCATTCACACTTCATTGTCTTCCAAAGTGAGCCACTCCTCTTATGGCAGTGCTGTTGACTTGGTCAAACCTAACCTTGTCTTCATGCATTTGTCCCTTTTCACACTTAAGGGTGAAAAATAAAGCTACTATGATGATCCCTTCCAAATTATGAGGGATTTTATTCATGTATTCAATAATAATGGGTTCCCTTACCCATTTATTAAGCTGCTAGGTGATAAAGACAAAATTTTAATATTCCATTTAGCTATGTGCTAAAATGGGAATAATACATGTTCCTTCCATTCCTAGATTACCATTATTAGCATGGTGGAGTTTGTAGTGTTATTTTTTGAGTGAAATTGAAGGAAGCTCTACACAAAAAGTCCCCAATGCAAGAATTTAAGGAATACATAACTTCTACAGAGCAACGAATGAAAAAAGTGACATCTATAGTTTTGGAGTGGTGATCTTGGAGCTGGTGACGGGAAGACAACCAATAGATCGAGAAATTGGAGAGGATGAAGATCTTGTGAAGTGGGTGTGCAATAAAATACAGAAAAATAATGGAATTCTTGAAGTGTTATATCTTGAGTTTGTGGACTGATTCAAGGAGTAAATGACAATGGTTCTGAAAGTAGGACTCCTTTGCATAAGCAACTTTGCCATCAACTGGCCAACAATGAAGAGATTTTTACATTTGCTGCATGAAGTTAATACCGAGCACAAGGCCAAGGTAACTACTAAGGATGAAAAATAGTCTCTTCACTAGTACGTGGAACCCACAATTTGCATTGTATAGGCATGATGGTAATTGTGTTTGGCCTATAATTTTCTTCTTTACATGGCATCCATATTTACTTCCACTTTGTAGCTTCTAAGTTTGTTTAGAGTTTGTTCATGTATAACCTTTTGAATATAACCTAATACTAATAGCCAAAATAGAAGCTTGCCTCTGTAACTCTTTGGGCATCATTCTCCACGACAATCCAATGGTTAGAGGGTGCATCTATCTACCCAGTATTGGGCCATTATGTTGTTGTGTTTTTTATAAATATACCCTCCAAGTTAATAACTATGGTGGGTTGGCTAAGACATAGAATTTTCTCCCTATTAAACACCATGAGGAGAGCACAAAGTGATACCATTGTCATCATCATCTATTTTAGCATCTTATTATTGATCTCCTATTGCTCTATTCTCCTTGGGCACAAACATTTAATTGTAAACCAGAACACTGAAGCTTTCAATGTAATATAGGTGGAAATCAAGATGATTTTAGTGGTTGTTTCCTGAGATTCTAATTATCCTATTGTCATAGATGGTTATTTCCTAGAAGTTTAATTATGGCCTCTGGCCGTTTTAAAATCGTATTGTAACATAAAAATGCTCATTTCTAAATTTTATGTGTTTTTAAACATTCCTTCAATTAAATCCCAATCAGTGTGTATTTAACCATTCTCTGTATTAAATCATGACACCATAGGACAACAAAATTGTAACAGGAAAATCATGTTCCTTCTTGAAATTAAAAACATATTTAATCATTAGTAGTTTTGGTAAATATTAAGTATTTAATCATGAATAGTTTTGGTAAATAATAGGTATCATAGAGGAAATTAATCAATTGAGTTATTTTCTTTTTATTATGTATATTGAATATCATATTTATTCTTATTGTATTTTATTATGTACATTGAACATGTTATCTCTATCAACTTTTGATCTTCCTAGATCTTCTATTCCTTTGGTGTATATTTGCACCTTTAGGGGTAGTTTCTAGTTTAAATTCTAATTATTTAAAGGGTGTTAGCTCAATGGAAGAGAACCTTCTTTACAAGTAGGAAGTTGGTGGTTCGATTCCATCGTGCCCTAATATTCATAGGGAATGGCGACGACCAATTTTTAGTGACGGATGCTCTTTTGACCATTACCAATGAGCTTATGGTGACATTTTTCGACCCTCACCAAAATATGAAATGGTGATTGTCAACGAACACCACCATATATATGCATCAATAGTGATGACCATGAAAGGTCCATCACCATAAATTGTTGTTGTTGATATGAAATGGTGAGGGTAATTATTTTTCATTATAGTAATTATTCGTGACAAACCTTGATGTCAGCAATGAGCTTATCATGATCAATGAATGTCATCATATATATGTACCAATAGTGACGACCATGAAAGGTCCATCACAAAAAAATCATTGTTGTTCATATTAAATGGTGATGGTCACTATCTGTCATCAATATTTGTGATGGACCTTGAATGTCACCACAACACATACTTTCGGTGACGCCACCTTTGGTGATTTTCTTTTTTTGGTGACGGAGGCTATTTTCTGTCACCATTGATCATATGAAATGGTGACAGTCACTATTCGTCATTCTAAATCATTATTAGTGACAAACCTTGAATTTCACCACAACACTTATACTTTCGGTGATACCACCTTTGGTGATGTTCATTTTTTGGTGACGAATGCTCTTTTGACCCTCACCAATGAGCTTATGGTGAAATTTTTCTCCCCTCACCAATGTCCTTTTTTCTTGTAGTGCATGGCCAACTGTGCACTTTGTTCCTTTTCCTTGATCAATTTATCCATCTTGGTCTCCATATTTCTGATTTGTGCATTCTTCTCCATGATCAATTTGAGCATGTATTCCTTATCGTTCTTTTATTCTCCTATTTCTTTTTTCTGTGGGTCTTCAGTTTTTGGAATCTTTAGCTGATTTCTAAGTGTTGCAATATCAAAAATTTTCCTCTTTATTAACTCTTTAGCTGCTTTGACATTCTCTAGATTATAGTGCATATTTATGACCAGATCTTCTAATGACTTGATTTTGGTGTCCTTTTCCAGAGATGAAATTCCTTTCAATCTTTAGCTGAGATTAAAAATTTGTGAGAGACACCTATAAATTTGAAACATTCATAGAGGTGTTAGTCAAAGTAGAAAAAATCATCTCTCCTGTTTACTTATGCATCTCCATCTGATCGATGGTATGGATGTAATTTGTGTCCAATTAAAAGGAGGTCTTCTTGTAGTCAGTGGTTGTCTATGCCAGATGTGGAATATGAGCTTGTAAGAATATCATTTGTGCTCTTCCCTTCTCTATATCAAAGGATGATATAAGCCTTCTTTGAACATTGGAATTTTGTTTCCAAAATTGAGTGTAGGTGTTGCCTAGAAGGATCTCATTCTTGAGATTTATCTTTTTGTATTTTTGAAAAATAATCTTCTCGTTATCTCCATGAATTAGCCTAGATGTTTGGGTCGGGTCCTGATGATCTTGTGACACTAATGATGTTGTTGGGGACTCTATGAATTTGCTACCTGATTTTGTAGAATCAAGTGTCTCTTTAATGACTATGGTATATTTTTGTTCCGTTTCTTCTCCCAAATCTGTATTATGACTCCTTTTAGTTTTCTTTCTATAGACTATCTTGAATTCCTTTGTTGAGCTTCATGCCACTGAAGGGGATCCTTCCTCTCTTTGTCTCTTATTTTTCTTCTCTTGAGGAGTAGGAGTATGTATATTAGATGTGGACATGAGCTGTCCCTCTGCGTCCTGTAAGGTTTTCTCTGTCCATTCCAATTGATTCATATACCTTTCAATATTTTTCCTCAATGTGTGCACATAAGGAGTGGTTTTGTGTTCCACCCTCATCTTGTAGATTAGGCCCAAAGAATAATAACACCATGTAAACCTAAGATTAAAGTTCATTTTTTTTAGGAGCATGTTTGCTTATTCACCAACTTCCCTTCTATTACAAATAAAGATACCAAACAATGTATTTATTCTAAACTTAGAATTCTTATTTGCTGAGAAAAAATGAATTTCATCTGATTTTTATCATTTTCCTTATATTCTCCAGGTAAAATAATCTCATTGGAAGGTATTTGGGAAGCTTGTATGGTGGCATATCACACCCATACACACTGATATATGTGTAGTTTTGGAAGAGGTACCAATCTCTTGTTTTTTCCTGCTCTGTCAGGTGCAAGACCTTCTTAATTTCTTCACTGGTTCATGGGTCTGCATTGCTGGTCAGCAGGCTCGTGACTGGATGAATGAACTGTTCTATGTATTCTTTGAAGGCGTAGTCATCTGAATATTCTATCACCAAAGAGGTCTAAAAAATTACTGATTTTGGGTTCCCTTCTTCATCTAATTTATCCAACAAACATGGGAACATTTCTACTTGGTAATAAATGATCATATGCACAAGAATGGAAGAATACTTGAATACTCCTTCAGTTGGTAACTTTAGGAGTTGTTCATGTATGCTGTCAGCCAAAAATTGACTAAAATTAAAAACAACTGAGGGCTTTTGATCTGTAGAGAAAACTAAAAAAAAGAGAGGAGGGCTTCATCTATACACTCATCAGAATAATAACCCAGTAGGCATGAAAGCACATAAATGATATGTTTGGCTTGATCAGGGAACATGGAAGAAGCATACGGTGGATTGTTCTAGGGAAATTGGGCATTCTTAGGCAAAAAAAAAAAAAAAATATGTGTTATTTTGGAGAAATATAACTTCTAATACAATTATTTTAAGGCTTCTACACAAAAAGGGGTATTGGCTTCAATAGGAGGGACTTGCATCATCTAATAATTTTTTTTGGAAGTAATTGTGAATAAAAATTCCCCACTTGGGCCTACAATGGCTCTCTAGTTAGGTAGACAATAGGCTTGAAATTTCCTAATGAATTCAGGAAAATGATGGGTTTGAGGGAAGATGTAGAGGGGATAATTGGACTGCCAGAGTCCAATTTCATTGGTTTGATCAATGTATTTGTCCTCGAGCCAACAATACAGTTTGAAAAGGTTGAACTTTCACTTTGTCTCAAGAATTTTGTAATCCATATCTACAAGTGGGATGTGATCAAGATTGACAGGGGGATGAAGCATCAGGTTGATCAGGCCATCGTTATTTTTCGTTTTGGGAGGGATCATCAAAATGCAGGAAAAGGAATGCAACAATGAAGAAATACCAGGAATTGTGTCTGTCAACTAATTTTTGGTGGCAAAAACTAGATTTACCTATGCTTTATCAATTCATTTGTCATCTATGAAGGTTTATTGTATAGGAATTATTTCAAAAATGATGGAAGAACGAGAAATCTACAGGAAAAAGCATTGAAAATGATGTGCGGGAGGGGTTTTTATGGTCGTGGCGCATTTCCATTGGAGGAGTGAGACCGTTGTCAAATTCAAATGGCTATCCTAGGAATATTAATGGTGTAATGGTTTGGGCCAGGTGTTAGGATGTGAGTGGAGGGGAACGTGCGGGAAAAATGGTGGGAAAGGATGGCGGTTTGGCAGATTTCGGAGGAGGTTCAAGGCGGTAATGGTTTGTGGGCGGTGTGAAAAATTATGCAAGGCTGACACATATGGTCAGTCCGGCGGGGAGGAAAACAACTTTTCAGACACCCCCCCACCGGTAAAGGTAGGATGGAAAGGAGGGGCGGAAAATAATCGTCGACCATTGATGTAATTTGGTGATGATTGAGTCATCAATTGAAGCGTATGTCTTAACACTACCCAACAAATTCCTTTTGTCGTTTGCAAACCTTACTATATGTGGATAAAAAATTGGATAAAAACATTTCATTGTAAACTCTGCATAATAGCGCAAATCATGTAAAACCTACATTTTTACCCTTTGAACCTTTTTTTAACCCTTTTTATCCCTAACCTAAGACTATTTTTGACCAATCAAAGGGTGCACTTGAATGTGTAGATGCTTGTTTTATTTTCTTTGTGGGGAAAAACACCTACTCTAATCCTGTATATCATTTTTTACATTGATCCAAATTAAACAATTGAATCAACTTATTCATCTACCTAACTGGTATTAGCCAAGATTAGACAATTTGACTAACTGTATTATCTAATCTAATTAAGAGAAATTGAAACTTGTTTGATCATGATTAAACTGTATGCTCTAAACAATGACTTAGGGTTTGTGGGATTTTGAACAAGCTACACACAAAATTCAATTTATTCTAGAAAATCAAACTATCTATCAAGTAGTGGCATTTAAAATTGCATTACTTTTAGTTCTATTTTTATTTTTTCATGTGGTTCTCATCATTATTTTTTTCTTTCTCTGTTTTTTCTTTTTTCTTTTTTTCTTTATTCGATTTTTTATTTTTAAATACCCTCTTTTCATTCTTTTTTCCCTTTTTATTTTTTATTTATATTGTTGGAAATCATTTGAAACATGAAATATTATTTACATTTTGATATAACTGAGATAAAATAGTCAATCACCTTGTGATCCTATAAATTATAGGACCTTGCCAGTGGCTCTAGCTAGGGATGGCACTCTCCCTGTGAGGTGCTAGGAACCTTTGACCAGTAGCCCTGAATGTTCTGCTTCCAACATGTTTCTTCATCTAATTTATATTTTGTTGTTGTAGTAGCTATGGTGGCACATTAATCAACAACTTAGGGTCTTCTTTGTGGGCTCCAACTGTTGATAATAGGTCACCCAATAAAAACAATTAAAGAAAATGATATTTATAATGAGTTTATCAAGAAACAGTTATATTCCTGTGGAAAATAATGCTTTAGCATCCTGACATTCACAAGTCCACTAGGTAACTCTATTCCATAAAATTCTTTGAGGAAAAATGAATCATGACCCCTGTAGGCATGAATGATATAAGGTCCTATCCATAGGTTGTCAAACTTACCATGCTTACCCTTTTCTTGTCTTCTTAAATCCAATTTTAAAACAATGTCCCCTAACTGAAAATAATCAACCTTAGTACGTCTGTCATAAATTTTCTTGAAATTTTCTTGTATGAATTGTGTTTTTCTGTACACTTCTTCCCTGTATTGTTGCAGCTGTATGGTCTAATTTATCCTTCTTTGAATATCATTGGATTCAACCTACAACTCTTGCATCATTTTCATAACTAGGACACCTAAAGAGGTTGGAAAGACAATGTTAGAGTCCTATGTCCATATATATCAAACATTTCCAATCTGTCAATCTATTCGTCAGAGTCAAAAGTCAAATTTTGGTCTATACTAGCAAACTTTTCCATGTCACATGGAAAAAAGGTCTTGAGTCAGTATCTAGGTGTCATTGTTTCTCCCACCATTTTTCAGGGGCAGAAATCATTCCATAATGGTATAGAGTATGCATGTGATGGTAAGTATTATCCCAGTCGCCATTTTGGAAAAGGGAGTCTTTTCATCCATCATGGTTATCATTTAGTAAAAAGTCTCATCATCATCCATACATGATAACTCATCATTACAAGTTAAAATATGAGGTTTAGGAGTTAGCAATTAGGAGATAAAATTTACTTCAAGTAGAAAAGGTACCTCATGTCACATGTTTTCTCAAGACCCTAACTGAATAATGATTGCCTCATAGTACATCTTTCCTTATTTAGCCATTCCCCTTACTAAAATACTCTCATTTAACCATTTTCCAAAAAACCCTAGTTTTTTACTGCGTTTTTTCCCTAGGTCTGTAATTCACTCTTTTCACCCATTATTTATCAATGATTTTGATAAAATCCACCTATAATATCTTCCTAACATCTATCCCCACCCCCCATATTTTTTGCAAAAATTTTCCTACCTCCCTTCCCTCTCATTCCCTTCCCCTAAGTTGATGCTCTTTTGCGCGGCGCTTTTAGATAGTCACCACATTCTCATCATATCTCTTAAAAATCACACCCGTTTTCCATGAAATTTTTACATGAGATGAATGGGAATGAAATTAAAACACCCACTTAATTTAAGCTCAAAATTATGCACAATTTGCGAGAAATGAGCCATAATCATCTACATAAATTTTTGGATTTTCTTGATATTTGTCACTCTGATTGGGCTTAATTTTTTTTTTGAGGTTAATTATGAGGATATTATTTTTCTATAAAAATTTCAGCCCATTTGGATTTACTATTTGTCATATATGGCTAAAATATAGTTGCTACAAGAGAGTCGTTGAGCTCTTGACTCTGTTTTTATCATCATTTTCAAAAGCGATTTATGACCAAATGGAGATGAATTTTGGAAAGAAAAAAGAGGGTTTTGTTAAGCATGGAACCAATCACAATTACCTCCTTCAATTTTTGCACAGGTGTTATGGTTAAAGATATATGATTTTTCCTTCCTTGATGTGTTCTTGTCATTGTGCTTCTAGGAAGTCACTTTTGAAGTCAATTTTGCAGAGGTTAAATTTCTATTTTTGCATGGTTTAAAGACTGAAAGGTATAGTATACATCTCAAGGTTTCCTTACAAGTCATCAACAACACCAAAAAATCCATCTAAACCATAAAAATTTCAAGTCTTTATTTTGCTGCACTTTTGCAAAATTTGTTGTGTTTCTGTGTGAGAAATTTTTACATGTAATAATGTCAAATGTAAAAATGGGTTGATGTAAATAGTTATTTAATGATTTTATTTTATTTCAATAGTTTTTTTAATGATTAATATTGTAAAATAATCTGGTAATCAATTCTTTGATAGATAAGCTCAATTAGTTTAGAAAAAAGGGGAAAGTTGGTTTTAACTACCCTAGGGTTTAGCAATGGATAGGATAGGTTCATGAATCAATTGCTATGGATTAGGATTTGATCCCTTAAAGGGGAAATCTTGTTTTTCTACTATATTTATTAAAAAACAAGTCTAAGAAAAGGTTTGGATAATAGAGGTAGAGACATTTTGGAACTGGTGTAATTGATTTTTGGCAGAATAAATATACAATTGCACATATTTTTCTGGGATTTATGTGTTGTGGTCAGTGACATTTTTTTCTTCAGTTTTTCTTAAGCATATGATTGTTAGACGTTTCTAGGAGCTATTCATATTTATTCTTGTGTTTATCTCTTAAGTGTTAAACAAAAATCATTATCCAAATGTTTTGTTTTGTCTCAGATTATCATCCAAGTGTAAGTGAATTCATGCATCTATGCTCACTTACTCTATTTCATCTGATTTCCTCATTACCATACTACAATGACAAATCCATTTGCATCTCTGATTACATCTATCTTGCCTCAAATAATGACAACAACTGATATTTTAACCTATTTGGCCTAGTTCCTAAACCTATTCATTCACATCCAGTAGAACTTAAATCAAAACCCCACTCTGAAAAGTACCTAGCCTAAAACCCTATTAATTCCAATCATATTTTGGTTTATTTTAGAGAGATCCCTCTTTGATTTGGTAGGGTTAGCTCCCAAGTCAATTTTTTTGGTCTGTGGTTACATCTTTGGTTTCTTTTCTCAGTCTTGGGAAACTAAGGAGCACTAACATTTTTGCGCCTTTGCTGGGGAGCGAAAGGTCACATTTTCCCCGGGTGTGAACGACAAGGATCAGATCTGATTGTTGATGGTGGAAAGTGATCAGACACATGAAGGTTGAATCGTTCACCTCGCGATTCCAACTTGATGCAAAGACTACACTGGAAGCAGGATCTAGAAATGGAGATGAGTTCTCAGTCCAGAAGATATGCTCCTATGCATCGAGATCATGTTCCAGGGTTTCCAAATCGTGTGCCTTAGGTATATTGGTGAACATAATTGAAAAAATTCAGAGATGGAAAAGGTGATGATGCTACACTTAATTTAATAACGTTGCATATACATGTGCGTAACATGAGGATTAATTTTCATGAATATTTTTTAATGAAGATGTTCATGATCACATTAGAATAAAGAGCACAGTTTTGGTATGAAATATTTCCTCCTACTTGTATTTATTCTCTCAATTATTTTCACTCGGTATTTTTTGATAAGTATAGATAAACCTATCCTTCTTTGCTTTTGATTGAGAATTGTTGTGATCACTTTGAGAATTTTATTCAAGAGCTAGAAATTACTTATGACAATGAAGAGTTTATGGATGATGAAATCCTAGATGCTTTGAATGAAAACCATTTTCACCACCATGAGAACATCATGGATTCTACCCTGGATGACAACGAACTTGAGCAAAATTCTTCAAAAGATGACATTGATCTTCCATATTCCAAAGTTGATGATAATTCGCAACAGTATTTTCAATCTTAAAGTTGTTAGTGTCTATCAGTCACCAATGTTCAAATGTACTCTTTCAAGATTAGTTGATAGGGTCCTAGGTCAAATTTTATAATTTCAAATAAAATTTTGTCATTGGTTGTTGTCTAGGTAAACGTTGCTCCCTCTATGCACTCAAGGTCATCATCATTCATCTCGGTCAAGTCTTCAATTAAGCATCTATGGTCGTGAATCAGTTAATATACCATCATCTAGGTCATGTTGTAGGATTACATTTGAGGTATCATCATTTGTTCATGTCATCTGTTAGGGTCCTATAATTTATAGGATCTCAAGGTGATTGAGTATTTTGTATTTGTGATTTTAAATTGTAAATAATTTTCAATATGCAAATGATTTCCAAAAAATGTATATATAAAAGAAAATGAAAAGAGGGTATGTCAAAAAATTAGTACAGAGAAAAATACAAAAGGAAAGAAAAGTTGAAAAGAATAAAAATGAAAATAAGAACCCCACAAAAGATAAAATAGAAAAATAATACTGAAAGTGCTGCAAATTCAAATGCCACTACTGATAGAATAGTTTTATTTATGTCATCATCAAATAATATTTTGTGAAACTTGTTTAAAAATGCCACAATGACTAGATTTTTGTTCAAATCATACAACTTAATTATGATTGAACAATCGTGATTTTTTGTTAATTAGGTTAGTGAATAAAGATTTGCGAAACAATTTAATCTTGGAAAATCACTAGTTAGGTAGAAAATGATATTGATTCAATTGTTTAATATGAATCTATAGGAGAAATAATTGATAGAATAGATTAGATTTTTTATAAAAAAAACTGATTTGGGTTTGCTAGCTTAAATGCACCCTAATAAAAATAAGAAAAAATGTTAGCTTAGCAAAAGAAATGAAATTCAATGGGTAGATAGAAGTTGTTTTGGAGCCTTAAAAATAATTAAATTGGTCATCCTAAGTTTTGGTTTTCAAAGGTATTTATGCATATGAAACGAAAAAGGGATAATATTAATTTATCCTAACTCTAAGTATTTTGCGCCTTAATAAAGAATCTTGGCATATTACCATATATCCTAATTTTTTCATCTTCATTAAACCTCCCACTACCTGAAAATTTGTCATGTCGCATCACTTTAAACCCCACACATATATTTGCCCATCATCTCCTCCACCCTTGATCCTATGGTCCACATTCGTTTTCGGCCCCCCCATCTCCATTTGAGCTTTACCACTGGGGGGGGAGGGTCCAAATTTGTTTTTTTTAGCTTTCGAGCCCACAACAACTTGGCGGCTGCTCCAAATTCCACAACCCCCACTACTCATACTGCTTACCGCTTCATACCACCCCCCCAAAAACTGATTTCCCGCGTAGTACTGAAACCACTCACCTATATGTTGTGCCCACCAATATTGTCATGCCAACTCGCATATTCTCGTTTCCAATTACGTCCCTTCTAGTGGAAAAACATCCGTTAATGCATTTAATTACATAAATAACTATTAATATAAAAAATACACACCACAAGCAAGAGAAAAAACTAATTGTGTATAAAACCATGCATTCTAAACCTTCTTAACTTTTACCTTACTCATATCTCTACAACTTTCATTCTTGTGACAATTTTACTGAGCTCTGGATCGATTCATCAGGTCATTACCAATCCTAGCACTGTGTTTACAGTGCCTTCTTCAACAATCCAAATCTTTACTCAGTATTGGTAAACCTATTATTTTCGGAACCCTTTCAATTATCTAAAAACAAATTTATTCATGCCTTCTAAGAAGAAAAGTCAAGAGGAACCAATTAACCCATTGATCCATCCTTCTATTAATCTAGACCATATCCCTCTAGCTGATAGAGATTAAAAAATTCATGAAACTCTATGTGAATTTGAACTTTTTGAGATGTATTGTTGGATATAAGACAAATACATAGACACGTCAGATGAAATTGGACTGTGGGAATCAAAATTACCTCACTATATTTTCCCCCATACCCACAGTGCCCCTGAATTCATCCGCAAATGTCAAGCCTACTACATACCTACCCATAGAGCCATAATTACCCCCACAGGTGAAATTCTCTTCACTATAACTACACAATCCATTGATCAAAAGATGTGGGTGCATTCAATAGAAGATGGAACCCCTTTCTCCCAAGAATCCCTCAATGAATTATATCAGAAGCTAGATTTTTCTAAAAGGGCTAAAACCCTTGAAATTTTTCTAGCTGAAGATACTCAATTGCATAAAAAGAACCCTCCTGAATCTTCCTCCATTTTCCCTGATAGAGCCAAGTAAATAATCACAATAATTTCATACCTCCTTGGATACTATTCTAACCAGTGGGTAGATGAGCCAATTATAGGTTTCCTCTCCATATTTTCTACAGATTCTAAACCATCTATCCTTTTTAATTTCAACCAATTCCTAGTAGATAGTATTCATGACCAATTTTTTGGATTTCAAACATAAGAGATGTTTAAATATTCCTCTGTTCTAGTGTATATGTTTTTATATATCTAGTAAGACAGATTTAAATTTTCAATGTAGAAATTGGATGATGATGACAATCAATATTCAGTCATCTTTTGGACCACAATGGTGATGAAAGAGCAGAATGAGTATTCATACAAACAATTCATTGAACTATTTGTACATCCAAAAATGAGCCTTCGTATCAGTACAGTTGAACCAAGATTTAGTGAGGACATTAGAAGGATTCTACATCTATCAGATCAAACAAAGATAGATGACTGGTATTTTTAGCAGAAATACACAGAGTTGAGAATTTATGGCTATGAGCTTGCTCCTTACAAGCTTCAAAAATTCCTCCTAATGAGGATTTTTTCTTTAGAGTATATCAGTCAGATTTTGAATGATGATGAATTCCACTTTGTATTAGCAAACAAGAAGTCATAGTTCAACATTAAAACGTAGATTAGGCCATTTATTTGCAACACTGGGTCAGAAGGGGAGGAAACAGACAAAATCTTGAATGAAAGGAAGTTAAGCCTTAGTTGTACCTGGTCCCATGATCCATTGGGAACTGTTAGATGGAAAAATCCCTCTTGCTGACAAGAGCGATCTCCCTAGTATCCTAAGGATATCTAGAAACAAACAGAAAAATGTAGACCATTTTCTCTAGACCATTATGCTTAAGAATTATTAATTAACTATGGAGAGATGCTCCTACCTGAATTCCAATGCTTTACTTGGTCTTCAATCCAGTCACTCTAGAAGATATTGATCCAACGTGTAAGATCTGTAATTAAAGACAAGCAAACAAGATCAAAAGCATATGCAAGATATGATAATTCAAAAGCAATAATGTATCTTAGTGATCAAGGACTCCAAGAATTGAATTATTCAAAAGATAGATGAACAACTCAATGAGAAAATAGAATCCATGATAATTCAAAACCTTGATGTTTGTAAGGGTTCTTCCAAGGTCCCAAACAATTGTTTTCCTTAGTTTGAAAAGAGTCCAACTCTTTGAATCAGCATGAAACTATGGCTATGAGTACGTAATCTCCCTCATGCCCATGATGCCAAATATGGAGAGTATAATTTATTCAGAAATTCACCTCAAAACTATCAAATTATAAGTACCCTTGAGACTGAAACATGGTCTCAATTTATAGCAGAAGGGAGGTAGTTTCAGCTCCAATAAGGAAGGGATAAAGCCCTCTCATCATGGGATTTCAGCTCCAAAAACCAAGGGATATCTCCATTTATGAAGGGATAAATGTTCATGAATGAAAGGGGCGAAGCCCAACCAGATAACACTTCTAGAAAACCCTAGCTGGGAGAATATTCGACCAGCTGGGCTTCTAGAACTTACTTTTCTCCTTATTTTACCTTTTATGGGGGTCCATAGTTTTAATGAGCAGAACGTGCAGGATGTGCCACAAGTTTTATAGCAATAAACCATGGTACCGCAGGAAATTACTAGGAAAAATGTGGAGTTAGGAATTTTATGATTTTTAAGAGCTTTTCTCCAGTTCCAAGACTTGATTTAGGAACTTTATGTTTTTAGACCTCTAAGGGAGCAATAAAAAGTAATGATGAACCCATATAGATAGCTAAACGTCATGGTGACAAATTTTAGTGTAACATATTCCCCCCTAAAGTGCAAAGTCTGAAGAGTTCTGAAGAGTGAAGTGCTTTATCATTCCGAGGATTGGGCTACAAGCACACTAGTTGAAACCCTGAAAAAACATTCAGTGCAAGAATATATATATATGTATATCATCGCTGAGGTAGGAATTCCCATACTCAGATCGAAACTAACTACAGGTTATGATACAGAAATGATTTTAGAATTACATTAATTAGTAGACATAGCATGGACACAGCCATCTATTAGAAATAGTCTACTGTATGATGAATAATAAAACTCCTCGCAGCCTGGATGGTGGAAACTAGATCAGGGTCTTGATTCCTGCTTCTCGAACTAGTACATTTCTATCCATGCGATTGATTATGTTGAAGTCGAACATGGTAGAAACCACTTGATTATGTAATATCCAAAAATGGGAATCACACAACAACCCTACTGAAATAACGCACTCCTGAGAATTCTGTGCACTGAAATGAGTTTGCAGCTCCCGGATCCCTTAGATTAGCTCATCTAAGATTTAAATCCAAAAGGAGATAAAAAAACAAATCAAACTAGGTGGGTTAAACATATCTCAGACAACCTAGTCTAGTTGAAAAACACCCAAAGAGAGGGGCTGCAACTATATGCAAGGAATGATTCAGAAAATAACACAGATCCACTGAAGCAAAGAAGTAGGCTAATATGGAGGTTTAAAGATTAGATATATAACAACAAATTAGATGTATAATAGAACCCATACATTGTACAAGAGAAAACATAAAAAGATAAAAAGATAGATCTAATTCAGATCTCTGTACAAGAAGAGCTCATCTATACATTCCCCTTGGGGTTTTGTGTAAAACATGAAGCACAGAGAGTAGATCTGAGATCTAGAGTTGTAGATCTGCAGAATTATTCAGAAATTACTAAATCATACAATAGAACATAAGATCAGATTTGAAACAAACATGGATTGGATGGCAAATCCATGGATCACCACAGTGAGAGGAAGAATCCCATCACCAGAGATCTCTCCTTCAAAATGCAAACAAAACACCCTTCAACTGAAACCTTACAGATAACGTAGTCCAGGGAGAGGAACTACAGTGTATGCTTTGAGAATGATTTGGCCTGATGCCAAAGTCTGGATCTGAAGCTCAATCAGCTAATGCACTCTTCTAGGAGGTTAAAAGACACACTCACTGAGAAGAGGCACTCGTAAAATCTAAATCTAAGCAGATCTAGTGCCTTCCACTTACTACAACTCACAAGGAAAACCCAACCCTCAACAAGATCGGCATTGTAGGTGTAAGGTGAAGCTTGGCCCAAGCTAGATAGTGGACAAGATGGAACAAGTCCCCACCAAGAGCTTCTCAAGGAAGGTGGTGGGAATCCTACACAGGAAAACCTAGAGAGGAGTATCTAAACAGACAATAACTTCAGAAATGATAATCTTCAACAATTCCTTCATGCTACTCTCCTCTTCCTTTTATAATATTGGAGACTTGTCAAACCCTAAACCACTTCATTGATTTATCCCCTTTCTCATGTAGAACCTCTAAGTGGAACTGCGATGTGCCTCAAGGAGGTTCAATGCATGCACTACAAGAAAAAAGGACATTGGTGAGGGGTAAAAATGGTCACCATACTCTCATTGGTGAGGGTCAAAAAAGATTTTGTCACCAAAAATTGAACGTTACTAAAGGTGGCATCGCCGAAAGTATAGGTGTTGTGGTGACATTCAAGGTCAGTCACCAATAATGATTTATAGTGACGGATAGTGACCGTCACCATTTCATATGAGAAATGGTGATGGACAATCGCCTCCGTCACCAAAAAATTGAACGTCACCAAAGGTGGCATCGCCGAAAGTATGTGTTGTGGTGACATTCAAGGTCCATCATGAATATTGATTATCATGACAGATAGTGACCGTCACCATTTCATATGAACAACAACGATTTTTTGTGATGGACCTTTCATGGTCGTCACTACTAGTGCATATATATGGCGACGTTCATTGACTATCACCATAAACTCATTGGTGACATCAAGGTCCATTACGAATAATGACTATAATGACAAACAATGACCCTCACCATTTCATATCAACAACAAAGATTTATGGTGACGGACCTTTAATGATCGTCACTATTGATGCGTATATATGGTGGCGTTCATTGACCATCACCATTTCATATTTTGGTGAGGGTAAAAAAATGTGACCATAAGCTCATTGGTGATGGTCAAAATAGCATCCGTCACCAAAAACTGATTATCGTCATTCCCTATGAATATCAGGGCACGATGGAATTGAACCACCAACCTCCTGCTTGTGAAGCAAGTGCTCTTCCAATGAGCTAGCACCCTTTAAAGAATTAGCATTTAAACTAGCAATTTCCCCTAAAGGTGCAAAGATACACTAAAGGAATAGAAAATCTAAGAAAATCAAAAGTTGGTAGAAATAATATGTTCAATATACATAACAAAAAGACAATAAGAATAAATTTTGATATAATCTAACAAAGCATGTCCTACGTAGGAGAATAACTAAAAATCACAACTAGAAATTTGAATCACAACATAACAATATAAAAGAACATGCAATAGGAAAGGAACAACTCCATAGTTTGAGAAATATGAAAAATCCATGGGCTTGTTCTTATATATTGATATAGATAATGAAATAATCTAGATTTATGAAATTCAAGTATCACACAAGAATGTCTTGAAAAAATATCAATATGTAAAATAGTATTTTTTTGCCTTTGGATTTACCTTGCAGAAATTCAATAAAAATTTTCCACAGAAACGGACAATAAACATAACAACATGGACCTTAAAAATAACAACATGGACCTCAGGATCAATTGTGCAGGGGATAAAATATGAAGGTAAAGCACTAGAGAAGTATTCAAAGAAAATGATGAAAAGTGTATCTAGAAAGAACTAAGAACCCTCTGAAGTAAACCACACATTTATCATCGTGACTAGTACACTTGCAAAAAAATATTAGAATAAATTATGAACTATTCCACCAAAAAACAGTGAATTGTTCCACTAAAATACAGTTTCAAATTAATCACTAGCATGACGCTAACTTCTCTGCAAAAATAGGGAAGTTTCAAGACAATGTATAATAGCTTGCATGGCAATCGTGTTGATAAAACCTTCCAAGGAATAAGACCACAACAGTAAACAAGAGTGTCATCATACTTAATACTATCAAAGAGTGGTCAATAGAAAAAGTGAATTGACAGACCTTCATAACTTGCACTGGTTCCTTATCCTTCATCCAACCCTAAAATTTTATACCAAGGATAAAATTTTGAAGTGAAATTAAGAAAAGTCACATGATCTTGTGAAATAAAATTTTTATCACTACCATTAACTATAATGCAATATTTTTGCACAAACAAAGAATCCTTGTCTAAAGTGAAGTAGTCAGTGATGATTAAGACTAATTGTGGGCTAAGAATTGTTTTTCCATTTTTTTTTGAATTGTTAGAATTACCGTACTTAGTAGCAGAGGCATTTCCACCATGGATTGGGAAGTCCACAACAACCACTTATGTAAGTGGGATTGTTGACTATAATCATTTTAACCTTTTTCTTCCTTTTTCTCAGCCACTGAAATATGTGTTGAGAACTCTTTGCTTAAAACATCCCTCATTAGAATGGGTAGACCATTAGTGATAATCACAATATTCTCGTAACATTTCCACTATCATTACAATTTATTTTGGGCTAAAATTTAGACTTATGGGTATATTTGTCATGCCTTGTAAACAAATGAAGATGACAAGGGGAAGGAGCAGAAGAAGAGGGATTAGAAAACATCCACTGAGAGGAGCTTGATTTTTTTTCAATGATGCCATCTTTAGGGATCGCTTCTATAACTTGCTTTCAATATTCAAGGCAAGCCAGAAAGCCTTGCTCCAATGAACTGAGTGCATGCAAATTCCATTCTGTGTTGAATATGAAACATGAGACACTTGATAAAATTGAAACATTAATCCCTGACGATGAATTTTTCAATATACTAATGAACAATCAATACCAGCAATTTTCAGAGAGGCAGCCACCACTAAGTAGCTCCTTCCTAAGAGGTTAGAAATGTCTAATAACTATTTTGTAGAAGCCATCGAAATCACCCAACAGGCACCACATTGCACACAACATGTTGAGTTGTGGGAGAAAGAATCTTAAATTATAATGCACCCTTCTGCGAGAGTAACAGAATTTTGGAGAAACAAAAATGCCTATGATAAGTGATATACCTGCTGGAGGTATAGAAATTCTCCTAGCAGATCAGGAGGTTGGTCCAGACCCTAAGAGATATCTAGGGAACAACCCCAAACCCAAGTAGCTCTGAGGTTATGGCAGAAACATTGAGAAGGAATGTTAAGGCAAAAGACTTGCAATCAGACTAAACTCACAGGATAACTACGAACCAAGAGTGACAAAGTTCTGGACAGTTCCTTAGTCTAAAGAGGCTAGAAGCTCATGCAACACTAGAAGGTTATTTTATTGGGCAAAGAGAATGTTATGTGCATCTTGCAGATGCAAACTACTCTTGCACATGATGGGAAAAGGGGCTTGCAAAAATATGCCCTGTGTGCAGCATCAACACACACAAATTTCTCTTTTGCCCAATGAACTAACCTTCTATTTGTGGCCAAATAGTACTTGGGTCACAGTGGCAAGGCTTTTAGTAGCAAGCACTTACCAAATCTTCCATAATTTGCGATATTGTACCAGAACTAAATCTTGGACCTATGCTAAGATGTGAGGTGTTTCCAATGAAAGACATCAAGCAATGTGTTTAGCATTCAGAGATGACAAACTTGAGAAACACCTTGACTAGGGAAAAACAACCAGAAAGAAATGAACAAATAATAATAATAATAACTCTAGACAATTATAAATAGAAAACCCTACTATCAATGCACTGGAGGTGTAGGCCTTCACTTTTTTATTTTTCATTATAATTTGCACAAAATCCCTCCAATCCTAACATGTCACATTTTTTCATTTAGCAATAGTTAAATGCTTTTTCATTTGGTCACGTATGAATCCCAATGGAAAAGTGGTATTATATATGCCATACATAACAATTAGTAAGCCAAAACAAGTAAATTCAATGTTTCAACTGTAACTTCTTATCATGAAATGTTAGTTACAGTAACAACAATGGTATGCCAATTTCATAAGCCATATGTATCTCCTGTGGAAAGGCTGATTGTAATCCCCGTGTGAGCCAAAATCTCAATAAATAGCAACAAAAAGAACTAATATGCAGAAAAATTGTTGTAGAAACTATTTTATAAATGGGAAAGGTAGTGAATTACGGAATAGCATATCATGCGTACTACCTACACTAGTACATTTGGCAGAAATTCCGACACTTGGTTCCGACACTTTTGACCAAATGTCAGAAATTTCCCCAAATTTTTTCAAATTTTTCAAATCCCGCCCGAAACCGTCGCAATACCGATGTTTAGAGACAAGTGTCGCAATACCAACACTAAGACAAGGTGTCGCAATTACGGTGTTTGGAGGAATCTGTTGCAATACCGACATTATACCCCAAAGTATCGCTATTGAGACAGATTCCTCCAAACGTCGCAATTGCGACACTTAGTCTAAGTGTCGCAATTGCGACGTTTGGAGGAAGCTGTCGCAATAGCGACGCTTTGAGGCATAGTGTCGCAATTACAATGTTTGCCTCCAAATGTCGTAATTGTGACACTATGCCCCAAAGTGTCGCTATTGCGACGGCTTGCAAAAATCAAATGTAAAAATCAAATGTGCGGTCATTTGAAATGCGCACTCATTTGAAATGCAAAAATAAAATGTAAAAATCAAATGCACGGTCATTTGAAATGCAAAAATCAAATGTAACTGAGGAATGAAACTGCTTGCTATGAAGACAAGTCGAGGAATCAGCATTGAAAGCTAAGGTCCTAGTCTCGCTCAGCTAAGGGGTGAAATAAGCACAGGTCTGAGGTAGAAATCAAACACAAGGTCACTTCATTGTTCAGGACTAGAGGAGTCGGAAGTATATCTTCAATGACATGGGTTGTGTTTTGCAACGTACCTGATGATTTTCCCTGCTCGATGGAAATAGAGTTACCATAGAAAAGGGTATGGTTTATGTAATAAACAGTCGAGGTAATGGACAACTTAGTAGCATCATGGATGCGTGCCTTATAAACAGCTCGAAAGAACTGATCACGTCTTGACTGTAACCTCAATTTCTTCTTCCTATAAAAATTTGGCAAAGCAATTCATCAATGGAGCTATGAAGAGGGAGCTCTTAAGTCGGGTTAGATTCTCTCTACAACTACTAGGGACTGTGCATTCATCTACTATCACCAAGCAGTGGGTGAGGACAAACTCATGCAAGTGCACACGTTTGGAGTATCAAGAAATTTGAGGCTGAGGTACTGAGTAAAATAAGAAACACATTGATATGAGTTAATCCAATTGAAGATGGGATAGATCAACTGTTTCACACTTTGAAATGTACTACAGATGCAGATCCAAAAAAATCTACAACTTTATAATTCGTATTACAGGTGCAGATTCAAAAAAATTGCAATTTTATAACTCGAAAATTACCAGATACTACAAGAACAACAGGGAGGTGGCTTCTTTCAGATACAATTTATAGGCACCATCCTCGATGGTCTTCTGTCAATGTGATATGCTGCATACCCTCATATCCCTCTCCAGGTACTTTGTTTCTATATACAGATCAGATGTTGAATGTGTTTTTATTTTGGTTATCAAGCGAGCCTGTTTTATCCTACAAGCGAGCCTGCTGTTCTTAATTAAACACATGGAATGATAATATTATCGCTGCAAAATTTCACTCAACGAGCTTGAAAATAATCAATATGAATGGTATCCCCTATGATTTATATTTGGACGCTGTATATGGTTATTGGTATCAAGCGAGCCTGATAAACTTTCAAGCAAGCCTGTAAATTACTCACATGGAATGTTGTTTTATTGGGGGCCCGCTTTTATAATATGTTGTTATCCGCACAACGAGCCTGAAAACGCTCCAATAGGATCATTTCTGTCTTTCACATGACTGATGGGTTTCTCTCTGCATACTACATAAATCGTTGTTGGTCAATGGACTTATTTTGTTTATTTTTGAATGGATTGGATCAATATGGGCACCTGTTTTCTTTTGTTATTTCCCTTATCTAGCTGTATAAGCGTCTTGTATATGTTTTTCCATATGACATATTTGGATACCTCATTTGCATAAACATGAGGTTCATACTATAAATATAAACGATTTTACTTATCGTTGATATGGGGCATTAAAACAATTGTCGGATATGGGGCATTAAAACAATTGTCGGATTGTCCTTATCTTTTAGAGGGTGAAAACCTTATAGTTAAGTCCTTTCTGCAAGCACACTGGTAGTAATGCTACTACTTGACTATCATTACCATTCAGAGAACAAAGACTCGTAGTCATGTCCATTTGACCTAACTAATTTCCAACTGGATTCGTGGGAAAACAATTGGGTCAACCTTTATGTCTCATAATTTTACATTGTAGACATCAACATTATTTTTTGAGGACATCGTGTTTGTCACACAAATTCAAATGTGTCTTGTGGTTCGTTCCAATATGGTAGTTGGAAAGCACTCAACCAGTTTAAAATATTTTTTTGATGGTGGTGATTAACACTTGAAAGATCCAGTCAAATTTAAGAAATTATTGAAACAAGATTAAACTTGATTTTATCTTATTAGTCGATGTGGAAATTAATTATGGACTTAGTGGTTGATCTGTGCCTTTTATTATTTATTTAATTTGGTCATCATCAAGGCATTTCTTGTTTTGGTCCAATCTAATTCAAATAAAATTCTATTTAGTCTTTGTGGTCAATACAACAAGTGTGAATGCATCGAATATTGATTTAATGGTGTTGAATGGACCGATATAGAGTATTGAGCCTCAATTTATATATGCCATGATTTTGGATAAATTATGCTTTTTGACAGAGCATGGGAAACAAGTTTAAATGGTCTTTACCATGGTTTGAATTGAGGTTAGTTGCAATGCATCTTGTAGTGGGATTGAAGTATAGTGTGAAGAGCATGTATGTTCTCGTGTAGCATAATCAGGATTGTATATGTTATATTTTATTGTTCATATCAGAGTGATGATGCAATTTGAAGAAGTAATGTATACAATAGTGCATATGAGATCTTAAAATGTGGCTGAAGCATCTTGTTCATGATAGAGTTTACTTCTATAATGAGCAAGAGACTAATAAACCATTAGTTGTTTTGTGAATGGAAGAGAGCTAGAGTGGACTTTACTGCACAATAAGGAGATTCATCCAAACCTCCATCAAACATATCATTTAAATCCATTTGTTATAGCATCATAACATTATTATATGGGTCATTGGGATCATATGAATATAGCTTTGGTGTTGAAATAACAAATTTAGATATGCATGCCAAACTTAACAAGAAAATGGAGGAAAAAAATTGATTGAACAACCTTGGAGTGCAGTAAAATGTGATGACCTACATTCTAGAAGAAATAATGATGTTACTGATGCTTGTGGACTTATTTTCCCATTTTTTTCAAGTTATTAGTACATTTCTCTACTCTAGTATAACATGTTGTTGCAGAATTGAAGCTCTTAATACTTTTTATCAAAGGTCATAACTCCCCCTGGTTTTGTACCATGGTGCAGAAATCAGTTCCTTAATGTCTTATGCAGTATTCCATTTCTAGAAGAATGTTGTAAAAGATATTGAATCCAGAAAGTAATCTTGTGTAAGGAAAAAATTTGACCTACTAAAGTCCTAATGGTGTGTGCAGATCTAAGACAGAGTATTGAGTAAGATTGATGTGATACCATGAATTCTTGTTGATAATAGTTTATTGTTGCAGGAAGAGTATGGAAAATATTTTATTAATATCGTTGAGTCTATCTTTGGTTGTTATATAATGTTTATGGCGATGATAGAATTGATGTTTCTACGATGATTTGCTTATTTGGACTTAAATAATTATTGATGTCTGATCTCTTCCTTATAATTGTTTCTTGAAGATGATCATTCTCTAGCCTTATAAACAAGGTGATTATACTAAGGTAATTATTTTTTCTACTTGGAATTTGTTTGGAGATGAATTGTGCTTGATAACCCTATAAGTTTTTACATGTCTTCTATACCCGTTGCACAGATATGGCATATATTTTTACAAGAAAACCTTGATGATGATACCTTGAGTTGCATCTTGGTTGAGTGTTTATAGTTTCCTTGTATATATTGATCTGATAAACACGGTGTTGGTTTTGTACCATGGTGCAGAAATCAGTTCCTTAATGTCTTATGCAGGGGAAACAAGAACATTTTTATTTGTTGTCTCGATTATTGATTTTATTTTGTATAGATGTAAAGTCATGTTGTCAGCTTTTCCTATTACATTACCCAATCATTCATATAGATATAAATATATGCATATATGTATATTTGAAGAATGTGTTGTGGTAAGAGTAGTACAATGAATGTGAGTAGCTAACTGGTTGTTTCATTTTGTAGTTAATCCCACCTGCCTTCAGCAGTCTAACGAGGAAGATGCAATGGCTAGAATATGACTTTTTCCCTTGTGAAGCAAACTTGATGAATCTACGCATTGACTAGTTATTGAATTACTATCTGCAGGGAAATATCTTTGTATATATTACACAAATTTGGTTTGAAAACCTCATTTGGTGGAAAACCATTTTTATGCGACGACTATATTACTTGGATTGTGCATGAAATGATTCATGTTTACAATTTTGTCAGATATTACGACAGCTGAAGCATGAGAATATCATAGAGATGCTAGATGCATTTGAAAGTCCATAGGAGTTTTGTGTTGTGACAGAATTTGCGTAGGTATTTATGATTGTATTATAGCATGTGCGTACTCTTTTATCTTTCCAGTTTGAAGTATATCAACATTAAAATTCTGCTCCCAAAGCATTTGATATAGATCATAGACTTATAAATGATTTTGATGATAGGGTGAACTATTTGAGATTCTTGAAGATGACAAATGCCTTCCTAAAGCACAAGTTCAAGCTATTGCTAAGCAACTGGTATTTTAGTCTTTATTTTATGCATTTGTAGCTGCAAGTCAATTTGTGTGTGTGTATATTTTCTCAGTGTTTTTAGTGGTTGGATTAACGATATTTTGGATTAAGCGTGACTTCTTAAAATCTTGTTTCACTGTTTATTATTATTTTTTGAAAATCCTTAGTTTTAGGACAAACATTTCATTCATGAATCTACCTCCCATTTGATGAGGAATGTGGGCATAAAGGGGTGTTTGTGATGAAGAGTCTGCCAGGATTATATAAGTATATTTTTGGAGTTAGGTTAGATTGAGAATTTGAGGGGCAGTTGTGTCCTATTTGGGAAGGCTTGGACTATCTATAGGTTTAGTCACTGCATTCGACGTCATTTATTTCGAAAGAATTCTAATTTTGTTGAATCTCAAGGATTGGTGAATTTAATGGTGAACTGATGGTGGATTTTACAAGTTTACACAAAATATACACTCAAAATGGGAGCCAACATGGCCTTCCTGTTTGTCACAGATCATTGCTTAGTGATTGCAAATATTTAGTTTTGAGCCATTTGTAAGCCTTTGGCATTATATACACTCAGTATTGTATTCACTTTGGATGATTCATTATAAGAAAGTTTTTGATGCATTTCTTGGTAATATTGATAGCTTATAAAACTTAGATTTTGACAAGGTATTTTCTGAAATTAGAGCTAAGAAATTTTTGGTTGCTTAATGATGTGAAGAATATATCTCCTAGGGCATACTTTGGCCTCATGACAAGGTTGAGGTTCCCTTTTATTTTTGGATCTTTATGTTTTTAGTATAATATAAAAGAAAATTGTTTCAAAGTTCAACGTTCAAATGCACACACATATAAGGTAAGCATCCTGTGGGGTATGCTTACCTGAAGTGCCCTCCACTGTCTTTGGCATATCTAGAATCATTAGAATCAACATCCGCTACCCTTAATCCATCAGCATTCCCATAAATTTCTGAAGTCAATTCTCAACTTCAGTTCATACCTACCCTTCCCCTCCAACTTATCACTCCTACTTCTCCATCAACAACTCCTCTTTCTACGGATTCACCCCATGAGGCTATGTTTACAGAACAGATTTGTAAAGTGAAAATTCTGTCAATCTAATATTATTTTATGATAAACTGTACGTTTATCTATCCGTGGGCGTTCTTGAAAACAAAGTTACAAACTTCATTATGAGTTCTCCTGTACTGTTCCTCTTGCATACAACTTTATGGGTTATTTGAGGGCATCTCTGATGATATGCAAATAATTGTGCATACTGTTGTCATTTTTTTACCATAATTTTTCCACTGTAGCTGTCCTTCAAATGTGTTGTACTGGGCATTGACATCAGAGTGCCCAAAACATGAAAAAGCCACGGAATTTTCTTGTTTCTCACTGTGTTTTAGTTCTTGTCAGTATGTGTAGTGAACTTCAGTAATGTAATGACTTCACTGCTAAGGTTTAGCATCATAGTTCTAGTGGTTAGCCTATATTTTCTGACTTTAATGTCTATTTTTCCCTAGGAAGGATTCTTGGTATATGAATGCAACTCTATGTGCAGTTGTAATAAAGAATGCCCAAACCGGGTGCTGCAGAAGGGAGTGCAAGTCAGAATTGAAGTATATAAAACAACGCATATGGTGTTATTTTTCTTTTATTGAAGTTCTAGTATTGGTAGTGCATTAGGAGCATTATTGAAATGTAATAATGGTCTAGAATGTAAATAACTTCACTTGTTAATGTCAGATGAATTTTTTCAAAAAGAAAAATCTTGGTTTCAAAATTATCAATAAACCAAGGTGCAACAAGACCCTAATTCCGTTTTAATGTTTTGGTCTGTCTTTCTGTTTGATTTTAGGGCTAGGCAGTTAGAGCTGCACAAGAAATTTCACGTGGGACATTCATTTGTGAATACCTTGGAGGGGTCTTAAATGATCAAGAAATAAAAGAGGAGAAAGGTAAATTTTTATCTTGTATTAAATTCTGTTTTCGTATTTCTTCATCATAAATGGTTCTCTAACTGAATGCACCTATTTCTTACTGCCACTGCTTTTCTTGTTTGTTCTAAATTACTACTATTCAGGTATGACAATGAAGGTTGTAGCTATCTATATGATATTGACGCCCATATTGATACAAGTGTTTTGATTGATGGTGTACAACCAGATCTGATATATTTTGAATTCACTGCTGATCTGTTTCCCATGGAAGCAGATAACAGTTTGAACTGCTTGTAATTCATACTGTATACTATTAAAAGTATAATTTTTCTAGCTTAAAGAAAAAAGACGAAGTCCGCACTAAGGAAACTACTTGCCACCAGAAAAAGTAACAACCGAAAAGTAAAAGCTAAGTTAAATCTACAGTCCTATAATTCTGTCTTTCATAACCAGTGTCCTGTTTTAACCTTACCACATATTCATATACCAGTCCTCTCCATTTAGTAACTGGAAAAACATCTCCTACATCAATGTACGCACATTAAAAGGAGTTCTCTAGTCACAACTTCTCTAGCCTAGATCTACGTAACTTCATCTTATCATACAACAACATTGTCTATATGCATAACAATAGTGTCACCTAGCTGTCAACTAGAGTATTTGAGATGCAAGAATATCAGGGTGAACTGACCTGGTGAATGATATATTCAGGAATCCAACAATTTACTGAAGGAAAATAGTAGCAAAATTGCTAGCTGGTAGAAATCAACTAATCTGTCGAAACAGTGAGCATCCCTGTGCTCATTCTAGATAGTAAAGTGTGCTTGTGTTGTCCAAAATGGGATAGAAATTATAGCGAGTGAAACTGAATCAAAGAGAAAAATGATGTTGTGGTGTTGATAAATGAGATTTGGAGAACTGAGATCTTCAGATCGAGATTATGGCTTCTGTTTTCAGAATTTCACCTACATCGTGGTATTCTATTGGAATTAAGGTCTCATTAAAGCCTATGGGATAATTGTGAATTAACATAGAGTTTTAGACCCTAAGCCTACATGCATTAGGCTCCTATGTTATAATTGTACAAACATTGAATACATTAGGCTCCTATGTTATAACTGTACAAACACTGAACACAGTCAAGGGACTTATTTAAATGCTCCTATGTTATCACGATATATAGACACTAAATAGTGGAATTAAAAATATTCAGAAAGTGCGAACATTTTTACACTTTCTTTGTCTATGAATTGGGATAGAAGGTATCCACCATGGTTGGTTGGTTATTACAGGAAGAGGGTAAAATAATATTTGGTTGGTTTCTTTTTGGTGAAGTCTTTCTACCTTAACCTTTTACTTTTTAGGAGATCTAAATCCTTATAATGTTCATTTCTCAGCAAACAAGTCAATGGATAACCTGGAACTTCATTTTAAGTTATGAGTGAACCCCACCACATTTATTTAGGGAATAAATAATAGATGGAACTTGCTGAAGGCATAACATGGATGGAATTAGATAAATAAAAATGTACTTGTAATTCTGATAATGTTTTTGAATGGAGAAAAATTAATTGTTGTTTGAGAGTTTTATTTTTATGTAAGAGAATTTTTTCTGTGTTTGGGAGATGTTTGGGAAATAGGTTAAATTGTTCTGGCTTTGACTACTTCAATCCTTAAAAGGAGATTATCAACTGATATAGGATACTCAAGTCTTACTAGTCTTACTCTCCTAGACTAGCCCTTATTGGCATAAATAAACATCATTATACCTAGCATCAAATCCTACAATGCTGTACAAATATATTTTTTTTGCCATTAATTAAGAGACAAACCCTTGTACCATTGGATGCCTTGTCACAGTTACACTCAGGTTGAAACAAATGAGATGATGCACCATAAAATTCCATGCCAAAGTTATACACAGGTCCTAAACAGGTTGAAGTTGGAAAATTTACTTGCTTATAGAATATCTAGCTATTTTGGATTCAGACGATTGTGGATGGCTGCATTTATTGGAGAGTTATGTTATGTCAAATTACCATTTTTTTGGTTACATATTTTGACATCAGAGATTCAAACTCGTTTAGATCACCTTTGGCTATGAAACCAACAATGTAAGGTATCTATTCTATCAAATTCACCATGGACTTGAAATTGGTCTCATCCCCAAATTGGCAGCATGTTCTTCTTTTGGGATTGGAATCATAACTGTTGTTAAGTTTAGCTTCTCATTTTAAGGTCTTATTATAAGCACACTAAAGTCTCTATCAATTTAGGGTGATGGCATAGTCAATTTATTCTAGCAAACAGGTATGTGAGACCAATTTTGTGTTTTTTTTCTCTTAGTCTGTAGTGAATGTTTGAGTCTATTACCAAAAATTTTGAAGACATTTTCCTACTTGAATCCTTTTGCCTGACATTGATCAGAATAGGTCATAGTAAATCCTTGTATTTCTTATATGATGACGTGATTAGTTCCCATTTGTGTGGCTAAAATGAACTTAAACCTTCTCTTCACCAATGAACACAACATCTTCTTATTCATTGGCATTTACTTGTTTATTAATGATGCCATATGTTAATCTCCAAAAATTCTTCAACAATCAGGTTAATGAAATATTTAACTCCTTTCTGTGGTTACTTTTTTAGTTTTTTCATTTTTATTCCTTGTCAATGTTTACTGATGCCTATACATGCTGAAAACTTAGTCTTTAGCAGATTCATATTACAAAAACTAAACTACAATGTATTGGATATAATTGTTGCTTGCAGTGGAACGATGCATACAATTTGGTTCTTGGTTGTTGGAACCTGATGGAGGTAGGACCCACAGTCCTGGTTTTTCAAAACTTTATTTCCCAATCAATTTCACAATCTGGGCAAAGTCAACCCGTTCTCATTCAATCTGGGCAAAGTCAATCATCGCCTCCATCCTATGACTGGAAGGCTATCACACTACCACTCCATCATCTGATGGTAGTTGCATGACCTAGCTAGACGGAGGTTAATTCTCCAAATGCGCGCAATATATATGGTATCACAAAACCGCTCAATTACATGTGTCCATCACCAGAGTATATTGCGTTGGTTTTATAAAAACAACTCACCACCTTCGACCTCGCGTGATACTGCCAGGTTTGGATTTAAAAACTGCCTTTACTTTTCAATGATCGCGGTTCCACTCCTTGCCTTCAGGGTTCCATTGCTCCACAGTTGAAAAACCCTCGCCAATTTACAATCCTCCTTGGTTTCGGATTGCGGTTCTCAACGCTGGTCCAATTCATGCATCGACCACGCTATGTTGTTCTAGCACGGATGACCTCATCCACGAGAAGTAGTTGTGATGCAATTACAGGGCCAGAATTTATAATCTGGCACTTGACAGAGTAGTTGTCAAAAATTCCCTCCAAGTATGGGTCCATCAGTTCTCCTGTATGATGATTTAAACCAACAATATTGCCTTTGTCATGCTTCACCTGTAGTCCAACCAAGACGTCTTGAGTATCTAGTCCAGAATTTTCTACCAGAGTCTTGGGCACAACCAAAAGTGCATCAGCAAAGGCTTCAAATCCTCCCCACCACAAGCTAAAACCAATCTCTCCATATTGCGCCTCTTCGCTCTCCTCAAAGCTACAATCCATTCTCTTGCAAGAAGATCGAGTGACATATAGAGGGGCCAGATGCATCTAAAGTAGGAGATCCGGATCGAGTGCTAATAGCTTCAGTTGATCAAGTAGCGTGCAGTGGAGGGAGCAGAGTAAGAAGTGGATAAAATAGGATTTTAAGAGCCCACATAATAAATAGAGGCAACAGTACAGCAGAAGAAGAAAAGGCATAGTAAAAGATAGGGGAGGCAGCAGCGAGCAGCTGAATCCCTTTTCTCACCGAGAGAACGCCACCAGCTTCTTTAGCAGCAACATGACCCAATAATCCATTGATTCACCAGCGTTAGAGGCCCTCACCAACATCTCGTATAGCATCTAAGCTCTCAGTTCCATAAAATGAAGCATCCAACAGTTGATCACAACAAAATTGTTGTCAGTGCCATCACAAAATTTCTTCTTCAGGTTAATGATCTTTTGAATTTCTCATCTACTTGTATTCTTTCTGCTAAAACGATTTTCTCCCTCTGCTCTGCATTTGAATAAAAGAAACCTGCATTTACTTCACTCTTTTCATATTCTAGAGACATTGCAAGTCAATTCATTACAGTTTCGAATTCCTGTTGTCGTTTATCGAATCCCATACTGCAATGACCATGGGCTATTTCATTTTTTTATTATAAAAATTTAACCTGCCGTCGCTCGAACGATATAGTTTGCGAATGTAGATCTGAGCCCCATTCAAGATTTGCATCGGAATAAAATTATTGATGATGCGAGACAAGCCCTCCCAGCAACATCTGCTAACGGGCATTCAGAATATTTTCATTTTTTTTTTAAATTGAACCCGTTGTCGCTCTTCCGACGCGCTATAAGCGTCGGAAGACCGACGTTACATTTAAAAAAAAAAATGAAAGCGACTTCTGCTCAATGTCGGTATTGCCACACTTCAAAGCGTGGTTAGCCATAACGTCAGTCTTCTGACACTATACGTGCGTGGGTATTGCGACACTTTAGAAGAATCGTTAGCCATAACGTCGGTATTGCGACACTTCACAAGCATCGCTAGTGCAACACTTCATAAGCGTCGGTATTGCGACGCTTTTGCAAAACTTCGGAACAATTGTCGCAATACCGACACTTTATGGAAGTGTCGGAAGACCAACGTTATGACAAACCACGCTTTGAAGTGCCACAAACTATCGCTCTTGCGACGACTAGGTGTCGGAAAACCGACAAATTGGCCATCGGAAATTGGGCCAAATTTACTAGTGCTATTTAGTTGCTTCACTTGCAATATATACTATCATTTTCAATTTCTTTATTATTTTGGTACACTTCTCATTTTATCTAGAATTACAGTGAGATAGTTGTCTGATAGTTGGTCATATTATAGTAGGAATGTCATCAATATAGGAAATCTAGTTTTTGACTAAAAATGAGAGCAGGACATAAGGAAAATTATTGCCACAAGGTAAAACTATGATTGAAAACTTCTTATTGGAATGTATATTATTTGGAGTTAAATACAAACTATGATTATTTGTGGTAATGCTATGGATGTTGGAGAATAGACATTCAAGAAAGTATTGTCACTGTAACACGTCTACAATGTAGTTGTAGATCCTTTTTCACCTTGGTTTATATTTTCTGCAATGGCTTGTAGTGGTAGCATGATGCGTGCATTAGATATTTGCTTCCAATGTTCTAGTGAACCTAGTTTTTTCAAGAGGGTCATAACCTATTAGGAAAGAAATTATTTTTTCATAAGAGGTATTCCTAGAAAAAATTGGTTAAGAGGCCAATCTGTAAGACAAAATTATAACATATATTGTGACTTATCCAAATCTTGAAACTTATTCAATGGTTGATACTTCACTAGTCAGTCAATAATGCAACAACGTTCAGAAACTAAAACACAACAGTGACTTGCAGGTCATGTTTGCATTATACTAGTACAAGCTTAATCTATTCAGAGGCCTACCATATGCAACAAAAGAGATTTGCAGAGAAGCTTGCCATGTGCACTATTGGAATTTTGTAGGACAAATGAAACAGTTAGTTTATATATCTTCAACTATTTTGAATTAGGAAAGAAGCCCTTAAAATGTACATCCATCATAAGACTCGGCCGAGTTCAATCTAGTCAAGTGTGTTGTTGCTTGCACACACTTATTATTTATTTTGCCCATTTTATGCCTTAGCAAACTGACATAGTAAATGTATAAGAGTTCCCAAAATAAGTGTCTAAGTGAGATGGAAGCCATGTGAGAAAATTCAAGCTTGCCTAACCATGTTCACCCATTATTGGGCTTCTTTAGGATTAATAGTTGAGGAAATTTTTTCAGCATTGTGGGACTAAGAAATTATGCCAACTTGTAAGATTAAATAACATTGCAACACCATGAGAGTCATCTAGAATTATTGAACTAATGCTGAAAAATGTAGCATAATAATAGGAGACAACTTAGCAACTTCTTAGTATCATGCTGCATGAAGAATTGACTCAAACCTAAGTTTTTGAGGCAACTGATATACTGCCCAAATCATGTCCTTTAGGAGAAAAAGTTTTCACATTGAGTGTGTGAGAGGGTGAATGGGTATCATGTTGACATGGATTGCAATTTATATTTTCTTATCTTTTCCTAAAGGCTATTATCAGTAAATGCGAACATGAGAGTGGGTGCCCTCACATTTGAAGAGATAAATCTAAAGGGATTGTGTTAAATACCATTTAAGTTAATCATTCTACCCTCATGCTTAATGGAAATAAACATTTGATATGAGTCATTTCATATGTGCCCAAAGTTTGAAAACACTAAATTTTAAACTCCCAACGTGTCCTTTATGAGAGTGGGTGCCCTCACATTTGAAGAGACAAATCTAGAGGGATTGTGTTAAAGACTATTTAAGTTAATAGTTCTACCCTCATGCTTAATGGAAATAAACATTTCATATGATTCATGTCATATGTTCCCAACGTTTGAAAACACTAAAGTTTAAACTCCTAGGATCTCATCACTTTCTTTATTTATGATTTTTTCAAAAATTGGAGGTCATTGGTGAGAAAAAATCTCAAAAACCCTAAAATAATTATCAAAATGATTAGAAAAAGGGGTGTTGCTTGTATAGGTAATGGGGTCTCTGCAAGAGGCAGCCAAGGAGAAGGTGACTTGTTGAAAAAAATAGGCTCTAAATCCTCTTGTATCCAAGCACTAAAGATCATTGATGATGAAGATGAGTCTAAGTTTGAAGATGAATATGATGAATTTGATTCACTAAAGCTTGTGGGGAACAAGCAACCAATGTTGAGTCTTATTGAAAAAGCAGATCCAAAAACAAGTAGTGTGAAGGTTACTGGGGATGCTAATTATTTGAGCCAATCAAGATTTCACTAGCACAATATCTCACCATTGACACTCAAGGAAACCAACATAGTGGGATATGAGCATATGACCATTGTGCAAGAAGCAACTATTCCATCTATTCTCAAAGGCAAGGATGTGTAGGCCAAGGTTAAAACTTGCACTGGCAAGAAAATATCATTTATACTTTTTTCTATTGAGGTGATAGTGAAGTCACAATTCCTCCAAGGTCATAAAAGGTTACCTATTCTTGTTCTTTTCATTTGTCCCACTATGGAACTTGCAAGTCAAGTTGTTGTCTAGGCCAATGTTTTGTTTAAATACCATGAAAATATTGTTGTACAAGTAGTTAGTGAGGGCACTAAATTACCAAGAGAACATAAATGGTTACAAAAAAATCCTTGCCAAATATTAGTGGCCACTCTTGGAAGGATTTGGTAACATATAGAGAATACCCCATCCATCTCAAATCATTTAATGGGTGTGAAAATTCTCGTACTTTGATGAAGTCGGCCATTTGCTAGATATGGGGTTCCATAAAGATATTGATATAGGTACATCCCTAGTTCCTTATTACAAGCATGCCGACCCAAGTAACAAATCCTTGATATAGGGCTATCAACGCCTATAATGAATCTTGATTATGGGGATGTCACCACTTGTGACAAATCCTTGTCACAAGATTTTAAGCCCCCCATAATAGGAAAATCCCTCTTACAAGGCATCATCAACATTCATAACATTGATCCAATGTTGAGTACAACCCAATATTACATATTGAAACACTCACCAAGGTTTGGGGCACGATCCCCATGCTTCCATGACAATGAAACTTTAAGTGAAACAATTGCAATGTCCCCAAAATAGTGAAATGTGATGTAAAACATTTTACTTTTAATGAGGGATGTTTCAAATATGTAAATTGGGTATCCAAGGTTATGGAGTAAATTGCAAGGCATGAGCAACAAATAATGAAGCAAGTGTATAATCCAATGTTTGTTAAGAGTTCTAAAACTCTAATGCACAAGGAAGATATGCATCAACAAGAAAGAGATGAAAGTAAATCTCAATAGTCAAGGACAAAGTTAGATGAATAAATTGAAAAGTTGTGGATGTTGTTGAATAGAATGACCAGGAGAAGGTACAACAAGAGGAAAAGGACAACCAACAACAAAGTACAATTGACTAAGGACCTTTGCATTAGCAAGGCAAGTGGAAAAGAACAACATAGGATTTGGAAGCCTAGATAAGTGAATATAACATCAACACTAGGAAAACAACATGTAGGGAAGAATGGGAAACTAGAACACAATCTTGGAACCTATAGGATTCAAGAACTAATAACACATGAACAGGAGTTCATGAAATTTTTCTACCATGGGAGTCTGATGCAGGAGCACTAACACTTCCAAAAGCCATCAAGCATTCTGAAGAAAAGCTCCAAAAGGGTTTTGAACATTGAAAAGTAATTTCAATTCCTTATTTGTAAATATTGTTTGTTTATTTTAATTATTATACAATATTTTTAGAAAACGTATGGGTAGGAACAATTTTGTCCTTAAGGAAAAATAAATTCTACCTTGAAAAGCAAAAGAGATTTAGGGAATAAATCACAGAGATACTTTTCTTTTAAAGTTGTATTTGATCAATTTAAAATTAAGAGAAAATAAAATGGCATTCAAATAAATGGGAAATCGGGCCATAGAGAGAATGAATGCCTCTCACCATTTGTATGCACAAAAATAGTTTAATGAATAAGAGTTCATGCATTTAATATAACAGACTATGTTGGATATATGTTGTTATAGATTAATGTATAACGAAGACCATGCATTTATTCTATATTCGATTTAATCTGAGTCAAAGTTTAATTATCTATTCATTTCCGGTTGAATAATCTCTTTTTTGTGCACACTAGAGGGTTTTGGGAAAATGAAGCTATTGTCAATGTTTTAGGAGTATATTTGACTAAGAGAAGGCATCGAACTGTCAGTAAATCGTCGAAGGCGTAAGGTTAACATGAAATTATGGAATGGGCTATTTTGATCCAACTAATCAACTCTTGCATTGGTTTTTTTGGACCATGAATATTAATTTGTGAAAGAATTGGAAGGAGAGTCCAATCCCTATAATATGGAATCAAATAATTGGAAGGAGAGTTGAATCCCTATGATATGGAATCTCCTTGGAAGTGGTCAGGAGGAACAAATAGAGAATTGAAGCCAACTGAGTTTCTCTATCTTGTGAGGGTTGAGTTCCAACTGAAATAAGATTTTAGAGTCCAAATCTGCGTTGAGCTATATAGAAGTTGTGACCATATTAAGATGAGACAATCATCGTGGATATTAAGTTGAAGTGAATTTTTTCGGTACAATTTTCGGCATAAAAACTGGAAAATGTGTTTTTAACCTTGCGTTGGAAATTTAATTTGAATTATGGAAATATGTCGTTTTCTGTTTTGCTATATATTTCAATTAATGATCGAAATTGTAAATGTGAGAAACATTGCCAAAGAGCTCCGCTGTAGAATTTCACTCCACAACGTCATGCAGAGTGTGGAATGGGCATATGAATGAGTTATATTGCATGTTTTCTGTTGTGGTTGAAGTGGTACCCACTGCCGTTGAAGTTTTCCTCCTGCAAGGTTCCATGGTCAAACCCACAAGGAGAAAGGGGTGCGTGCGCATATAACCACGTAAGACCCTATAAACGCCAAATGAGCCTCTGCTGTGGCTATATAATTAAGCATACCATCTACGCTTAATGGGTGTTTGCAGCAGCCACTACTTTGTGAATTTTAGGATTCTTTTGCTAATCTCCTTCCGGGAAGCAACTACTTTGTGAATTTCTGGATTGTTTTGCTAATCTCCTTCCAGGAAGCAAAGTTTGTGCTGTGGCATATGCTATGCTCCTTCCTACTGCACATGAATATTCCTTTCATGGTTTCTCTGATATCCATATTCTTATAGTGGTATTCCATATCAGTGGAAAAATCAAATAAATATTTCAGTCATTGAGTTTCTATATTGAGTTCTGAGTGTCCTTGAAAACAATCTATTAATCGGAATGGCAGAGGGTTTGGTGATCCAATCACTTGCGAGAAATTTACCATCTGAGCTGCTGGGGATCATTAAAGATGTGTTGAAGAAGAGTTTTTCCTGCAAGGATAATTGCAAACGCCTCCAAAAAACCCTGGAAGGAATCACACCTGTATTACTTGACAACTTTACGAGTAGTGTAGAGTTGTCTCAACCTAGCCAGAAGCTGCTCAGTGAACTCTATCAGCAGATGCAGGAGGGTAAGAGGTTGGTTAAGGCCTATTCCAAGGTAATTTGCTTGAATATCTTCAGGAGCTATAAGTATGCAAATAAAATTGAAGGCTTGGATTTGTATATTTTCAATTTCACTCAGACGAAAGGTTGGGCACATATCTGTTTTAAATTGCATAGCCTGAGAGTACAACAGGATCAAATTGTGACTATTGGGCATAGAATAGAGCATAAAATTGAGAATATTGACCTTAAAATGGAGGATAAACATGAAGGGATTGGGCACAAAATTGACGCAATAAGGGAAGAATCTGACCTTAAGTTTATCGCAGATCAGATGTATCAATTGGAAATTGGTAAAAGGGCTTCCCAATCGAGCGTCCCAGAATTGCTATATTTTAGAGTTGGTTAGAAGGGTTTGGTGTATGAGCTGAAAAAACTTCTCTTGTGCAATGATGCTCCACTGCTCGGAGTAATAGGCATGGGGGGCAGTGGAAAGACTACTATGGCATTAGTCCTCTGCAGTGATAATGAAGTCAAAGGTCCTTTTAAGGAGATGATAGTCTTTGAAAGAGTTTCGTAATCACCAAACCTTAAGGGACTTCTTGAGAGAATGTGGGATAAGATTGTTCACCAGAGAAGACCGGAATTTCATGATGTCGAAGATGGACATCAACAGCTGCGCCAAAGGCTTTGCCAAATCAAACCTCAACCAAGTTTGGTGGTGCTGGATGATGTTTGGGAAATTGATCATCTTGAAAAGCTTTTGTTTGAAGGAAAAGGGTTTAAAACTCTTGTTTAAATGTGATTACTGGTATGATTTTCCGTGTTTGAGAGAGAAATATGCCGTGTCCCTTTTCTGCTTTTCGGCATTTGATCAAAAGTCCATTCCAGAAACAATAGATTACAACCTAGTCAAAGAGGTAATAGCAGAATGCAAAGGATTTCTGCTTGCTCTTAAGGTGATTGGAAGGTCTCTCCATGGTCAGCCACCTGCAGCATGGTTAACTGCCAAGGAAAAAATTTCTCAAGGACAAACAATATCTGAATATCACGAAACATAAGTTCTGAAACGAATGGCAAAAAGCATAGATATCTTGGAAGAAGAAGTCCAAGAATGCTTTCTGGACATGGGAATATTTCCATAGGCTAGATGATGATCCATTGTTATACTTGGGTGTTTATGTTCATAATTTGAAATGGACAGCTGCTTACACAATCTTAATAGAACTTGCGAGTCGAAATCTTGTGACTTTGGTGAAAAATCAAAAAGGTACCCTGGGGAATTCTTATGGATGTAGTGGTGAGCTTTCGTTAATTCAGCATGATGCATTGTGAAACCTGGCTATCTATTAGACCGAGCAGGAGCCTATAATTGAAAGACGCAAAAGGTTTATCATGCCTCAAAAAGATGATTCTATTCACAAAATGTGGAAGAAGCATGCAGGGCGTGATTTCAATGCTGATATTATTTCATTCCACACAGGTTCGATGGAGGAGAAGGATTGGTGTCAGATGAACTTCCCTAATGCTATAACTTTTCTACAAGTGAATACTTTCTTCCACCATTCATGCAATCAATGGATAAATTAAAGGTTCTCATAATTGTAAATCACAATTCTAAGCGGGCTACTCTCAAAAGTATATCAGTCCTCTCTTCATTAACACGGCTGAAAGTTATTCGGTTAGAGAGATTAATTGTTCCTCCCCTCCAACAATACTGTCAGTCTTGGAAAAAACTAGAGAAGTTATCCTTGGTTCTATGTGAGGGTTGTGGGAATACTACAGGATTACATATGGGGGTGGATTTAAATTTCCCCCATCTTCTTGAGTTAGCTATCGATCACTGTAGTGATTTGAGGGAATTTCCTACGAGTATTTGTAGTTGGACTACCCTTAAACAGTTGTTTGTCACAAATTGCCACGATCTTCATAAGTTATTGGAAGATATAGGTAATCTCAACTCACTGCAGATGCTCAAATTGTATGCATGCCCAAATGCTCAAATTGTATGCATGTCCAAGTTTAAAAGAACTACCATATTCAGTTTGCAAGCTAAGACAACTACAATTCCTTGATATTGCACTTTGTGGGTACCTAAAACAACTCCCAGATAAATTGGGCCAATTATCTAGTTTAAAAGAACTTGATATGAGGGAGTGCTCTCGTGTGAAGCAACTTCCTAAATCAGCTAGTGACTTAAGGTCTCTGGTTCATGTCATCTGTGATGAGAAGATTTGGCATCAGTGGTGGTCTATCAAGGCCTTTACCATTTCCAACCTCTGCGTGGAAGTTGCAGAAGAAAAAATCCATCTGGATTGGCTTGAAGATTGATTGATTCATAATATATAGGATGGCATTTGCAGGGATTCTCTCTCTCTATGCAGATATCCTGAGCCAAGGTGAAAAACTAGGTGTCTAATAAACAGAGTTACATTGGAGCCCTGAACATTGTTGGTTGAAATTTCGAAAATAACAAAACCTTAGCATAAGGGGCTATGAGGTTTACTCAACAAGAAGCTCCAGGAGATCAACCCTACACAGTTGTTTGTAGTGATAGAAACAATTTATTGTGTGCCTGGAAGACACTATCCTGAGGAATTGAGACTTTTTCAATTGTTACAAAGTATAACTTACTTTTATACATGATATTTTTCTGTCTAATCATGTTCGCACTGCATAATATGATCAATTTTGTCCAACGTCCATGAACCTGGTAAACTTCCTGCAATTACTAAACTTTTGATGGCTTGGGCAGTGATAAACAGCATGGCAATGTCATGCAGAGTGTGGCTCATGGCATAATGTGTAAGATGGCAGAAATAGGCACAATCTTTTAATTGGTACAATACCTGCAAGTTGGAAGGGCATACAGAGTTTGCACTTGTTATCATTGGAACATAACCAGTTGACAGGGTTTCTTCCAGAATGGATCTAGAAATTCAAGGATTCGCAAGTTTTATGGAGAAATTCCCACCCAAGTATCTAAATTGAAAGTTCTTTGTACTACACCCGATCCATCAGAGGCAGGCTCTAAGGACAAAACTCTGTCGAGAAGTTTTGATGCGCTGTATGCTAATGGTTTCACTAGGTCAGACAAAACTGATTCTATGTTCTATGTTCAATTTCAGGGGCCAGGAAAAAAAATTTCAACTTCAACTTCTTTATTTTTCTAAGGGTTTCATCAACTTGTCAAACAATAAGTTAACCGTTAGAATTCCTTCACATTTTGGGTTGGTCAAAGGTCGAGTTTAAATATCTCCATCAATAAATTGACAAGGCACAGACACATCAAATATGGGGTCTAGACCAAAAAAATAAGTCAGAGACTACTGCAAACGTAACATGCAACTCAGATTCAAGACATCGAAATAAAAAAAATTCAATAAATTCGCTTGCAAAGCATTAAAATATGGGGTTTTCAGAAAATAGAAAAAGATTCAACTTGGTTATTTCCGAAGGTTCATTTTATAAATACCTTGGGCAGGCTGTCGATGAAGGTGGGCATCATCTTGAATTTACTTCCTCCTCAGAGGCCAATCTGGCATGCATCTCAACAACTATGGCATCAACCAGCTACCTCAAATGATACAAGGAGTAGAGCATCCCCACAGAATGCCCTCCAAAAGGTTCCACTTGTAGGCGGGAATAAAAATCGATCAAAAAATAAAAAATAGAATCGTTTTCTTCCTTAAAAGTATTCAAATTGAATACTCAACCAATGCAAGAGCGAGGGCGGAATTTTTTGGAGGGGAATTGGAATTAATTTAAAATTTAAAATTAAAACAAAATTAAATAAAAATTAAATTGCAATAATAATATTTAAAAAAATAATTGTATATAATATTAAATTAAAAATTCAATATAAATAAATAAGATATTAAAATGCATATGAATTATTTAATATGTAAAACTTATAAATATAATTAATTAGTAGTTATAATTATTTATGTGGTCATATTTAAATTAAAAGACTCAAAATTAAATTTATCTGTTTTTTCCTTGCTTTAATATAGACATAAAAAGGTATGATAAAATGCCCTCTTTTAAGGTTTTATAGTTATTATTTTTTTTACTAAGCTTTCATCTATTATAATGAGGCCAATTACCTAGATTTAACATTATGAGAGTTGTTATATTTTCTACAACACCACCCAAAATTTTGGGCATTTGTCGAACTCTAATGTTTTCCCCATTCGCACTTTACATGTTGCCCCCACACATCATGTGTTGCCTCAGATGTTGACATTATGACGACATTACGATTTCGAAGGTGTGTCGCTTCGGTGATGTGCCAAGAGACACCCTTCACTTCAAAACTTATCTTTCCCTAGTATGTATCGCAACCAACAAAAGCATTGAATGTGGACAAGCAACATTTCATTTTGGATCCCCTGATGTTGACTATACTAGGGTTTGGGAGAAACCATAATTTGGAAAGAAAGTGACCCCCTTTCTGTGCTTAACCTATGCCTCTAAGGGCATAGTCTCATCGACATCACACACCATGGTGAGATTTATTGCATAGCATGTCACCCTAGGCCCTTGACTGGTCCTATGCCTCAGCATGTGCAATAGGGTTTGAGAGAATTATATATTTTTCTCGGCATCCTTGAAACCTTAGGCGTTGGTGATTGAAGGTCCAACCCTGCCATGAATTAATCCTTACTCTCAAGGGTGATTATCATCTTCACCTTCTCATCTTATCTCAAAACTGGATCACTCATATGCATCAGGGTTTAAAAGATACCTCGTATAGCATTAGTCCTCATTCCCTCTCATTTTATTAGGTTTTGGGCAGGTATTTGTTGTCGGGAGTTATCTTGTCATCAACCTACATTTTCAAGGGTGTTTGCCCATTGGTCATATTGTGCATGTGCCCTTATTCTCTCCATTAATTTAGGGTTTGGATTATTATGGTCTTGTTCATATGTTATAAAATCCTAAGTTATCATAGCCATGAATCAAAGGTTAAAACCTTTTCCTCTTGAATTTCACTTTGGCACATATTACTTGGGTTTCTCTCCACCAAGTTTTAAGGAATCATATCCATCATATCCATGTGCATAGGCATTATTTTCCCAAAATAAGGTTTGTTTATGTGTGAGGGAGTAAGCCTCCAAATCTTGGCATTTCGCTTCATATGTTAATATTAGAAGGAATGTTTGAACATTCAAGTCATAATCGTTTAGAAAACCACCTGAAAGTCTCTAGTGTAATTATCACAAGATATACTTAAGTTGAGGATAACCTGATCATGATCGTTGAAGTCCTTACTTAATGCATGCCTGAAATTATGCTATTTGGTTGATAACCAAATATTTATATTGCGAATGTGAAACACATTTGGATAGTGATACCATTGAGCCATAAAGAGACTTACTATTTATATTAGTATTCATATTGTTTTATGTTGTGGCTCATGCCTTCTTGTAATGTGGCATCGCGGGTCTTTTCTTAAACCACTAAGGGGGGAACACCAATTCAAAAGGAATAACGACACAATGGTCTACATACAAGAGGGCTCTCGACCATATGTGTATTTGGTCACTTCTTCTCATGAGGTTGGTGTGTGTGCACATGGATAAACCAATCCAGGTTTTCGTTGAAAGCATCACCCCAAACGATGAAAGGAGCACTGCCTAACTGGGCCTCACATAAAAATTTGGAAAGTACCAAGACATTGGTCACTGAGAAAGAATTGGGTAAGGGTGAACATGCTAGACTATGAGAAACAAAACACTTGAGTCTTCCAGCCTTTTAATACGGTTGCAGAAGTAAAGGCTAAAGCAGAGGCAAATGCATCAGTCATTTATGTACCAATGCCATTTGTTTTTGCAACTATTTTGGAAGCAATTAATGCCAAACTATACTTGTTTTTTTGCATTAAGGAGGGCGTTACCTGACATGGTATGGTACATGTAAAGAAAACTTTAAAAGAGCAATCGAAGACTCGACTTATTGGGTCAAATTTTCAAGCCTGGTGAGTGCAAAATTGATCTTTATATGGAGTCACCTTGGCTACATATTAAGTCGAAGCATGAAATCTAATGATATGGTGAGTAGGAACCACTTAGGAAGAATACTTATTTAAATAATAAATATTGGGTTCAAGGCTTGGCAGGTGTTTAATTAAAGCGGCTCATGCTTGGAGTTTTGGCTTTATTGGTATAACATGTGAGGATCATCACAATTGCATCCAAAGGTCACATTTAAAGAACTATTGGTCAAAATCTCGGTGGTCACCACAACATGAATGCGCACTCCAAAGTAGAGCATAAAAATCAAATGGTAAAGGGAGCTAACGAGTTCTGATCATTACGAGAGAGAGAGAGGACGAGTTGTGCTTTTCTTTTGGGCGATATAAACATTTATATACAAGGCATATGCCATGGGAATATGGCATGTATGCATGTATATTATTAACATCCCATAACAAGGACCTTTTAATGATGGCAATGCGTTATTAGGGTGCAAGAAAAGCCACAGATCAACGAAGACGTTAATAAAAACGATCTTCTGGGAGTGGTCGTTGAATTCTAAAATACAATGATAAGGCTCCAAAAGGATTGCATAGGTGTTAGCACTAACGTCCACCAACCAGGCCATAGTGAGACCACACGTAGCTAAACATACATAGCTAAGTAACATGTATTTACATTTGAGCCCTTAGCTTTGCCTGCTAAATGTCTAAAAAACATGGGAATGGAAATCTTCTTTGTTGTTTGCAAACTCCTTATAACACAAATAGTTGAATTTTAGGCTTGTCTTTAGAGAAACGACAATAGCTTAATTTTAGACCTGACTATATAATATTCAAGGGATATTTCAACCCATTGTTGGTATAGATTGACTTCTTGAGATTGAAGTCAGCAGGACAGGCTGGAAATTGATAGTAGAAAAGCATTAGAGCAGAAGCCACTGGTTGGAGGGATCTATAAGTTATTTCCTGGGATTGTTTGTTGGGCACATGTTGTGATGTGTTCGCTTGGGGTATTGATTTTGAGATCAACCTATGAATAGTATTCATGGAATCAACTTTTGTTTATTTGCTAAAATGGAACTCTTGGCAAAGATAGTAGTCAAGAAATTGAACAAACCCATCATTGAATGCAGACCTAGCCATGAAATTTGTCATCCTAACATTCTTAAAGATCCACAAGGGAATTTTTGATGCTAGCAGTGCAATGTATTTTCTTCACTAACCATCCAGTAATTTGTCTCCTACAAATTTATTTATGTGCCTATATCCATGAAAATATTTAAATCCATCAAAAATGACATTTCATCTCCCTAGAAGAATATAAAAGGGATTAGAACTTGTAGTAAAAAATGTTACCATGATATCTTAAATATTTAATTGATTATTTAATCAGTTTCTTCATTCATCATGGCCCTCTCAATCCCATGCCAATAGAATGGGGTACCTCATATGATATATCAAGCCTTGCAAATGTGGGCAAATAGTAAACCTTTCCAGTGAAAGTGGTTTAGCAATCAAAATTCTTCAAGCTTATTTCTGGTCAAGGGTTTTCACTCTAATATGCGATGGGGAGGAAGAAATATGTGCCTGCTGCTTATGAAATTTTCTCCATCCAAAGAACTCCTTTTTAGAGTTTCAATTCCATTACAAGTTGAAGTGAATATCTCCATAAGTGATTTCTAATTATTATTATTTTTTAATTGTGACGAATAAATGATTGACTGTGTTAATTATTGGTAGTTCTAAATGTTTTTTTCCTGTGAAACACAGATTGCATTAACCCTGCTCAGTGCGGAAACTTAATTATTATCAGGAACAGACAAATTTCTAATTTTAGACATAAAAATAATTACTCCAGGATGAATATTAGCTAGCTGCTCTTTCAAAACATCAACCTTCTCAGTCCATAGCACAATTTCGATCTGACTGATTGTCTCTTGCTCCATTATTTTTGCAGCTTAATGTCCCTGTCAATGTTGCTGGCACTGTGCCTCTATGAATTTAATCCAAATTTGACGTGCTAAGCCCCTGATCATATCTAGCCGCCCTTAGTGATTCGATCACCTACATTGACATAAACCAGAAAGAATGCATAGAACATCAAGCAAAACCTATTCCACTGCAGAAATGAGACATCTTACAAGAAAATCAAAATTAATGAATATGAAAGCTAGTCCACCTTGTAACGAAGCGTCTCTGCACTTAGTGAAAATAAATATGGCTTTACATATGTTTAAGGTTAACCTACCTGTTGCTCCTTCCTTTGACTGGTTTTCATGATAATCCTAGATCTTAAGCTTATAATGGTGGGTGCGAGTGTCTTGTCCTCCTATTAAACCATCATGTATCATTCAACAACTAAATCCATGCATTTGCACCATTGTATCAGCTTATGAATTTGCATCAATGTACTGAATTAATATGACTTCAAATTTTGAAATTTTCCTTCAAGATAACATTTATCATTAAAAAAATCTGATCAAACATGAAGTAATCTCACGAATCCTTCAGATTTATATTGCAATATCCATCTCAGATCGATAGATCCAAAATCTTAAATATTCTTATAAAAATGAATCTAGTTTCTCAAAAATATTAAAGAAGCTCAAACCACATAACAAAATAAAAAACCAGTAATTCGGATGCAATAAAATAGTACTTTGCCTATACTTCAGCAAAAATGGTTCAACACTAACATAACTTCAAAAATGATTAAACTCTAATGTGGAGCTACAAGAAAATATCTTTATTCAAATCGAAATAATGCAACAAAAATTAGAGGACATTTGAGAAAACCATTAAAAACTACATGCATCTCCAGTCAGAATTTGCAGTGCTCCTCAGGTTTTCACATTTGCAAATAGAAAAGTTGGATACCTAAATTATTCGAACAAAAATGTGCAGTTAGGAAGATTCACATATTGTTGGTCCCCTGTCTGAATCGAATGGGAAATTTTGCCAAGATGAGATTTCAGTAAGAGGAGATTTAAAGGTGCGATTCCACATTTGTAGCTGAAACCATTGGCGTCTGATTGATCATGTTAAGCCCAATATTTTTATTGTTGTTGATGATCATGGGCTCTTTCCAAAAGCCAGTGCACAATGCATCATCCGATGAAGGAATTTTATCTGCCCATGTGTGCCATTCACTTTGATTTGGATCATATTGGGGGGAAATTCTACTAGCATCAATATTCTCAAGGGTTTAGCTACATTCTAAACCATTTTGATGAAAGCCAAGAAAATCATGAATAGATCCCCCAATCCTGCATCTTGACTATTGGACTTAGTAGAATTCCTAAAGAATGCAGTTTCGAAAACCAAGATACTGCAATAGGGTTTCTTAGATTAAGAAATTTTCACATTCACTAGTTCTAGCCCCATTATGTCACCTAGGGCAACAATTTCCCAAGAATATAGCTTGAGGAAAAATTCTATCTCCTAGAGGCAGCTGCATTGATGGGTTCCCTCACTCTCCTCAAAACTTGGGCCAATTCCGACGGTGGAATATCCGGGTACCTCAAGCCCTAGCTCTAGGATCAAGTTTTTCCTAGGTGTTCCCAAGGATAGAACCTAGTAGGATCAATTTGACCTATCGAAGTAAAAACACTTGTCTGATCCCTTCCCATCACCTTTTCCAAGATAGGAACATCATTGGTTGCTAAATTCCATTCCCGAACCTGGGCTAGGTCCGCTTGGCCCCGTGTGGTCCCATTTGGTGTCAAAGGCCTTTCATCAAGGACCATTTTGGAATCCAAGTTCCCAAAGGATTTTAGGGATTGAGAAATTCCTTCATAAGTCTTATTCTTCTCCCTCAACCCTTCAATCCCCCTCCTCTCTCCCTAGAAGATAATTCCCTTGCTTAAAAGGAAAGCAAGTCCCACTCTTTATTTTATCTTAGGGAAAGGGTTTCACGGGTCACTTCCCACGTATTCATTGACCTATACTTTACAAGTGACTTCCTAACTACCCAAACTCCACCCATTGGTGAAAGTCCGTGAAGAGTAAGGAGCCTTAGTTGTGGTGACAATGGCCTAAGCCTCCATCATTTCCCTTGTCCTAGCAGTTTCCCTCTTAGGAACCCCTTTTAGATCCACTACTAGTTTGAGTGGTAACAAGTTGTTCACAATTCCATTTGTGAACAACTCTTTGGTATGCCCACTTTTTCCATACTACAGCTCCAAGATGAGAATTCCAGGGCTATGAAGGCTTCCCTTCTTCTCACTGAATCAATCCTCTACAATATAGTGAACTAGGGCTAGTTGGTTGGGCCACTTAACTGTTACTTTAGTACTTCAAAGTCTACACATCCTTAGGCCCTATACACCTGCCCTTCTACCAATTTTGTTGTCCTTCACCAGAACAAGAGTTAGGGCTCTTCTTTGATAGTAACCTAACAAGACTCCAACTGTACTTGGCCTACCATCAATCTGCCCAACCATAGTCAATTATTTTTACTAATCTAGGCCCACAATATTGTCTGCATCTAGGGCTCTTCAAATCTGCCACCTAACAATGGTTTGAGTCCTCTCAAGATCACTATTCTTGTGTATCCAAAATTTGATATTTTTTTCCAATCTATGAACAAATATGAATTACTCCTCTTATCATACTTCTAACAATCTATAGATGACTGAAATAGGGTCAAAAATTAGCCACTAACAATCCATTTACTAATTTTTTATAGGTTTCTTTAGATCTTTGTCTAAAAATCTATGGAAAGTCCACCAAAATCAACTCCTATGTATGTCAATCCATTCTTCATATGGAACATTTCTTATGCATGCTCAATGTTCTGCTTAGGTTCCACCCTCCTTTGGATCTATTGTCTCCACACATACTGAATCTGCAAACCATCTTCCAGATCTGCGGTCTTTATTGCAGAAATAAACCTCGCTCTAAGGGTCACAGCCCATATTCTTCTACGCAAATTTTTCACAATCTTAAGGTCATAACTTATGAACTAAACATGCTAGGAAATTGTCCTAACTAGGGCATTATACTTATGTACTTCTAATTGTTGTAGAAAAAACCCTATCCACACAAAGAAAAAACACGACTCTTGCCTCCATAAAAGACTCAACCTAGCTCATATGGATCCATAGATTCTGGGCATTTCTTTGACTGAATCTTGACATGAACTTCAGATCTCAATGTCAACCCTCAAACTAGAGTTAACTCATTCAATATTACGCTTGTGTCGACTTCTGTTATGGCTCTAAATTATAGTGCAAGCCCTCCTCCATTTATGTTGGTCTTTATCACAAACCTTGTGGCCTACTAACCACCACAAGGCAAGATGGTATCAACCCTCTCTTCTATTTCATGTAGAAAATCTAATGAATGGGATTCAATCTGATATTGTAATCATGTACTAAAACAAGATACCGAATCCTTCCTACAATTTGTGGAAACAAAACACAATCACACAATCACATATAAGTAAGAGAAAAAAGTTATCAATCGCACAACACAAGATGTATCTGGGGAAGCAACTGCTCAAAACCCTCTATCTCTATTTTGTATTAATTCAAGGAATCATGAAACAACACAATGCTTAATCTCTCTTGAGATTCTCCAGCACTCTGTCAATTGTCTCCTGCTGATCTAGGAAAAATCGGTCTAGTACTTAGCCAATTCTTAGCCTTCCTTCAGCCTGCCTTGCTCACGCAATTCCTATGGAATTATCTTCATATTAATTAGGAAAATCAACCTTCCTTGATTCAAAATCCATCATGGCATCCCAATGACTTTATAATTGCACATGGGAAATTTTTTATAAATACAACTGATAGTTATGTTCCTCTGACCTATGTTACAATAAGGATCAAGGGTCTTTTTATTATTTAAAATAAGATAAAACCCTAAACAACCAAAACCCTATCCTGAGGAGATGTAACACCAAAATTTTATGGGTCCTATTGGGGTTAGTTGGGCAGAAAACTTCCCGGGGTCGTAACTTGGTCATATGATCTTTATTTGACGCACACGATACCTCGTTAGAAAGATCTCTCCGAGGAATACAACAACTAATACAATTTCTATGAAATCGTGAAACCTTTCATGCCCAAAAAACATTGTTTGGGGCCTCAAAATGGCTTCGAAAGTTTAGGACTTGAAAAAATGACAAAAATAGTAAATTGTGCTATAATTAAGGAAACTGAAAAAATGAAAGAGACAATGGAAAGGGCCCAAGTGGAATCGGTGGCTAGCCACCAATATCCACCTCGATCACCTTAAATTGAATTTCTTGAGCTAACTAAATCATCATGAATTAGTTAATTGACACAAGTTGTTATGAGACAAAATTACAATTTATTGTCCAATTTATTTAGGAAAAAAATAAATTAGACGCCTCACATTCCTCACTCCTCATACATCAAAATTCCTCACCAATGTGGGTGCATTGTTTTGTCCTTTCTAGTCGCAAATTTCACTGTTTCTTGTTGCAAATTTCAACACTCCCTCTCAACAAGAAAGGAATTCAATCTATCCCCATATAGTACCTTTGGAATGTTCTGCATGCTACACTTCTCTAGTGTTGTTTTCACCTGCAAATACTAAAATTGAATAGCCTCTGAACAACTGAATCAATATAATGCATCTGTCATTAGAGTCTTCTGACTGCTGCTAGCTATTGCACCTGTCTAGTACTAGATTCTCTGCACTGCTACTAACATCTGCATCCGTGCCCTTTGAAATGTTGCTAACTCTATTGGTGCTCCAGTATTTGACATCTGTCACTCTGATTTTTGTCTTGATGATACTGACTACATCAGCCTAACTGATCCTTCCTACTACTGTTGTACTATGGGCTCCTCATAGCCAATTTCGATCCATGAGACACGCCATCGCAATGGACTTTGCCCAAATTTCTTATCTTGTGATTATGTCTACACATAACCCCACCTTACACCTCGAGGTATGGCTGCTTCCTCTTCCAATTTGGCTCGAAATTTCCCCCTCATGGAGGTCTCCACTTGAGTGGATGCTTCCACTTGGTCTCCTCTCTGCTTCTCCAATTGTGGCAGCTACTCCACAACCTTTTGAGACTGCTTCTCATGGGGATGCATGTTGAGAGGTAATTTATGCTCCCTCTAAACCACCAAGTCTCTAACTTCTTCCTTTCTCCTCAAATATTTGCATGCATCTGGTACCTCAAGTGCATATCGGTTCTTGACTCACACATAGTGTAATTGTCCCGAAGTTACAAAAAGTTTCTAAAAAAGAGTTGATTTTAAATCGATGATATCTCCCTCATCCGAGCTCTGATTTGACCAATTTTTTTTTTCCATTTGGATAGATTTTCGCAAGGAATCCAACTATTATGTTTTTTTTCAAAAAAATTACACCAAAATCTTCAGATATTCTCTACAAACTCGCCGCCCAAAAAATTCCTGCTCTGATACCATGTAGAAAATCTAACCAACGAGATTCAATCTGATCTTGTAATCTACTAAAACAAGATACTGAATCCTTACTACAATTTATAGAAACAAAACATGATTTCATAATCACATATAAGTAAGAGAAATAAATTATCAATCGCACAACAACATGATGTATTTGGGGAAAGCAACTAATCAAAACCCCTCTATCTCTATTTTGTACTAAGTCAAGGAATCATGAAACAATACAATGCTTAATCTCTCATGAGATTCTCCAGAACTCTGTCAATTTTCTGTCATTGATCTAGGCAAACTCGGTCTAGTACTTAGCCAATTCTCATCCTTACTTCAGCCTGCCTTTCTCATGCAATTCCTAGGGAATTAACTCCTTATTAATTAGGAAAATCAGTCTTCCTTGATTGCACAATCCATCATGGCATCCCAATGAATTTATAAATGCACATGGGAAATTTTTTCTGAATACAACTGATAGTTATGTTCCCTTTAACCTCTGTCTCAACTGGGTATTCCTCGAAACTGACATGCATGCAACTATTAATAGCGAATTATCAGTTATCTGATTGGTCACTCATTGTGAATTAAATCTAATTTAATTCACTGGACCTCTCACTAGCTCATCACTCAGTTAGAACTAGTTAAACTAATTTTAACTCATTTAATTGAGTTAATTACACTTGCACCCCACTAATGCATCAACTTCAACTGGACCCCAAAAATATTAGAATCCCTCTAGATGCCTCATATTAGACCCTCAACTTGAATTTATTGAGCTAACTCGGCCATGATGAATTAACTAACTGAAACACGTTGTTATGAGATGAAATTACAATTTATTGTCCAATTTATTTAAGGGAAAAATAAATTAGACACCCCACATTCCTCACTCCTGGTGCATCAAAATTCCTCACCAGTGTGGGTGCATTTTTTTTTGTCCTTTCTGGTTTCCAATCTCACTGTTTTGTTGCAAATTTCGACATTTAAAAATTTGATGCGGCCTTCAAAAAAAGACAACATTGAAATCACATGCCCAGATTCTCATGAAAAACCTCTCTTAAGCTTGATCTGCCAGAAGAGAACCAACAATATGCCATCCTAATTCCTAGTGCAAACCGACCATTAAGGTTTGCAACATTCTTTTGAACCCTCATGATCTTGCTCTTGGAGGATGATCATGACCTCCCTTTAGCAACCCTTACTCATCCCTCGTACTCGACCTACTTTAGGACTACATCTCTCTTCACCCCCTTGATGTGCCAGATAGTGGGAATACATGTCAAACATGCTAATATGTTCCAAGTGATAAGGCATGCCAAGATGTGCAAGGGTGTGTCAATGTGTTTCAGGGACCGTAAAGAAAACAAAAGGGAGAAAAAATTTAAACTACAAGGAAATGAACACATAAGAGGGTTAATAAGTATCAATTTACCTTTTCCAAGAGGGACATGCTAAGCACACTAACACTAGGCGGAAATAGGTGCCAAGTGCAAAGTCTTAGTGCATTCTAAGTGCCAAGTATTCCTTTGTTGCTTCTCATCTACTTTCCAAAAATTGATCATCACAAATAAATTTAGTATTAAACCATGCTAAATCATACCAAGGCATCTCAACATATTCCATACATGCTAAGGCTTTCCAAGCGCCAACACGTGCCAAGTGCCAATATGTGTCAGGGACTAGTGTTACGCATGTTATGAAGTGGAAAGGAATGTTGAAGAGTGCTAAGGTGTGCTAGAGAGTGATGAATGCATGTTGATGAGTGTTAAGGAGTACTAGGAAAAAACATTAAGGGTGCACTAGGTAAAAATTCATGGAAGTTAATGAATACAAGGAACATGTACTGCGAGAGACTAGTGTTAATGGTCAGTGTTAGTTGTCATGCCAACGAGGGAGTGACAAGGTATTCTAAGCATTGGTAAGGCATGCTAGGGAATATCAAGGCATTTTAAGAATTCCCAAAGTGTGCCTGGGAGTTCCAGGGTTTGCTAATTATATCATGTGCCAAATAATAGTGCCAAGATATGCCAATACATGTTAGGTGCTAAGGATGTGGCGCAGGGTGCCAGGGTATATCAATATGTGTCAAGGAAAAAAAAGGAAGAACCAATAAAAGGGTTAATAAGTCAGGACTTTATATTTTTGAAAAGGGGCATGCTAGGCACACTAATAATAGGTCCCAATACATGCCAAGTGGCATTGTGTGCCAAGTGCTAATGTATAATGACCAACCTGAGATGGTTTTCTGTGGAGTGTTGGATCATAAAGAGTGCTGGGTAACATATACAGAGAGTTCCATGTTGAGGGCACATGCCACCATGTTAGTATCATGTCATCATAAGATGTTATGGGCATGTGATGTTCTCAAGATTATGTGATGCTAAGAACAGTAAAATAAAGAATAATTTTAAGGGTAAGTCTAGAATAAAGATAATTGTTGTTCAAGCCATTGAAGAATTGCAAAGAATGAGCCTACTAGTTGACTAATATATTTCCTATGACACAATAGGAATCTGACCAAATGGAAGTTTCTAGATAATAAACTTAATAGATATGAATCATGTGTTGACTCATAGGAAATCTCTATTCAACTAGTCATTACTTGAGGGAAATGATACACGCTTATTACTTCTTAAAAAATTGACTGACCCTAACCACTATGGCCTTGGACATATTATAAAAAAATCTCCACAATAATGGTATTAAATCATTATCTTTTGACAAAAAAGATATTAACAGGCACATATCATCATCAAAAACTCATTGGAATGATCAATGATAACAAACATTTTTTGATCGTCACCAAAAGTAACAAAAAGAGCAGTGGTGAGGGTCATTAAAAGTTCGTCACTAGAAGTGTCACCAAAGAGAGAATTAGTGATGGGCCTTTAACGACCCTCACCAAAAGTGAAATGTCTTGGTGACAGACCATAATGGACCATCACTATATACACTTATAGTGATGGTTTTTAGTGATCAATGATGACAGACATTTTTTGACCGTCACCAAAAGTAACAAAAAGAGCATTTGTGGGGGTCATTAAAAGTTCGTCACTAGAAGTGTCACCAAAGAGAGAACTAGTGATGGGCCTTTAACGACCCTCACCAAAATTGTCATTGAAAATGTCTTTGGTGACTAACCATAAAGGACCATCACTATATACACTTACAGTGATGGTTTTTTAATGACCATCACCATATGTGACATCGGTGATGGACCTTAAAGGTCCGTCACAAGCATGACCCTCACCAATGTGCTTTTTCTTGTAGTGGAACCTAGACTGCGATGTTGATTTGGTCTATGTGGACCCATCCTCATGATTTAAACCCTTCACACCTGAAAGATTTTTATTGACATGGCCCAGATATTTCTCTGTTCACATAGGCATGAATTTACTTTGTTATTTTCAGGAGTTTTACATGTCTTCCCTTATATTTTATTCATCAATATGAAATGCAAAACAAAACAAGGTAAAATAGAATATTCCCATTAGCTTGGGCTAATTGGGAATATTACAGTCCTCCCCTCCAAGATGTTGCTTGTCCTCAAGCAACTGATAATGTGAGTGCTGCAAAATATCCCCTTCTTCTCTTGTGGCCCCCTCATCCAATAGTCTCCACCATTGCTTCAAATTTATTACAATATTTTTGTCTTCCAATGGTTCCTCCCCAATGTGAAAGTTGGCCTTTGGTAAATAAACCCAATGGCTCTCATCATGAAGAAATGAAAGGTCTATGTAGAACCCTTCTTGCTGATTCATGGCCTCCTCAAGACAAAAGTGATGGGGAATCTCATTAGGCATGTAAGACTCCCATATCCATGCTATCATCCAAATGAAGTGGATCACCTCCCAGCTTGGAAATCCATAGAAAAAACTCCTCCCAAATATATATGAGAGGCATGTCCCTAGCAAAATTATGGCTCACCCTACAAAAGAGCAAGTGTTCTACCATAGTGGCCATATAATATCTCATGCTCCCATTGAAGCATTTAGTGAAAAAATAGTGGGGAACTCCTTCCCCCAAGAACACATCCCACCAATGTGCCTCTCCTCCAATCATGTTCCCAAGGGTAAGAACATTTCCAACATATGGAATCATGATTAGAATCATGCTAGCTGCCATGTATGATAAATGAGATGGAAGATGTTTCCTCATGTGCAACTAGTGCATTTTTACCCTTAACTACCATAGAATAGGAGATGACAAGTGTCTTCCCCAACACTTGTTTGTTGCCCCTTCCTTCTTGAATGCTTGGAGAAGGTGTATCATAGTTGGTGTAAGATAATCACACCATGAAGAATATAATAAATTCCCAAGATCCTCCAAGGAATGACCTGCATCAGCATAGTTCATGGCCTTGAGTGGCCCATGAAACCCATCATAAATAGTACCCCCTCTTGGAGCAATGTCCTGCAAATGAGTGTTAGAAAAATATAAGAATATAGGAGATATATCATAATATTTAGAAAGACAAGTTTCCCCATATACTTGTTTTTCATCAATGAGGTAACTCATGGGTGAGTTCCCTCTCACACTCAATGAGTAAGGAGGTGTGAATGATGGCTCTTCCCGAGAGTTATGTTCCTCCCTTCCTAACAAATATTCCATGCACTTCTTCACATGAGATTGCACCTCTTCCTTGAAACCCTCCCACATGAATCCACCTAAGATAGTATGATATGTTCTAATGAAACCAGTGGGTTTGGAAAGCAAGATCTCATAGGTTGCATTCAGTGGTTTCTCCTTGAGCTTGGAGCCTCTAACCAAATAGATATGATCATGGAAATAAATGACTCCCTCAACTACCTTATACCTCCCATCCATTAGCTTCCCATCAAGAACCTCACATTTGGAAAGGTCCTTGGAGCATTCCATCATGAGTTGGGAATCCCAATAAGGATCTAAGCTTCCCAAAAATGAGAGCACTGTATAGGTCTGAAATGCATCCCTTGTCATATCATGGCTCTCCTCTTTGACATGCTTGATTTCAAAATCACATGTTAGAGCATTATAATCTTCCTTCTGCTGCCTCTTTTGCAGTTGATCTTGCCCAAGACAATATTGAAGCAGATGGAAATCAACTTCCCCTCGGAAATTCCTTGTCTTCCAATACTTCCTTAATCTATCCCATGCATGCAAGAGTGTTAATATCCTCTTGTCATGTTCCGAAATCTCTTTTGTGAATGAAGGTACCATGGGCTACCCCAAAGATATGGAGTTTCCATGTGTCCTCATGTCCATGCCATCATAGACTTTTGATTCCTCCCTTCTCAGTGCAGATAACTAAGTGGAAGGTAGCAATGCCTCTTTTAGGAAATTTCTCACCTCCCTTATGAATTCATGAGAGATTCTCTGTGCTGTGCTGGCTCCTCGCAAGGCTCCCTCCTTATCCAAGTCTGAAAATTCTACCCATAGTTGAGAGAATACTTTAGTTTTCCTCCAATCAAGAGGTTCTTGAGGTGCTTTTGTTGTGACTGCGTTATCACCTCCTACCTTCCCCTCCTCTTCAATAGTTGAAGTTGCCTCATCATCAATAAGAGGCCTTAGATCTTGGTCATATATTGAAGGGGGAATCTTCATGCCTTCCCTTTGAGAAGAGAGCCCTTCATCCAATGGAGATCTTGCCCTTGGAAAAGTATCAAACAAGTTGACACCCTCTTCCATGGTTCTCAAAAACAGAGTAGGATTCATAGACCCTTCCAACTCATGCAAAATATTTTCTTGATGTGGTTTGATAGTTTTAATAGAAGATGTTACACATGCAGCTTCATCAAACCTTTCTATTAATCTTTCAATAAACTTTTCATAAGTAGGTTTATTTGCATTTCTTAAGGAAAATGATTGAAACAACCACCAAGAATTTGCTTTACCTTCCAAATGTAATGCTTCTATTTTGATGGCTTCAATTTCTTAAACTTGATGTTGTCGTACAAAGTTGCCTAGATCCTCCACCCAAAACCCTAACTGGACATTTAGGTGATCCATCAAAAGTAGATAGATAGAATCTACCCATAGCATGATTCTTCTCCTTTGTGCTTTTGTCCTCCTTGATCTTGAATAACCCTTGGAAGTTCAAGTTATCTTTGAACTCCTCAGATTGAGCTTCATATTCCCACAAATACTCACCAAGAGTCTCCTTCTTGGGCACACCTCCTTTTTTCCTCTTCATGAAGAAATCACTGACAGAGCGTTGAATATTTGGTGATATGTCTGAGTGAACATATCCATGAGATGAGGATTTAGAACTTTCCTCATGTATAGATCTTGTAGATCTGGTTTATGGATCTTCCTGCTCTTCCCTCCTCATTTCTTTGATGTCTTTTCTGATGCCTTGCAGAGTTTGAGATAGAAGTTTTTTGAACCTCTTTTCTCCAGACAACAAGGGTTTACTCTAGTTTCTCTTGCAGATCTCCTCCTACCCATGAGAAGACTCATACTATTTGAAGCTCACAGGCTGAGCCAAGATTTCAGCTTTGATACCACTGTAATATCCCAAAATGGGAATCACACAACAACACTGCTAAAATAATGCACTCTTGAGAATTCGGTGCAATGAAAAAATTTTGTAGCTCCTAGATCCCTTAGATCAGCTCATCTAAGATCTAAATCCAAAAGGAGAGAAAAAAAAAATAAAACTAGGTGGGTTAAACAAATCTCCCACAACCTAGTTTAGCTGAAAAACACCCAAAGAGAGGGGCTGCAGCTATATGCAAGGAATGCTTCAGAAAAATAATGCAGATCCACTGAAGCAAATTAGTATGCTGATATGGAGGTTCAAATATCAGATATATAACATAAAATTAGATGTATATTACAACCCATACATTGTACAAGAGAAAACATGAGATTATACAGAAAAAATCCTCAGAAATGAGGTGCTACAGCCATAAGAAAAGTCTTCATGAACTTGAAAACGTTATTTTATGAGGCTGAAGTAGCAGTATATTATAACTCATATCTAGAGCAGATCTATACATAAAAATATATATCTAATTCAGATCTGTGTACAATAAGATCTCATCTATACATTCCCCTTGGGGTTTTGTGCAAAACATGAAGCACACAGAGTAGATTTGAGATCTAGAGTTGCAGATCTATAGAATTATTTAGAAATTTCTAAATCATACAATAGAACGGTAGATCAGATCTGAAAAACACATGTATTGGATGGCCAATCCATGGATCACCATAGTGAGAGGAAGAATCCCATCACCGAAGATCTCTCCTCCAAAATGCAGACAAAACACCCTGCAATTGCAACCTTGTAGTTAACGCAGTCCAGGGAGAGGAAATATGTTGTAGGCTCTGAGAATGATTTGGATTGATGCCAAATTCTGGATATGAAGCTCAATCAACTAATGCACTCTTCTAGGAGGTTAAAAGACACACTCACTGAGAAGAGGCACTAGTAAAATCTAGTGTCTTCCACTTGCTGCAACTCATGAGGACAACCCAACCCTCAACAGGATCAGTGTTGTAGATGTAAGGTGAAGCTTGGCCCAAGCCAAATAGTGGACAAGATGGAACAAGTCCCCTCCAAGAGCTGCTCAAGGAAGGTGGTGGGAATCCTAAATAGGAAAACCCAGAGAGGATTGTATAAACAGACAATACCTTAAAAAATGATAATATTCAACAACCCCTTCATGCGGCTCTCCTCTTCCTTTTATAAGATTGGAGTCTTGTGAAACCCTAAACCACTTCATTGATTTAGCCCCTTTCACATGTAGAACCTCCATCTAGAACTACGATGTGCCTCAAGGAGGTTCAGTGCACCTAGATTGCGTTGTTGATTTGGTCTATGTGGACCCATCCTCATGATTTAAACCCATTCACACCTGCAAGAGTTTATTGACATGGCCCAGATATGTTTCTGTTCACATAAGCATTTATTTATTTTGTTATTTTTAGGATTTTTACATGTCCTCCCTTATATTTTATTAATCAATATGAAATGCAAAACAAAACAAGGAAAAATAGAATATTCCCATTAGCTTGGGCTAATTGGGAATATTACAGAAATTTCTACATATGGATCTGTTATATATCTAATTATTTATGTATTATCTTGCTCTAGATCTAAGTTATAAGCTACTGCTGCAGTATACTGCGTTTTTCAGATCTAGATCTACAGATCTGCATTTTTATAAATTGGTATCAAAGCTCCAATCTTGTCTCATCCTGTGTTCTTCATTATGGAGTCTTCTCATGGGGAGGAGAAGATCTGCAAGAAATATCAAAACAAATCCTTGCTTTCTAGAGAAAAGAGGTTCTCAAGATTTCTCTTTCCAAATTTGCAGGGCGGAAGCAAGGGCATCAAATAAATGAGGAGGGAAAGACATGAAGATCCCTCAATGAGATTTATACATGAGGAAGGTTCTAAGTCCTCATCTTATGGATATGAGCACTCATCCATATCATCAGATCTACCACGTTCTATCACCAATTTCTTCATGAAGAGGAAGAAAGGAGCTGTGCCAAAGAGAGATACTCTTGGTGATTATTTGCAGGAGTATGAAGCTCAATCTAAGGAGTTTAAAGATCACTTGAACTTCCAAGGGTTTTTCCAAATGAAGGAGGAGAGGAGCACAAGGAGCAAGAACCAGGGTGAGGGTAGATTCTTTCTATCTACTTTTGATGGATCAGCTCTATGTCTAGCTAGGGCTTGGGTGAAGGAGCTAGACACCTATGTGCAACAACATCAAGTTTCAGAAAATGAGGCCATCAAAGTAGCAACACTGAATTTTGAGGGTAAGGTTTATGCTTGGTGGTTTTTTGAATATTTTTCCTTGGAAAATGCAAATACATCTACTTATGCACAATTCATTCGAAGAATAGTAGAAATTTTTGATGAATAATCATGTAAAACACTTCCTCTAGAGGCTATCAAAAAGAAAAATTTTGCATGGGTTAGGAGGATCTATAAATCCAAATCCATTTCTGGAAACTATTGAAGAGGATGTAAACTTGTCTGATATCTTTCCAAGGGCAAGATCTCCAATAAATGAAGAGATTTCTTCTCAATAAATGAAGACTCCTCCTATATAAGGAGACCAAGATCTAAGGTCTCTTGTTGATGATGAAATATTTTCAACTGTTAAGGAGAAGGGAGAGAAGGTTGGGGATAACAGCGCAGTCCTGACAAAAGCACATCTAGAACTTCATGGAGGGGAGGAAGGATCAATTGCTCCAATGAGAGTAACTCTTGCACTCTTGCAAGGAGTTCCAAAGGGTCTCACATATGAAGGTTGTGGCACAATCCATGTGCAGCATGTACCATCATTATCAAATGGCGAGAATCTGAATATTGCTGAGAATAAGAAGGAGGGAAAGCATCATATAATGAGGAGTATATACCCCTCTTTATCTCCAAAGATTGATGCACAAAGAAGGCAGGAGGGTCTATACAAGGAAGGCCAAGACCAATCAGTCCATACATCTATACATCCTTCCCTATGCCTTAATGTCTCTTTGCAGGGAGGGATTCCACCAGGGAGACCCCCTGATTGGAAGAAATATAAAGTGTTCTCTCAAATTTATGCAGCAGCAACATATTTATCTAGAGAGGGAACCTTGAAAGGAACCACTACAACACTGAGAATCATTGATGGAAGGCTAAGCAATTTTCTGAAATTGAATTTTCTATCCTCCATTAATCTATTTGTGTTGGAAAGGATAGATTCAGAAATCTGTGTTGATATGAGCAAAGTATCAAAATGCCACTCCATAGCTTTGGAGCAGCAAAGGATGCTCCAATATATAATGAAAATTTCTGAACATAACAAAGAGATATTTCCATTTTTGTATGCAGGAGAAAAATTGTGGAAGTTTTGGAGAAAGAGAACCTTTCAAAAGGAGGGTGACTCTCCTAAAATTCAATATTGTCTTGAGAAATATCAGCTGCAAGAGAGGCAGGAAAGGAAAGTTGGGAATACTCCAACATGTAACCTTGACATCTAGCATGTCAAGGAGGAGAGCCATCATATGATAGATACCTCATTTCAGACTTCTACAACGCTGTCAATGTTGGGAAGCCTAGACCCTTATTGGGAGTCCCAACTCTTGATGGAATATTCCAAGGACCTATTCACATGTAAGGTTCTTGATGGGAAAGCAATGGATGGGAAGTATAAGGTAGTTAATGGAATCATTTATGTTCATGATCAGATCTACTTAACTAGAGATTCCAAACTCTCTAGTGAGATTCCAAATAGTGTAGAATTTCCCTATTTTGGGAACCAGTCAATGATGTGAATTGTTAACAAGTGTGAGAGAAACCACCAATAATGAGAATGGTTCTCAAAGTACTCAGTACAATCCATGAAGTGTGAATAAATGATTTGAAGTCGAACACTTCAAAGAATCATTTGATCGAAGGTCAATGATGCAACCTATCATCGAAGGCAAGAAACCTGCAATCAGGACATGAAGATCCCAAGGTAATGTTAGGATTCTAGATCAACGTTCTAGATGTTGAGCTATCGTCGATAGAAAGTGACCCTTCGTAGGAAAGCCCACGACACGAAACCATTAGATCAAGTTTTGAAGAAATATTTGCAAGGACTGACTCAATGAAGGTCAATGCGAGTAGAGACAAATGTTTGCAATGAACATTTTATTTAATTGATCTCTTGAACACATAACGACACTGCAAATGGTGACGATTGACCTAAAGCTAATACCCAGAAATTGGTTGAAGAATTTCAATGTAGTTCAATTAACTGTATGGCTAAAGGATTTTCCCAACCCAAATATGAATGTGAAAAAAGTGTCTTGTTCAAGATTGGTATACAACTTTCTGAAACAAAGTGTGACAAATGGATTCGTTTTCTCTCTTTTCCCCCACCATTTATGGCAAGTACCTCTTTATTTTTTGACAAGCTTAAGGAGGATAACATTTGCTTGTTATATAAGCTCATCCTTCAGATGAGTCCAACTTAGTATTAAAATCAAACCCTAAGAAGGAGTGGTTCATTCTTGTTTATAATTTACAGGTCCTTTACTGTTAAGTTTTAACGAGTCCAATATAGGTGAAACTCGGTGTTTTCATTTTAAGGCAGTCAGAAAAAAAAAATTAAGAAAACTCCGTGGGTGTACTTTTTCGTAAATTTAGTCTCTCAAACCTGAAAAAGGATAAAATATTGCAGGAGAGAACTCCACTGACCATGATTAGCCAATGTATACCTTTTTTGTAAATATTCAATTTCAGTCCCGAAAAGGGGTAAACTTATACTGAAGGGACGACTGTTCATTTCCTTTAACGAGTTCGAATAGTCAAGTACTCGACAATATTTTCATATTTAAAGAGTCTGAAAATAGCTTAAAAGAGAACTCCAGGGTTTCCCTTTTTCATAATTTTCAAGAGCCCGAAAAAGTGATAAAAGTATACTTATCATCAAAATAATCCTTTTCACTTGACAATCCTGTTTTCTGCACATAAACTCGAAAAAATTAAACATATCTATTTCCATAAGTAAAAGATTTTGAAAAATAACTTTTAAAAGTGGAAAATAAATAAAATATTATTTTATTTATTCAAAAAATATTATAAAAAGAAACTCAACAAAGTCATTTTTACCTTTTGTATTCAGAATTGAAAGTTGAGAGCTATGGGCAAAAAACATTCCAGAGGTGATAACGGGAGAACTGGCGAGTCAAATCAAAATCCATCGAATCCAGGTAATCCAGAACACTTTTCTCTTCATTTTCATCCGTTTACATTCTCCTTTTTAGTTTTTAATTCATTTTTGGAGGGAAATATGGTTCAAAATGTTTCTCACGGGGGTCCGCAGGCCAACCATTGGTTCCCTATAGACCCTGATAAATTTCCTAAAGGAAAATTATCGAGCTATCACATTTTTTATGAAGGATGTGTGCAGGGGTCCGCACTGTCTTTATATAAAAACTGCGGGGGCACTGTAAGAAAATTCTCTCAAAAATGAATAATTTTTTTTACTCTTATAGCTTTTAACCATTAAATGTGTCCATTTTCAGGTAATTTTCACAATGTTGGAGTGGCGAGAACGTGAACATGAAGAGGTAGATGATATGGCCATGAATAATCCGGCCATAATGCATACTTTGAGAGATTGCAGTTTATACAAATTCTGGGCCATTCAGGGTATGAGAGCACAGGTAGAGTTAATGACCTGGATAGTAAATAAATGGGATGTTCAGGAACAATTCTTTATCATTGGAGATCGCAAACTAGAAATTGAGCTTGAATATATCTACTTCCTCACTGGTTTACCCAAAAGTTGTGAACCAATCTCTTTGTTCAGGGCTAGGCAAGGTGGCCAGCCTATCACTAGCTACAAACAAGATTTTTGTAACGAGGCAGCGATCCCAAGGACAACTGAATATACATAAAAACTATCATACGCCTTGATCTGAAAGTCATTGCATTTAATGTTACCAGATTATGTGGGAGTGCAGCTCTACATGTGGCTACCATGTCGCAGATGTATACAACTTTTGAGTACTTCAGAGGCACTATCTTCAATTGGTGTGAAGGGGTGTTGACCAACATGAAGGGTCAACTGACCAGAGCGAAGAACTCAAAGTTGAAAAACTTTTGGCATGGAGCAATCTTAGTATCTTTCACTTTGGAGAGAATTATGTCTCTTTCCCCTCAGCTGATCTCTGTTGATCCTGGTGAACTCAGAGAGCCTCGCATGGTACGGTAGGTGGCACTGATGGCTCGCCATGGTGGTGACGGTTGTACAGTAGTCTAGTTCACTTCATCATACTTTTGTTGGTTATAGAACCAAATTTTTTCCATCGAGGATTTCCCATATACCGGCATAGAATTTTGAGGAGACCCCAAGATGTCCTTACCTCTAGGGACACAATGGGATGAGTCAGGTAATCGAATAATTTTGATGTTTTTTTAATTCTAGTTTTTTTTTTTAATCGTCCAATAATGATAACAAAAATTTAAATGTAGATGTTGGTCCACAAAGACCAACCAATGTCCGCCGCTTCGAGAGGAAGCGAACAGATCCTATTGCACTTCCAGAGAACTAGGCAACAAATATTCTCACTGATTTAGAGAAAAATTTGGAGAGGTTGACTAGAGACATCCTAGAGACTACAATGGATGATATTCCTCTTTGTCTCTACAGGCATGTCGCTGGCGTTCCTGGCCAGTTTCAGAGATACCTGCGTAGAGTAGCACAGGCTATAGTGTATTATCATGATCATCACCATGGATAGTAGATGATCATCACAAACTTATTGTATTTTTTTTTTTTGAATCACTATCTTTCGGATCATAAGGTGGTTTAAACCTATGGTCCTAGAGAATGTAATATTTTTGGAAACACAACTCTATCTATGATATGACTACTTTTGTCGGCTATCTTGTTCAACACATATCGAATGTTTTTTTAATTTACTTTTAATGTCACAAATGTCTATTTATAACATTATAAGCTAATGCATCAACTAATGTATATAATATTTTTGGAATGTGTTGATATTCAATGTAATCAAACTGCCTTTCCAAGAGACGGACCTTCAAAAATAATCTCAGTAACGCTGGATTTTTAATTGCATATACTCTGTTTAAATGTAATACAATGAGTTATGAATCTAATATAATGATCAAACATCAAATTCCAAATGAAATGGAATCAGATAATAACTCAATCACTGCGCTATATTTTGCAACATTATTCGTTGTTTGACCAAGGCTTACCCCATGCATAGAAACTAACTCATCGGTGGGTGAATAGATAACCCAAGCCGTAGAAGATATATTCCATGTACTACGATAGGCACCATCAGAAAAACCAATGTACGGTTGAAGGGACGTTGACATCTGCAATATCAAGAGTAATCAAGATAAGTAAGAATATTAGTCAACGCAAACTTAAACTAGACACACTCATCTAATCTAAAGAAACTAATATTAGAAAAATAACTAATGTACAGGTATGATCTTCACAAAAAAAATCAAGAATAATATCTCTTAAGATAAATTCCATTTCTGGGTTTATCTAAAGAGACCCCATCATAATCGATCAATTCGTAAGCCCCTTTTGCAAGCACTCTCTTGACAATATAAGGAACATGCCACATGGGTTCGAATTATCCAGATCCTAGTTTATCGTTAGCTTGGTCATATAGAAATACTAGGTCACCTTCTGAAAAAACACGAGGCGTAACACTTTGGTCGTACTGAGCTTTAACACGTTTTTAATGAGCTTCGGCTGCTAATGCAGCGGTGCGCTGAGTCTCATCTAATTGTGCTAAGTAAAAAAAATGTTTTTCCTCTTCAGAAGTGGCTGGTAGTGACTCTATGGCTAATTGGAGTGACAATATTTTGCATTCAATGGGTAACATAGCTTCTAAACCATAGACCAGTTGAAAAGGAGTGAACCCTGTTGCAGTTTTTGTTGAGGTTCGGTATGCCCAAAATGCCGTGAAAAGCATACTATGCCAATTCTTTTTATGAATTATGATTATCCATTTAATCATAGTGGTTAAAAATTTATTGATGGCTTCAACCTAACCATTAGCTTGCAGGTAATATGGAGTAGAGCTATCATGCCGCAGACCAAGATGGTCAAAAAGTTAGGTCATCATGATGTTTCAAAAATGACTCCCATGATCAGTAATGATAGCTTGGGGTACACCGAATTGAGAAATCATGTGATTGAATACAAATGTAGCTGTAGTTTTTCCATCTGCTGCAAATGTAGGCATGGCCTCGGCCCATTTGGTAAAATAATCTACTGCGAGAATAATATACCCATGCTCCCTGGTCAAGTGATGGTTACATGTAATAAAATCAATGCCCCATTTTTCAAAAGGACCAACAACAATTATGGGGTGAAGAGGAGCTGGTGGTGCACACATTTTTCGATCAAAAATCTGACAGTTGTGGCATTTTCGGACCACAAGAATTTAATATTTGAATAACGAAGGCCAAAAATAACCAGTGCATAATATCTTTTGGGCTATGGCATACCCAGACATATGAACTCCACATGCTCCAGAATGGCAGTCATTCAAAACTCGTTCAGCCTCTTCATAAGTCAAACAACGTTGAAATAAATAATCCACACCACGATGATAAAGCCTGTCCCAAACAATATTGTATTGTTGGGATTGGTAACAGATATTTTGTCATTGTGAACATGAAAGTTTAGGCTAAAAAGTTTTGGTTTGTAGATTAATGATGATATCCCCATACCAAGGATCTAACATACTGATAAGAAACAGAGATTCATTAGCGATCATATGCTCTACCACAGTTTTTGTCTCAGTATTCGGGAAGTAACACATAAGTTCAGAGAACACTAGTGATTTATTTGATTTGGATTTTTCAAATTCTAAATCAAACTCTTGAAGGATAACCATCCATTTAGAGTATTTTCCCCCGAGCAATTGTTTGGTCAAAATGTACATCATCGGGTTACAATTAGAAATCACAGTTTTTTCTCATAACAAAATGTAATGACGAAAACATTGGACAACTTGAACTGCTGCCAAGGCCAATTTCTCCACATGCGAGTATTTGATCTCTGTTGGATTGAGATTCTGACTGAGATATTAAATCACATGCTCGTTGTGGAATTCATCCTCTTGAACTAATACCATTCCAATGGTGGAATCATAGGTTGCTAAGTATAAAAAGTAATCCTGGTTGTAATTTGGTGGATGCAATAATGGTGCATGGGTCAACACATGTTTTAAATCATAAAATACCGATCAGCGATCTCATCCCAAATGAAAGGAATATTCTGTTTCAATAGCCTAGTAAAACCTTTGGTTAACTCAGCATAGTTCTAGATAAATCTACGCAGAAAGTTTGCTTTCCCCTGCAAACTTTGGAGTTGGCGAAGTGTGGAAGGAGGAGGTAAATTGATAATGGCCTCAACCTTCGAAGGGTCGACACGAATGCCTTCTTTTGAAATGAAAAATCCCATTAATCTACCAGATTGTACATAGAAAACACACTTGTGTAGATTCAAGCGAATCTTATAATTCCTACACCTCATAAAAATTTCTCGTAAGTGAGTAGGATGATCTTCCTTGTGTAATGATTGAGCAGGTAAATCATCGAGATAAGGTTGAAAAATGTGTTTAATGTCATGAAAATCATAGGACATTGCCCTTTGAAAATTTACACCAATATTCTTCAATCTGAAAGGTAATTTATAGTAAGAAAATGTTCCCAAAGGACAAACTAATGTTGTTTTTGGTTGATCGGCAGGGAGTGTATTGATTTGATTGTATCTGGAAAATCCATCCATATATGAATACATTTCATTTCCAACACAATTGTCAATAATTTGGTCGATATAAGGAGCTGGATAATTGTCTTTAGGACAAGCTTTATTAATATCCCTATGTTGGAGAGGTAAATCCCCTCTACGGAGAGAGGCGATCCCACTAGCCCTAGAGTGGGTCTAGCAATAAACAAAACACACTACGATGTCGATTCCTAGTTACAAAAGACAAAGCCACGACAGATAGCCTACCTCAAGTCCTACGTTTTTGTCGTCGAAGAAGAAGCGCTACTTCCCTTTCCTAGCATGATAGATCACCATTCTCTCGCTCACCGCGTCCGAACACCTGTACACATGCAGAGAAGAAATGACGGCATACAACGTAATAATTCAAACATGTAACTATCAATCAGTTAGAAAGGATTGAACTAAATTGCATTACATAGATAAGCAATATAACAGTGGAACCAATAACGTAGTCGAGCATATATTAAATGTGAAAGAAAGATTACAACCGAGTTTCGACGTCGCATTCTTCCTTTGGCAGGGCTTCCAGTGGAGTGTGTCTCACAAAGCTCTTCAGGAATTTAGATAAGGCTCTCTCTATTACGGGGTTCCCCTTAGCTCTACTCCCAATAGTCGCTCAGCTATAGTTTCCTTCCCAAATGTTCAGCTAGCTAGCAAACAGAGAGGGCAGACTTTTATAGAGGGAGGAAGGGAAGTTGGGATCCCTATAATCATGGGATAGAGTCTTATCTCTTAGGAAGGTTCCATGAAAGGTGGAAAATCACTTCCTAAATAACGAGATCCAGAGCCAAACAACCCAACTTCTTTCTGATGATTCATTATGAAGTTGTTAGAATCAAACTGGCACGCCCTCTAGTGTGACAAGGGATTACAGGGATGGTGACAAAATGCTATGTAATAGATGCCCCCTAAAGCATGAAGTCTGAGAGAGAGGAAGGGGTGAAATCCTTTATGAGAATGCGCTCAACTGAAAACAATGTCGTCGGAAGACCTGCGAGTACAAATACAACTGATACCTATGATACATGATATGTGGTATGGGTGCAACCATCCATAACAGAGTGTACAAAAACGAGGATCCAAGGTATGGACGCAGCCATCCAGAAAAAAAGGATCAACAATTAGACTCAGGTATGGTCGCATCCATCCAATCGAATGAGTCATGTAATAAATCATAATAATCCACAAAGAACCCGTAGCCTAGATTTTTATCAGACAAAATCCAGGGTCTTGCACTCCATCTCGACACGAACAGTGTACAAGTTTGAGCATGCAAATATGTGAGCTGAATTCGAACATGCAAGAACATCTTCTGATTACCATCCAATAATGAACGTCATTAACAGACGCAAGAGGAAGTACCAGTAATGACGATGGCTCTTAAGGTACAAGAGGTACAATCCACGGAATGTGAACAGTGAGCTAGCGTCGAACACTCGCAGAATCATCCGATCGAAGGCCAATAATGAAAACCTTGTGTCGAACACGAAGAACCTGCCATTGAGGCATGCAAGCTCCAAGGTACCTAAAGGGAGTCTCTAGATCAGATTCTTGGATAATGAGCTAAAGTCGATAGGAAGTGAGCTTGATCGAAGGTGGGCCATAATGTTTCCCACATCATCGACACAAGATATAGGGATACAATATTTGTGAATCAAGATCAGCAGGGAATCAGAGGGAGGTTGAAAATTGTAGAGGCCAACTTCTCCTAAACATATCGGCAACACGACATTGGATTTCGTAGTATTTCACATCAAGGGATCTGAGGTCATGGTGATGTGGCAAAGAGCAGATGAGCAGTCAAAAGAGATTACCCAAACCCATGAGGGAAAACAGATAACGAGATGAGATGTTCCCAACCCGACATGAATGCAGACAAGTGCCATGTTCAAGAGTGACATACTGCCGACACAACTATGATACTGGTTCCATTTTCCCCCACCATTTCTCGTGAGTAACCCAATTATTTTTGGAAATAATCTTGAAGGAGATGGCATATGCTTTTGATATAAGCTTGTCCATCGGAAAAATCCAACCTACTACATTTTACAAGCCCTACGAAGGAGGAACTTGAGTAATGTCATTACAACAGAGTCCGATGTCATAAGTTTTTAACGAGTCTGACAAAGGAAGAACTCAACATCTTTTCATGTTTAGAGAGTTTGAAAAGACAATGGAAAAGAAAACTCCAGCAGTCCCTTTTTGTAGATAGTCCCACAAATCTGAAAAGGTAGAAAACTGTGTCTAGGAGAATCTCCTAGTCGCAATAGGCTAGGGTATTCCTTTTCATAAACAATCTATCCCAGCCCGAAAAAGGGGTAAACGTATACTGGGTAGATGTTGTTTCGCAGCCAATTTAACGAGCTCAAAACAACAAGCGACTCGAAAATATTTTCAGTTTTAGAGAGTCAAAAAAGAGCTGAAATGTGACTCCAATAGTGACTTTTTCGTGTTTTTACCGAGTCCGAAAAATTATAAAATACAACTCGTGTCTTTGTCCCAATCCCGTGAAAACATGTCACTGTAATATCCCAAAATCGAGAAATTCTACAACAATAAGAATACCTTAAGGTATTCCAAAGTTGGATAATAGCAAGTGATCATATGATATAATGTATTTAAACACATAGATTTCATAAAACAATCACAACAACAAACTATGCCTTTTCACAATGTCACCAAGTGGGGAAAAGCAGCAGTTTTGGCCCCAAAATGTTATTTTCTGAATATATGAGTTATAATAGTGAAAAATAATTATTGTGTACCTTATAATAGACAATATATAACATTCATGCAAAAAGAGTTTCAGAAAAAAATGCCTTTAGCATAGTTAAACAGGCCTCCCATGCTCAAAATAGCTAGAAATTGCCAAAACCCCAAGACTGCAAAATGTTGGAGTTGCTGCATAAGAGACTGCATAGTATAAAGAGATATTAACTTATAAAATGGAGAAATATATCTTATAATATTATTAGAATACTCAATGAAGCATAAAATCAGAGATCTAATCTCTTTTACACAGATCTAAGAAGACTCAGCAAGGGTTTCTTGACAGAAAAGATGTACAAGAGGAAAATGCTTGAAATATGTGGCTGAATAACACTGTATGGATGAATATCTGAAATATATGACTGAAAAAGCAAAGAAATGGATGTAGATGCTGCTCCTAGCTTTCCCAAAGAAAGGTTGATCCTCCTCTTGGGAAACTAGCTCCTCAAAATGGGGTTTTAACCCCTTCCACTGCACACCTTAAGAAATAACAGAATTTTCTAAAGGGACTGAATTTTTTTTGAAGGAAGATGCTTGGCCCAACACTAGGTAGTGTAAAATTCAGATCAGAAACCTCCTCTTATATTTCTTGAACAATATCTCCAAGAGAGAGTAGGGAATCCCCACCTGGGCAAACCCTTGCACTAAGCAGGGAAACAACTTAGCTAAACAGCCAAGTATGCAGGAAGTCTAAGCAGGCCTCATGAAAATATAATCTCCAATATGTCCATAATCTTGCCATCTCCTTCATTATATAATTGATGAGCTTCCTCACCAAGGGTCCCACCCACTATGAGGTTGCTTCCATGCAAAGGCTCCTCCACATAAACTGTGTTTTCCAACAAGATGGTGCAATGTATCTAGATAGATTTTTTGAATTGTTCAACCTTGAATGATTCTTCATGCCTTGTCCCTTTTCACACTCAAGGTGCCTTCATTTTATCTAGCTGGATTTGATCTCTATTCACATTGAGATGGCTTATGTAGGATCCACTTCTTTGAGAATAAATCATGTTGAATTGGTCAAACCTGACCTTTCCCACATATTTTAGACCTTTTTCACACATATGGATTCTTGAATTGGTTATTATATGATCCCATTTCACACAAGGAGGGATTTTTATTCATACTTGAGCAAATTATGAGCCTCCTTGCCCATTTATTCATCAATCTAAGTTTCAAGAGAAAAATTAATATTCCCATTAGCTGAAGCTAATTTAGGAATATTACAGTCTCCCCCTCCAAAATTTTACTTGTCCTCAAGCAACTACAAGGGTGCTGCAAAATATCCCCTCTTCCTCTTGTGGCCCTTCCATTTGATAGTCTCCTCCATTGCTTCAAAATTTTTGCAAAAATTTCACCTCCCAATGGCTCCTCCCAAGTGTACAAGTTGGCCTTTGGTTAATAAACCCAATGGATCTCATCATGAAATAATGGAAGGTTGTTATGAAAACCTTCTTACTGATCCATGGCCTTCTCAAGAAATAAGTGATGACAATCATGGGGAATTTCATCATCAATGGAGGTCTCCCTCCTCCATGCCATCATCCAAATAAAATGAATCACCCTCCAGCTTGGTAATTCATAGAAAAGCTCCTCCCAATTTCTCATGAGAGGCATGCCCCAAGTGTTCCAACCAAACATATGGTCCACATTATAAAGAAACAAGTGGTATGAAATGGTGGCCATATAGTTTCCCATGCTCCCCTTGGAACATGTAGTGCAGAAGAAGTAGGGACTCTCTCCCCCCAAAGACAGATCCAACAAGTGTGCCTCTCTTCTAACCATGCCTCCAACAAAGATAAGAAAATCTTCAGCATGTGGGAGCATAAGTAAGATCATGCTAGCTTCCATATACAATAAGGGAGAAGGACAATGGTCCCTCATGTGCAACCAATGCAGTTTTCCTCCTAACTGCCATAGGATATGATATGACAAGCATTCTTCCCAACACTTGTTTACTGTCCCATTCTTCTTGCATGTTTGGAGAAGGTGTATGATGGTTGGTGTTGATGAATCACACCATGAGGAGTACATCATCTCTCCAAGATCTCCCAAAGAATGGCCAATATCACCATTTCTCATGGCCCAAAGTGGCTCATGAACCCCATCAGAAAAAGTGCCCCCTCTTGAAGCCAAGACCTACACATGAGTGTTAATAAAATACAAGTATATAATAAATACATCATGAGATTCAAAAATATAATGTTTTTCATACACTTGTTTAAAATTAGAAAGGTAGCTCCTGGATGAGCTCCCTCTCACACTCAATGAATAAGGAGGTGATGATGATAACTCTTCCCAAAAGCTATGCTCCTCCTCAACTAGCAAATGATTCATGCACTTACTCATATGAGTGTGCATCTCCTTCTTGAAATTCTCCGACATAAATCCATCAAAGATAGCATGATATTTTTTAATGATGTTAGTGGGATTTGAAAGCAAGACCTCATAGGTTGTGTCCTGTAGTTTATTCTTGAGTTTGGAATCTTTAGTTAAGTAAATCTGATCATGAACATAAATGATCCCATCAACTAATTTATACTTCCAATCCTTTGCTTTCCCATCAAGAATATATGGCTGAACAAGCAAAGAAATGGCTATACATTCTGCTCCTAGATTTCCGAAAGAAAGGCTGATCCTCCTCTTGGGAAACTAGCTCCTCAAAATGGGGTTTTAACCCCTTACACTGCACACCTTAAGAAATAATGCAGTTTTATGAAGGGAATGCATTTTTGCTGAAGGTAGATGCTTGGACCAACACCAGGTAGTGGAAAATTCAAATCAGAAACCTCCTCTTAGATTTCTTGAACAAGATCTCCAAGAGAGAGTAGGGAATCCCCACCCGGGAAAACCCTTTCACTAAGCAGGGCAGAAACATAGCTAAACAACCAAGTATGCAAGAATTCTAAGCAGACCTCATGAAAATATAATCTCCAATATGTCCATAAGCTTTCCATCTCCTTCATTATATAATTGATGAGCTTCCTCACCAAGGGTCCCACCCACTATGAGGTTGCTTCCATGCAAAGGCTCCTCCACATAATCTGCGTTGTCCAACAAGATGGTGCAATGTATCTAGAAAAATTTGTTAACTTGGCCAACCTTGAATGATTCTTCATGCTTTGTACCTTTTCACACTCAAGGTGCCTTCATTTTATCTAGCTGGATTTGATCTCTATTCACATTGAGCTGGCTTATGTAGGATCCACTTCTTTGAGAATAAATCATGTTGACTTGCTCAAACTTGACCTTGCCCACATATTTTAGACCTTGTTCACACATGTGGATTCTTGAACTGGTTATTATATGATCCCCTTTCACACAAGGAGGGTTTTTTATTCATACTTGAGCAAATTATGAGCCTCCTTGCCCATTTATTCATCAATCTAAGTTTCAAGAGAAAAATTAATATTCCCATTAGCTGAAGCTAATTTAGGAATATTATAGTCACTGCACAAAAAGCAAGTGTAAAACCTATTTTTCGACAAAAATATAATAAAAAATCGGAAAAACAAGTCTTAAAACCTAATTTTGATTTGAAAAAGTTATAAATATTACCTATAGTAAAAACTTATTCACATTTCACTTTTTACCTCTTTGCAGAGCGATAGTGAGCCATTTCCTTTGCGATCTTGAGACAACGATTGCGAAAAATCCAGTGGACGAATCTGGATTCCATCTTTTCTAGGTAAGTGTCACTTCCATTAGCCATCTTTTAAGTCATTTTTCATAGCTTTTGATTGTCATTTGGCATCCCTGAGGGGAGGAATTGCAAAATTAGGGCCTCCGCAGTTGGTGCAGGTTTCAGGCACGGACCCGCACCAGCCGACCCTTTTTCACACAGGGGCCGCACCAGGTGGCATGACTATTATCAAAACAGTTGCGCCAACCGCGCAACCCATCATTCCATTAAATTTGAAAAAAATAGAGCCAATTAATTGTTATTTTAAGTACCCAAGGGATCTTACAATGTGTTTATGACCAAATTGATGTAGGTACAAAGAAAAAATGGTAATTGAATGGAAGGAAAGAGAACACGGTCAAGAAGATGAGTAGGCAATGGGGAACAAACAATATATGAGAGCTCTCAGGAAATTCGGGCTCAAGAAATTATTTATGACACCGTGTCTCCGGGCCCAACCTGAATTACTACAATATCTTATCAGTATCTGGGATGAGGATCAGGAGAATTTCAGACTTCGAGATCAGGAACTTGAACTCGAAGTGTTAGACGTGTACTTCATCACTGGACTGTCATGAAGGGGTCCAGTTCCTATCTTGACTGGCACCAGACCTTCCGGTGAAAACATGACAATGGTCATGGACAGGGCGTGCCGAGGGGCACGTAAAGGGACAGGTAGCAGAAAGGTAGACATTCAGACCGTCCCTGATCTAGCACTAAGAGTAGTGCTACATACCATTACGCAGGCTGCGGGGTCATAGGCACCGCACGAGGATACAAAGACACAACTCCTCCTTACATCAAAGTACATGAACCCAATAATCTTTGACTGGGCCATAGCCATGAATATGAATATCAAGCGGCAACTCACAAAATTCAAACAGACCAAACTAAAACAGTTTAGGTATGGATCAATTTAGGTGTCATTTTTTCTGGAACAACTACCTATCTTCTAGTGCCAGGGGGCGATAGCCCCAAATCCACCGTTGAGAGAGCCACGGATAGCTCAATGGGCGGCATTGATGCCCAGGGCAGGGGGTGGCCAGCAGATGTCATGGTGGCCCGAGTTCTTTGGATGCCTCCGATGATAGCTAATCATTGTAGAGGACTGGCCCTATGCGGGCACAGATTTTATTGGAGACGCAGACCTTCCACTCCCAGAAGGAGAGGACTGGGACGAGGAGCTGGGTAAGACTCTTTTTAATTTTATGAGTTTTATGATTTTTTTGGGTATACATGCATGTTCTAACAACTAATCCTATATGTATGCAGATTTTGGCCCAGAGAGGTCCGTCGGGATGTCACTAATAGCGAGGATGACCCCTCTCGCTTATGACCCTCATGGTGAGGGGGGCAAGGGGGACGAGCTTGTACAGAACTTAGAGGGGATTTCTCATGGGGTTCTGGATTATGCTCACCTAGCTGATATCCCTTTAGCTTATCAGAGGCACACCATAGGGGTGTCGAGTTGCCTCCATCGCTTACTGAGGTGGTTGGTGTGGGTAGTGACATGCTACCATGAGCACCATGTCGATTAGTCACCTAGACTTTTCATTTGCATATTTTTGAGAGACATGTCTTCTCTGGATGTAACTGAAACAAACATTTATATTTTTGGGTTTTATATGATGCACATGTTGCAAACACTCGACATATATATATATATATATATATATATATATATATATATATATATATATATACATCTATTTTCTACATGGATCTTGCTTACATATGATGATGTTTTTATATGTTATGCAAATGTCTAATACAATTTTATCTAATGTATCAGCTAAATAATCTACATAACTAAGGACCCAATGGAAAAGTTACAAATTCGCAAAATGCATCAAACCAACATATTTTATTTTTACACAAGCTTAAAAGCACAAACACAAACTATGCTTGAAAATGAGTTTTATTTTTACACAAGCTTAAAACACAAATGTAAACTATGCTTGAAGATGGGTTTCATTTTTACACAAGCTTGAAACACAAAGTAAAGTCTGCTTGAAATAAGTTTTCAATTTTATGCAAGCCTGAAAACACCAAATAAACTATGCTTGAAATGAAAAGGAAAATGGGGCATGCCCCTAGCATGGTGACTCAATTCGAGGTGTACATGCCCCCCAAGTTTCAGTCCATAGAAAATGGAGTGAATGTTCAAAACATAAGAGTAAGAGAGACTCAAGTTGAATTTTACGAAATCTAACAAAACTCGAATTGAACAGGACCATGTTTCATTGTTTTAATGAGGTTGACACACTTTAAATAACTATCCTTGAATCAGCTTGTTTCATTTTTTAGGGAGCTTAACACAAGAAAAGGAACTATGATCCGATGCGCTCAAAGGAGCAGTTTTAGGGGGGGGGGGATCGGATGCAAAACGCTCAAGAAAATTAGACATTGCCCCCAGGCTAGGCATGAATGAGGAACTATGATGCCCATCGCTCCATGGCAGATCTTCGAGAGACAAAGTCTCCACAATAGCTTTGTCAGACAAAAAAAAATTCTCTCAAAGGATCGGGAAAATCTGCATCGCCGAGCCAAGGGGATTGAGAATAAACATCAAGAGCCATGCTCAAAGGAGCATTATCAGCAGGAGGAGGATCTGACATGGAAATGATCTCACAATAATTGATTTCAACCGGGGTTAGAGGCATCGATTCTCCAAAAGAGGCAACCTGTTCAGGAGAAGGGATGATCCATGGGTCATCTGACCTAGAGATCATATTGACTTGAACAGTGTTCGGTGGTGGAAGGGGGGGAATACCCATGAGAACAGGGTCCTTGAAAAGACCTGGTCCTATACTGTCGGGGGGATTAGGAATTTGATCCAAATATGGCACGTTGTTCTCGGAGGACGAGGTAAAGAAAGACAACTAATCTACAGTAATAATCTTGCCCTCATGTGGAAACTTCAAAAGTCAAAAGAGGGTGGACGGAACACACAACATAGCGTGGGTCCAACTGCGACCGAGTGGAAGATTGTAGTTGAGTTTGGCGTCAACAACTTCCACTTTGACGTTGACCGTCTTACCTTGAAATGTAATTGGTAGAATTGCGAGAACACCCAAGGGTTTTTATTCCCTTCCATCGAATGCCTCAAGGGCATTGGGAGATGAAGTAAGGGCTAGAGAGCCAATGGCTTTTCAGCAAGCAGATGACATAACACAGGTAGAGGCACCTTCATCCACAACAACTCTGTGAATATTGAGGCTGTTAATTCCAAATTGTATAACAAGGGAAATCTGGTGCATAAGTCAAGGGATGAAATTCTCTAGTTCGAAGGTGAGAAGGCTAGAATCGGTAGGGTCAATTCCACCGATTGTAGATAATAAAGCTTTCCGTTGAGATAAAAAAATCTGAATTACTTCCAACACGGACATCGTGGAATGTGCCTATGAAAAATCCTCAACAATGCTATAATGCTGAGCAGCACGGGTGTTCAGATTATAGGAAGACTTTCAGAGAACACCTTTGGAAGGTGGTCGTACAACGAGTTCAGCACTGGGCCTCTCAATCTTAAGAGGACCAGAGGCAGGTGCGGGAGGAGAGCCATCAATGACTTTCTTCCCGACTGCCTGGCGTGATCTGGCATAATCCTTCCACTGAGTAGCAATAGAAACAGGTGCAACACCATTCATCATGAAAACCTGAGACCCAAATGGTGTAGATGGAGAAGACTACTCGACCATCTGGGTCTGTTGAGATAGAAAAGGTTCCTTTAGAAGTGCCAAAGTTCCCTTAGACCCCTTAATAAGTTGACTAACCTCGGATCGTCGAGGACAATCATTGGTGTAGTGGTCTTAATCACAAATCAGGCAAGGGTACTTCAGTTTTCACTGTGAACCATCGTCAACACGTGGTTTGGAAGACTTTGGCTTTGGGGCATCAGATTTGGGTTTTCCTTTGCCCTTCTTCTTCCCTTTGGAAGTCTTTTCTTTAGGATTGGCCTGGACAACATTGACCTCCATGGTCTTACCAGAATCTGGAGTAGCAGGAGGAGCAAAATTGTTGGAAGAATTCAATTTATGCTTCCCATTAGAAGACTTCTAAGAATTGCGAGAGACGGAACCAATAACACTGTCTACCGATGGGGTAGCCGGTGCTTTAGAGGTCCCTGATTGTGGGGCATCAGTCAAGATGTTGTATAATGTGCCGGACTGAGAGTACACTAAATAGAGGTGCTGGGCACGAGCAATGGCTTGCTCCTCGGTTACACATACCCCCATAGAAATGTCTTGTGCAATATTATTGACAAAGGAGGTAGTAAACCAGTGAGTTAGAAGCTGATCAGGAATGTCAAACTTGATCAGATGATGATGACGTCTCCATTCATGAATTTGATCCGAAATATGAGTGGCTTTGTCCTGTTTCAGAGATGTCAGGAGATGCGTCTCGGCTTCATAATGAATCGGTAACTAGAAATGCGTCAGGAACGCCATAGCTAGAGTATTAAAATCTTGAAAAATACCATGGGTTAGTTCTATGTACCATTTAGCAGTAGTGTCGTGTTGAAGCCTCGAAATTCGTTTCTTCAAGCATTGGGGGAAAACCACCCGGTCCGGACCTTAGGACAACTCCTTTTTAGTTTGGTGTGGTGGCTCTGACTAGATTTATAAGACCAGTTTCCTAATAATAAATAGATTTGGTGATGGAGTGTTTGTGTAAGTGGATAAATGGAACTAAATAACTGAGCTAATATATCTAAATTAATCTATAATGTGCAAATAATTCTAAAACTAACCTGGGTATTAAATATGAATACGACTTAAAGATTGTTTCAATTAAACAAATAACCATGAAAATGTATTATTACTCAATAGAAATATGCAGTATCATATAATGATAACTCTGTTTAAGAAATTAAACAGAGTTGGAATAGCACATCGCATTCATAATTCTAAATATCATTTGAACATACTATGATAGATGAATATTTCTATATCTTCAGAAATGATATGATAAAGAAATATCTGATAATCAAGCATATATAAATGATAGAAAATTTCAAAGAGAATACTTCATCACATAAAGAAAATAATAGTAAATCGATAGAAATACCAAATTCATTAAGATATTTCCTCGATGCAATTTGATATCCAGATCCTGCGCTTTAACTTAGAACAATCTTCAAGGTACAGAAATGCAACTCTAAAAAACAATTCACCATGAAATCACAGGAATCTTGTGTTTTAACTTAGAAAAATCTTCAAGGTACAGAAATGAAACTCTCAAAGATAATTCACCATAAAATCACAGAATGTGATCCTTTATAAAAAATAAGATAGTCAATGGAGTACAGAAATGTATTATCCAAAGCCAAAATATTACAAATTCAGGACCCCTTTCTAAATGCTTGAAAGGGGTTTAAATAGGAAATTAACAAAACAAATTAACTATAACTTATGCTAGAAACTATCATCGAAGATTCGAGAAAATAATTTCAATATCAAATAAAACAGAATCATTGAATTTCTTCTCTATTTAATGTGTTGAAGTGGTAGATTTTAAGCATATCTTTAACTTCGGTAGGATGACTTAGCCTCAAATGAAACTGACTAGTGCATGTGTCATCGGATAGCTTTGGAATGATGTAATTTATGGCATTAGAAAGGCATTTGATTGCCATTTTCTGACTTTATGGTTTGATCAAATATGTCCATAGGAAATCCCATGTAATTTCCTGTATTTTTCTAATCTTTTGATTCTTGTTGATTAATTCCTGCTTCCATCTATTATTAGTTTCTTTCATCCTTAGCAATTTACCTGGAGTACAACGTGAAATTAAATTAGTAGCATATAAACTATCATTAACTAATTATGTCAGATTGTTCATTATGGCTCTGGCCCTTGATGTAGCACATTCTTATTTAATCAACCGTGTATCCCTTCAACAAGCAAAATTTATTTATGCCTTTCTTCAATCCTGAGAAGATTTGCACTCTTTCCTTGTTCTGAGTCCTGCCATGAAATAAATTCTGAAATATTATCATCTGCATTTTCAAATTCAATTCTGGTGCTGACTGATTCATCGATGAGAGATGATGTAATTTCACATAAAGGTTCAGCTTGTGAATTTTTTTGACATAGATCACTCAACTACTGAGATAATAGCTTATTTGTTTCCAGAGCTTCTGTTTTAAATTGGTCAATTTTAGGATAATCCTTAAATTTATCCAATCTTGCTTGAAATATTTTTTCTTGCTCTACTTTGGCAGTTTTCTCATTTTGCAGCAAGGTCTGTAATTTGGATACCTCTTGAGACAACTGTTGTTGTTTATTCAAAGCTTGCTGATCAAGCTTCTTCTTTTCAATACTCAGTTGTTCTTCCAATTGTTTGGCTCTGAGTCTTTCTTCTTCCAACTGCTGCTCCAACTACAATATCTTTTGTTGATCACTCGTTGTTTTCTCCTCTAGCATTCCTATCTGTAAGTATTTTTGCTTTATCATTTGATTGACTTCAATATCTTTATCTATAGTGGTTGCACTGTAGGCACCTGCATATTGTGATAGTTTGGTAAGATCCTCTGAAGGATTTACCTTAGTATTCTTCCATATAACATTCATTAATTCAACTTGTGAAGTTGAAAGTGGTCCTTGATATATCTTCATTCTTTTCCTTTGTTTTCTAACAATGACCTATGCTTAGGACTATAAAAGATATCTAGAGGAGGGATGTCTTCAACTCTCAACACAATTTCTTCTAATGGATTTTCTGGAATGATCTCCATATCCTGATTATTCAGATTATCAACTTGAGGATTTTTTTGTTCTCCTATTTGCTGAGCGAATTTTTCATACTGTTGTAGCAAATGGGAAGTAATAATCACTTCAGCAGAATTTCCCTCTTTCTGTGATGTCTTTTCTCTTTCAAGTTTATCATCAGGGTTATTACCTGTATCTTTTTTTTCAGACTGCATATTAGCCTTGCTGCCAGTATTCTCCTTTTCTGTCTATACATCAGGCTTGTTACCTGTTCTTTCCTTCTCAGTCTGCATATCAATTTTGCTGGTAGACACTTCTTTTTCTGTTTTTCTTGCTTCATATTCCTTTTTATTTTGTTCTATTTCCATACTTTCATTTTCCTGTAAAGGAATACTCAGCTGGTCAAGGGGAATTTTAAGTAATCTCTGGATTCTAAACTGCATAAATTTGTTCATATCTTCTGCTTGAAACTTGGATTTAGCTAGATCATATATCGGGAAAATTTCTAAATTGAGACAAATAAATCATCAAAGACATCAGGTTCATGCTCAAACTTAGCAATTTGGACCAAAGTTGTGAAATTAAAAGCCACTTTATTTCGATCATATTGTCTTCCTGGAACGGTTGCAAGCTTAATATTTATTATATTAAGGGTTTCTTTTTCAGCATGTTTAAAATCATTAAGAGTATAAATTCCACAATGGAAAGGAAAGGTAGGCCACATCAATTTTTTGGAATTCTTTAAACACCTAGACAACCCTCTTTCTGTAAACTGGTAAGAAATTTCTTGAGCTAAAAGTTTATCAGGAACATAGAGAGGTAAGACATGAGGTTTGACAATGCTTCCAAAAACCCTAATATAGGTAAACTTTTCTTCTCCAAACCAATTGTCGATTAGGGATATATCAAGATTTTCTTTTTCAGAGAGCCGAGGAGGAAATTGGTTAAAAATGGTCTAGTAATTTGGTAAGATGAAGCCATGGAAAATTCTATATACATGGTTCTTGAAATGAGCCTTCCACAAAATTTTATGGTAAATGTGAATCGAGATAGGTTCCTGTGAAGTCCATTTCCAACCAAGAATAGGGAATTCGGAATTAAAACATAGAGCATCTAAGATATAGGCACAAAAATGAAATGGGGGAGTATTTCCACTATTTTTATTCTTTCTATAGTCCATAATTATATTAGCCATCTTATCATAAATAATAACTGACCAATCCATAATCTCAGAATTTATAGCAGCATGAATTAGGGTACCATCTGAATTGAAAACCTTACAGAATTATCATTCCCGAAAAGTCTACACATCATTACAACAACATAGCAATACGAGGGTGCAAGAGAATCTACAGAATACATACCTGAAGTCTCATGCTTATGCTTTTCTGTAGCTCATATCCATTCTTTAATTGGGTCTGATTCAATTTCATTTCTTGCGGTAAAATCTGCTATGAAAGCTTTTTTGTAGGTATTTTGAGGATCTGGCAGATGGTACATTGCTTTGATGTCTTATGCTCTAAAAGACCCAAAAATTTTACCCCCATATTTCATGAATGTTCTGTTTGTGATGGTGGTGTTGTCTATCACCCATCGTATTATGTCATAATATGGGAATACATTTGCCCAAGCTGCAATTCTATGAAGAAAATAATTTTGTGAGTTCTTTGAGGGGATTGTCATCTGAATTTGATTCTTCATCTTGTACTGTTGCCTTTACCTCTGTAACTGTAGGGTCTTCTTTTTCAAGAAAATTGTAGAATTCTTCCCAAGAAAGCTTCCCGAGAACCTGGCATGCAGTATCTGTAACCAGCTTGATTTTAGCTAGTTTTTCTTTTGGTATTGTGGTAATGGAAGCAGTCTTTGCGGCGGTAGCAGTTCTTCATTTCTTAAGCTTCTTAGAAATCTTCTTCATCTGGTATTGTTTCACTATTTCGGCGAAAAAAAGGGCTGGATGTCGTATAGCTCTGCAAATGAGCCAAACCTTTCAGTCCCGAGAAAAAATGAAGTTAGGAGAGCAGCTTATGCGAAAAGATTTTTATTAAAGATCCCAATTGATTAACTCCGTATTAAACTTAAATTCCCTCAATGAGAGTCACATTCACACATTCATATTAGAATCGATTACCATAATTCGTTTGATTTTCCAATTAATGATGCCCGTACAATTGGAGATCGGCGATATTGAAATGTTAATGTACAACTGTCCCTTTGAATTTTCCGATTGTGATTGCCCGATAAATATATGTGTGGCACAAAAATAGTGATTAATAAAGACTGATAATTCATCGCATCATAGTTTTTCAAAAGGAAAACGAAATATATCTCATATTTTTTGCAGATTTGTGATTAGCGATAAAGGTATATCACATCGGATGTTTCCAAAAGGATTGAGTTGTTCATGATTTTCACTGAAATGTGATTGCGATGATAGTGGGACCCATCACATCGGAACTTCTATAAAACAAGTAATCTTTGCTTTTATAAAATGCGATTGCGATGTGTTGTATCGCATCGGAGTTTATAAAATAGACCAAACGAAGGATAAACTTTTCGAAATGCAATTGTGATAAGTTACATCGCATCGGAGTTTTGCAAAAAAAATGTGAAACCTTAAGACTCTACTGATTTGCAATTGCGATTTACTTTATCGCATCGAAATTTTTAATATGAATACTTTTACACTTTGTGCCGATGCGATATAAGACTTATGGTTGATCGGATCAGAATAAATTCAATGTTACTTTTTTTCATTTGTATTTGAAATATGTGATATGTGATGTATTACTTTTAAACAATGAATCTTTTTATTGTTCTATCGGATTTCCTCAAATTTTTTATTTCTATCTAAAAGAAAGGGGACCTATTTCTAATATAAAATTTATTCTAAAATTTTGAAATGGGGAGGGTTGTTGTATTGTACAACAATTGGCGATTCACTGGAAGAAACAGTTATCTCTGAAAAAATAAAATGAACACTATAATTTTAGTAAGTAAAAAGTTTTAAAGATAATGAAAACTATCTTAGAGAAATTTAAATAAAATCTAACTCTGAAAAAGAATAAAAATCACTTACAATTTCTTTCTAATTTCTCAAGAATAATTTTTTTTTGAGTTTTCTCAAGCCTTAATTGGTTTATAATAATAAAGGGACCTTTCCAATTTTATCTTTTGTAATATACTCTATTGTCATAGGCATTGCCTCTACTGTCGGCAAACGTTTATAGTCTCGTTAGGGTTACCTTTTAACCATCAACCATTCATTGTCCCATCCAACTAAGATCATGACTCTTCAAAATATAAATTCACAAGACATATTATCTCATTTTTTTCTCTTTTATTTTATTTTTTAAATTTAAAAGTCATTGTTCTAGTTTGGTAGCAAGTTAATAACAATGCCATTCAATAGTTGTAATAAAACTGAACAAGCTGGCTCGTGATGAGACCCCTTGTTTTATAATTATAAGCCATTACCCTGTTTTGGTATGCAGTGTTGGTAATGTCAGTTTTATTACTTCTTATGATCATGGTAAGTAAGATCATGATGAGACCCCTTATCTCTTAATTTTGACATATAATTTCTTAGAATTACATTCTAAAAAATCACAACCTTAATGGATGAGGTGAAATGATTTTTTTCCTTAAGAATCAATGGATGACAATTTTTAGAGTTTTGAATGCCAAAGCTTGAAAAAGTCTTTACTTTTTATGGATAACCTTTCTCTGCTCAATAAACTTATAATTATTTACAATTTTCTCAAGGTTTCAAAAGATTTTGCAAATGTTTAAACAATTTTTCAAAGCTTAGTATTTTATTTTTAACTACCCAAAAATTGTAATCATTTCCTTAAAAATTCCTATTTACATAAAATAAGTATTTATAATATTTTCTCGAAAATATTTTCAAATAATCAAAAGCCAATTAAATACTATTAATAACCTTATTAGTAAACAAACACACTTGCATAATGGAATATGTACAAGTAAGAAGGGGTTACCCTCTTAAGAAAATAATTTTTTCAAGACAAGCCCATTCACAGGAAGAGATTCTCTCTTTCCTATTAAATCTTGCAATATGAATGTTGATGAGCTTATATTTTCAGCAATCTGAAATGGTCCAAGCCACATTTTTTGAAATTTGGTATGCTTACCCTTATCTTCATGTGCTTTTTCCCATTTCAGAACAAGATCACCAGTTTGCGAATTTTTGGATCCGATAGAATTTGAATCAAAAGAAGATTTTATGAGTTGTTGATGTTTGGCATGAAATTTTTTTCCTTTCTCTCTATCTTCTTCTAATTTAATAATTTGATCAAATCTCAATTGAATAGATGATGAAGGATTCTCTTCAAGAAATTGAACTAGGACTAAAGATGGAAGTAATAGGTTTGATGGTATTACAACTTCTTTTACATAGACTAAATTAAAAGGTGAAGTACCTATTGAAACCTTATGAGTTATGCGATCAGCCCATAATGCAAAAATTAAAGATTTATGCCAGTTCTTTTGACTTTGATCAATCGTTATTTTGATGATTTTGATAAGAATTTTATTTTTTGATTCATCTAAACCATTACCTCGTGGATAATAATTTGCTAAATATTTCAATTTGAAAACTCTTTTGATTGCAAATTCTATTATACTATTTCCAGAAAAATAAGATGCATTGTCAAAAACAAGAGCGTTAGGTACACCAAACCTAGTAATGATGAATTGATCAATGAATTCAATGATTGCATTAGAATTGGCTACCTTTAAAGGAATTTCTTCTACCCACTTTGTAAAGTAATCCATTGTTGTAAGGATGTATCTCTGTTTCTTGGAAGAATGTGGAACAATTTCTCCAATAATATCAATTCCCCATTGTTCAAATGGTTTCTCAATGTTTACTGGTTGTAAAGGAAAGGCTCGTTTCCTTTGTCTTCCACTAGAAGCTTGACAAATCTCGCATTTCCTTACATAATCATGTGCGTCTTTGAACAAGGTAGGCCAATAGTAACCAGCATGGATTATTTTGTGAGCTGTGGTATCACTTCCAAAATGTCCACCTACTGGTCCATCATGTAATTCCTGCAACACCTTGTGTGCTTCAGATTTTTCAAGACATCTTAATAAAATTGAATCATAATTTCTTCTTAATAACACATCATCAATGATTTCGAAGTGTTTGGCTTTTACTCTTAAAGAACACTTGTTTTTATAGCTGATATTATAAGGAGCATACCCATTTTTCAAATAAAAGATCAGATCAGCATATTGAGATTCAGAATCTATAATACTAATCCAATTTACTTGAATTGTATTATCTTGATCTTGATGCTATGGTATGTTGGAAGCTCCAGCTAACAATCTGCAAAAACCTTGTCCTCTAACAATTTTAGCTGGCTTAATATAAATATCATATTCTTGTAGAACTGTTACCCAATTAGCTCTCTTTTCTCCTACTTCATTTTGTATTAACAACTGTCTCACTGTAGAGAATGGGACAATAATCTTTGTATGTGTTTTTAGGAGAAAAGGTCTAAAATGTTTGACTAATTTAAATACAGCAAAGGCTTTTTTTTCTACATCGGAGTAGTTAAGTTCGGCTCCTTGTAGATTTGAGCTAAAGAAAGAGATTGGTGCTTCCTCTTGTTGATCATTGGGTTGTGTCAAAACAACAACATAGGATGTTTCAGTAGCCAAAGTACACATAATAAAATGTTTAGAAAAATCAAGAGTATTCAATGTAGGTGCATTAAATATTTCCTGTTTGATTAAATTAAAGACTTCTTTTTCTTTATGTAACCATTGGAAAACTAATTTTTTCTTAATCATATTCTGCAAAGGTAAAATTATTTGAGAAAAATAAGGAATAAATCTCTTGACAAAATTGATCTATCCCAAAAAGGATTGCATGGATTTCTTGTTATGTGGTAAATAGATATCATAAATTTCTTTTACTCTATCAGGATCAATATATATGCCCTCTTTAGACACAACAAATCCTATGAGTTTTCCTTCATTGAGAGCAAAGAAGGATTTTTTTGGATTTAAAGAAATGCCAAATCTTCTACATCGTTCAAATATTTGTTTCAAATCATGCAGATGATTAGCTATTTTCTTTGAAAATATGGTTATGTCATAAAGATAAATAAAAACTAATCTATTAATCAAACCCTTGAATTCCATATCCATAGCTCTCTGGAAAGTAGCTCCCGCATTTATCAAACCAAAAGGCATATTTTGGTAGGCATAAGTTCCCCATTTAGTTCTGAAAGTAGTTTTCAGCCTATCATCTGGATGTACCAATATTTGGTTATAGCCTGAAAAACCATCAAGAAAAGACATGAGTTCAAAACCAGCTACCTTTTGAAGTATTTGTTCCTTCGTTGGAAATGGGAAGTTATCCTTTTGAAATGCCTTATTCAGGTTTCTAAAATCAATACAGATTCTGATATCTCCATTCTTTTTCCTTACAGGAACCATGTTTGAGACCCAACTAGAATGTCTTACAGGAAAAATAATTTTTTCCTTCAAAATTTTGTTCAATTCTGACTTGATTTGTCCTTCTAGATTGGAATGAATTTTTCTTAACTTCTGTTGCACTGGCTTTACATCGAAAAGCATTGGAATAGTGTGTTGGATAACAGAAGTATCATAAGTTTTCAAATCTTCATAATTCCAAGTAAAGACATTTTTGTACTTATTCAGAAGTCTGATGAAGGTTGTCCTTTCCTCTGATGTTAACTCGAGTCCTAAATTAACATTTTGTGGTTTAGACTCAGTACCAAGATTTACTAATTCAAACTTTAAAGTATAACTTTGAAGTTTAGCATTAGTAACCTTTTTGAATCTATCTTTGATATCATATAAGTCTTCAAGTTTGACTACAGATTTGGGAATAGTATTTTCATTTTCTTTTGATGTGTTTTGAAGATCATGATCATTTTCATCAATTATATGGCCATCATAATATTTTTCTGAAGTCAAGAAATTTAAAATATCTTCATCATGATAAAATACTCTCCACTTGGTGATATTATTTAGCACAGAAGGTCTAAAGATTAATTCAACTAAAAACCTATCTGGACTATAATCTTCAGCTGGGAGGATCTTCGAAGCAAAATTAGCTAATAAATCAGCTGCTGAATTTTGAGTTCTAGGGATAGAAAATATGTTGAATGCTAAAAATTCAGTGGTAAGATCTTGAACAAGGGATTTATAATGTTTAAGATGATCTGAAAGACAATGAATAGTGTTTCTTACTTGTCTAATAACAATTTCAGAATCACCATACACTTTCAGGTACTTAACATTCAATCATGTTGCTTTATAAATCCCTTGGATCAAGGCTTCATATTCTGCAGTGTTGTTTGTACACTCAAATTATAATCTACATGATAGAATAAGTTTTTCCCCATTTGGATCAACTAAATGCATCCTGCTCCTGCACCATCATTGGATTTTGATCCATCAAAATACAAAGACCAAAATAAAGACTTATCTATAGGTTTATCTACAGATTGATCAGAAACATTAACAATTCTTGAAGGATTAGTTTATGAAAAATTTTCAATTTGTGAAATAAAAGTATTTACAGAAAAAGTTGATTGCGGTGCTGTGAAATTTCCAAGAAATGATTCAGTAGAATAACCTCCGAGAATGTTGTTATTAAAAGCTACAGGTTCATTTTCTTGTTCAAATTCTGTTACAATATGCATCATGTGTTTTTCTCTCTCAACCTTGATTTGATTTGGTTTTCCTTTGTGAGGAAGCCATATGTGAGAATAATCAGTGGCGATATAACCATTAAGCTTTGCAGACCAATCCCTGCTTAATATTAATCCATAAAACTCAAGAATATACGCAATCAGTATATCAATTCTCTGGACTATCCTGGGATTAGATGCTAACCTAATGGTGACTGAATTAATTTCTCCCACAACTTGCACTTTAGTCTGATCTAATTGAAAAAATGAACTGCAGGTTTCTGGGGTTCGATATTTAATTTTGAGCAGACTGAAGTAGGCATTATGTTAGATGATGCACCTGAATCTATTAAGCATTTATGCAAATTCTTGTTATAGATTTCATAAGTCAAAAGAAAAGGAGGTGTCTAAGAATTTGATCTTTCTCCAATAAGAACAGTATCAATAACATCTACTTTATTTGGTGGCTTACCTGGTCCTTTGGCTACTTTGGCAACTACACCGCTTGGTAGAGGAGAAATAGGTGTTGCATTTAATTCTTTCAATAACAACTTCTGTTGATATTTAAGTTTGTTGAGTTCATATAGAGAGATATTCACTCTAGTTGTCTTCATGTCTTCAACAATGTTATAATCCATAGGATCTGATACCACTAGAGTCTTAGATGTTGTTGTAGGAGGATTATAAGATGATGGTTGATTTTGAGTAGGAAAAGAGGAAGTTTTAGCTACGGGGGATTTGTCTTTAGTAGTCGAAGTTGAAATTTTTTTCTTGGGAACTATTTGGATAGGCTCTGCTATAGATTTACTTCTTGTACTTACTGGCATGAATTCTTTTTCTTTTTCACTATCTGAATTAGGAAGAATGAAATCCCACATCCCATGTAATTCAACTATTTCTTCTTCTTCATCTTCTTCCAATAATAAAGGTGTATCTTCTTCTTCATCTTCTTCTAGATCAGACTCTACATTGGATATTGAATTGGTTGGTTTAGATTCAACTTTCTGATTCCTTTTGAAATTTCTGAATGGCCTTTTGGTAGAAGTTTCTGCCACTTTTTTTTTTTTTTGATCATTTCATTGGACAAAGTCTTCAGAAATTTCTATAAGCCTTCCATGTCAGAAGGATCCCTAAGTGTTTTCTTATTTGAATTATCTTTAAAGCTGACTTTTTTGGATTTTTTGTCTTCAATAGCATTCTTCTTATCCAAAGCAATAATCCGTCTTTCAACTGCAATTACTTCTTTCATGTTTTCAGCCAAAGTAGGTTTAACAACTCTATCTACAAAAATTGATATATTTGAAGGTAAAGTTGTTATATACCATTCACTTCGGACTTTCTCACTAGGTTTTGAGGTTGTAGGAATTTTATTCAAAATTTTGTTGAATCGGGAATTAAAATATTTAATGGGTTCTGCTCTCAAATTAGAGAGATCATTAATTAAAGTCTCTATTGATCTATCATCTCCAAATTTGGTTAAGAAATGTTCCTGGAAAATATTCCAACTTGTAATAGATCCCAATGGTAATGAAAAATACCAGGATCCTACTGCCCCTTGCAAAGTATAAGGGAATAACCTAACCACAACATCTTCATGTTGTACTACATTTAAATTTACAGATAACATAAAGTTATTAATGTGTTCTTCTGCTTGTATACCAAGGTCAGGACTAAATTTTGGCAGCCACTTTTTAGGTTGGTCTGGAAAATCATGCAAAGGTGCAGGCATTTCAACAGCCCCTGGATTAGTCCATGGTCTTTGTGCCATTGTTGTGATAATGGTTGAGGGACTTGAAGATACAACTGGTGTTTGAGTAGAGGTTGTTGGAATAACTATACTCTTCTGGGTTTGAGTCTAGGAAGCAGATGAGTGAGTTTGTGATGAAGAAATAATATCACAACCTGATTCCGATGGTGTTTTTCTGGTTTTAACTCAACTAGGTAAAGGAAATTCCTTTGGAGGAATACCAGTTTTTCGCTTTGTGACCTAGTGAGAGGTTTGGAAGAAACAAATTGTGAAGTAACACTACCTTTAGATAATTTAGACTCTTCTAATGATAATTAGAACCCCTGGAGTTTATGAACTAAATCTTGTATTTTAGGGGACTTAGGAGGTTGATTTTCTAATATATCTAAAGCTTTGGTAGTGGGTGTATTGAGGTTATTCTCAATTTCTTCCCTAGAAATTTGATATGTAGAGGAAATTGAAGAAGGTGATGAGGGTGAATTGCTCTTGGAATGGCCTGTAGATTTGGATTTACTTGCCATTCATAGCTTAGGCCCTCCTTCTAATGCCATAAAATGTTGAAGCCTCAAAATTCGTTGCTTCAAACATTGGGGGAAAACCACCGGGTCCAGACCTTAGGACAACTCCTTTTCCGTTTGGTGTGGTCGCTCCGGCTGGATTTATAGGACTAGTTTCCTAATAATAAATAGATTTGGTGATGGAGTGTTTGTTTAACTGGATAAACGGAACTAACTAACTGAGCTAATCTATCTAAATTAATCTATAACTTGCAAATAATTCTAAAACTAACCCGGGTATTAAATATGAATACGACTTAAAGATTGTTTCAATTAAAAAAATAACCATGAAAATGTATTATTATTCAATAGAAAGATGCAGTATCATATAATGATAACTCTATTTAAGAAATTAAACAGAGTTAGAATAGCACATCGTATTCATAATTCTATATATCATTTGCACATACTATGATAGATGAATATTTCTAGATCTTCAGAAATGATATGATAAAGAAATATTTGAGAAACAAGCATATATAAATGATAGAAAATTTCAAAGAGCTTACTTCATTACATAAAGAAAATAATAGTAAATCGATAGAAATACCAAATTCATTAAGATATTTCCTTGATGCAATTCGATATCCAGATCCTGTGCTTTAACTTAGAACAATCTTCAAGGTACATAAATGCAACTCTAAGAAATAATTCACCATGAAATCACAGGATTCTTGTGTTTTAACTTAGAAAAATCTTCAAGATACAGAAATGCAACTCTCAAAGATAATTCACCATAAAATCACAGAATGTGATCCTTTATAAAAAATAAGATAGTCAATGGAGTACAGAAATGTATTATCCAAAGCTAAAATATTGAAAATTCAATACCCCTTTCAAAATGCTTGAAAGGGGTTTAAATAGGAAATTAAAAAAACAAATTAACTATAAATTATGCTAGAAAATATCATCGGAGATTCGGGAAAATACTTGCAATATCAAATAAAATAGATTCATTGAATTTCTTCTATATTCAATGTGTTGAGGTGGTAGATTTTAAGCATATCTTTAACTTCGGTTGGATGACTCAACCTCGAAAGCAACTGACTAGTGTATGTTGCATCAGACAGCTCTGGAATGATGTAATTTATGGCATTAGAAAGGAATTTGATTTCCATCTACTGACTTTGTGGTCTGATCAAATATTTCCATAGGACATCCCATGTAATTTCCTCTATTTTTCTGTTCTTTTGATTCTTGTTGATTAATTCCTTCTTCCATCTGTTATCAGTTTCTTTCATCCTTGGCAATTTACCTGGAGTACAATGTGAAATTAAATTAGTAGCATATAAACTATCATCAACTATGTATCCCATTCAGAAAACAAAATTTCTTTATGCCTTTCTTCGCTCCTGGGAAGATTTGCACTCTTTCCTTGTTTTGAGTCCTGCCATGAAATAAATTTTGAAATCTTATCATCTGCATTTTCAAATTCAATTTTGGTGCTGACTGATTCATCGATGAGAGATGATGTTATTTCACATAAAGATTCAGCTTGTGCAATTTTTTGACATAGATCATTCAACTACTGAGACAATAGCTTATTTTTTTCCAGAGCTTCTGTTTTAAATTGGCCAATTTTAGGATAATCCTTAAATTTATCCAATCTTTCTTGAAATATTTTTTCTTGCTATGCTTTGGCAGTTTTCTCATTCTGCTGCAAGGTCTGTAATTTGGATATCTCTTGAGACAATTGTTGTTGTTTATTCAAAGCTTGCTGATCAAGCTTCTTCTTTTCAATACTCAGTTGTTCTTCCAATTGTTTGGCTTTGAGTCTTTCTTCTCCCAACTGTTGCTCCAACTGCAATATCTTTTGTTGATCACCTGTTTTTTTCTCCTCTAGCAATGCTATTTGTAAGTCTTTTTGCTTTATCATTTGATTGACTTCAACAACTTTATCTATAGTGGCTGCACTGTAGGCACTTGCATATTGTGATAGTTTGGTAAGATCCTCTGAAGGATTTACCTCAGTATTCTTCCATACAACATTCATTAATTCAACTTGTGAAGTTGCAAGTGGTCCTTGATCTATCTTCCTTCTTTTCCTTTGTTTTCTGACAACATCCCTATGCTTAGGACTATAAAAGATATCCAGATGAGGGATGTCTTCAACTCTCAACACAATTTCTTCTAATGGATTTTCAGGAATGATCTCCATATCCTGATTATTCATATTATCAACTCGAGGATTGTTTTGTTCTCCTATTTGCTGAGTGAATTTTTCATACCGTTGTAGCAAATGGGAAGTAATAATCACTTCAGCAGAATTTCTCTCTTTCTATGAGGTCTTTTCTCTTTCAATTTGATAATTAGGCTTATTACCTGTATCTTCTTTTCAGTTTGCACATTAGCCTTGCTGCCAGTATTCTCCTTTTCTGTTTGTACATTGGCTTGTTACCTGTTCTTTCGTTCTCAGTCTGTATATCAATTTTTCTGGTAGACACTTCTTTTTCTGTTTTCCTAGTTTCATCTTCCTTTTTCTTTTGTTCTATTTCCATACTTTCATTTTCTTGTAAAGGAATCCTCAGCTGGTCAAGGGGAATTTTAAGTAATCTCTAGCTTCTGAACTGCATAAATTTGTTCATATCTTCTGCTTGAAAATTGGATTTAGCTAGATCATATACTCGAACAAATTTCTCAATTGAGACAAATAAATCATCAAAGACATCAGGCTCATGCTAAAACTTAGCAATTTGGACCAAAGTTGTGAAATCAAAAGCCACTTTATTTGGATCATATTGTCTGCCTGGAACAGTTACAAGCTTAATATTGCTTATCTTAAGGGTTTCTTTTTCAGCATGTTTAAAATCATTAAGAGTTTAAATTCCATAATGGAAAGGAAAGGTAGGCCACATCAATTTTTTGGAATTCTTCTTCTATCAACTGGTAAGAAATTTATTGAGCTAAAAGTTTATCAGGGACATATAGAGGTAAGACATGAGGTTCAAAAATGCTTCCAAAAACCCTAATATAGGTATCATTTTCTTCTCCAAACCAATTTCCGATTAGGGATATAACAATATTTTCTTTTTCAAAGAGCCGAGGAGGAAATTGGTTGAAAATGGTCTGGTAAATTGGTAACATGAAGCCATGGCAAATTCAATATACATGGTTCTTGAAATGGGCCTTCCAAAAATTTTTATGGTAAATGTGAATCGAGACAGGTTCCTGTGAAGTCCATTTCCAATCCAGAATAGGGAATTTGGAATTAAAACACAGAGCATATAAGATATAGGCACATAAATGAAATGGGGGAGTATTTACACTATTTTTATTCTTTCTGTAGTCCAGAATTCTATTAGCCATATTTTCAAAAAGAATAACTGACCAATCCATAATCTCAGAATTTATAACAGCATGAATTATGGGTACCATCTGAATTGAAAACCTTGCAGAATTATCATTCCCGAAAAGTCTACACATCATTTCAGCAGCATAGCAATACGGGGGTGTAAGAGACTCTACGGAATACATACCTGAAGTCTCATGCTTACGCTTTTCTGGAGCTCGTCTCCATTCTTTAATTGGGTCTGATTCAATTTCATTGCTAGTGGTAAAATCTGCTATGGAAGCTTTATTGTAGGTCTTTTGAGTATCTGGAAGATGGTAAATTGCTTTGATGTCTTCTGCTCTAAAAGACCCAAACATTTTACCCCCAACTGTCATGAATGTTCTGTTTGTGATGGTGGTGTTGTCTATCACCCATCGTATTATGTCATAATATGGGAATACATTCGCCTGAGCTGCAATTCTATGAAGAAAATAACTTGCGAGTTCTTTGAGGGGATTTTCATCCAAATCCGATTCTTCATCTGGTACTGTTGCCTTTACCTCTGTAACTGTAGGGTCTTCTTTTTCAAGAAAATTATAGACTTCTTCCCAGGAAAGCTTCCCAAGACCCTGGCATGCAGTCTCTGTAACCAACTTGATTTTAGCTGGTTTTTCTTTTGGCATTGTGGTAATGGCAGCAATATTTACAATGATAGAAGTTCTTGATTTCTTAAGATTCTTAGACATCTTCTTCGTTTGGTATCATTCCACTAGTTCAGAGAAAAAAAGGGCTGGGTGTCCTATAGCTCTGCAAATGAGACAAACCTTTCAGTCATGGGAAGAAATGAAGTTAGGGGAGCAGCTTATGAAAAAATATTTTTGTTAAAGATCCCAATTGATTAACTTCGTATTAAACTTAAATTCCCTCAATGAGAGTCACATTCATGCATTCATATTAGAATCGATTACCATAATTCGTTTGATTTTCCAATTAATGATGCTTGTACAATCAGAGATCAACGATATTGAAATGTTAATGTACAACTATCCCTTTGAATTTTCTGATTGCGATTGCCCGATAAATATATGCGTGGTGCAAAAATAATGATTAATAAAGATTGATAATTCATCGCATCAGAGTTTTTGAAAAGGAAAATGAAATATATCTCATATTTTCCCCAATTTGTGATTAACGATAAAGGTATATCACATCGGATATTTCCAAAAGGATTGAGTTGTTCATGATTTTCACTGAAATGCGGTTGCGATGATAGTGGGACCCATAGCATCGAAACTTTTATAAAACAAGTAATATTTTCTTTTATAAAATGTGATTGTGATGTGTTATATCGCATGGGAGTTTATAAAATAGACCGAATGAAGGATAACCTTTTCGAAATGTGATTGTGATAAGTTACATCACATCGGAGTTTTGCAAAACAAATGTGAAACCTTAAGACTCTACTGATTTGTGATTGTGATTTACTTTATAGCATCGGAATTTTTAATATGAATAATTTTACACTTTGTGACGATGCGATATAAGACTTATGGTTGATCGGATCAGAATAAATTCAATGTTACTTTTGTTCATTTGTATTTGAAATATGCGATATGCAATGTATTACTTTTAAACAATGAATCTTTGTATTGTTCTATCATATTTCCTCAAAGTTTTTATTTCTATATAAAAGAAAGGGGACCTATTTATAAAATAATATTTATTCTAAAGTTTTGAAATGGGGAGGGTTGTTGTATCATATAACACGCCGGTAAGAGTGCGCTGCAAAATATGTAGACGAACAGAGTCATCTACCCAATATTTCGAGGAACACCATAAGTGGTATGTCATGACATGTGCTTGGGGGTCTTCTCCAGATTTACCCTCAAACTTAGGACAATCACCAGGCACCTTTTTCGGAACCGGGTGCCAATATGGATGATGAAGAATCGGATCATTGGTCAATTTGGACACATGCAGTAATTCCAACATGGCGAGAAAAGGTAATTGAGGGTTAAAAAGCATGACAGATCCCCGATAAGGACCTGTACCTGTACTCCATCATGGTTGAGCATAACTCTGCCCCCATTGGTTCTGTCTTGGAGGATTCTGACCATAGGGGGTATAAGCCAGATAATTAGGTTGATATGGCGGCTAAAAACCAGGATACAGGGGTTGATAACCAGGGTATTGATTCTGATTATATGTGGGCCCTGATTGAGCAGTGTACGGATTTGACTGCGGAGTATAAGTATAGCCTGTTTGTTGAAGGTAATAATCAAAACCTTGAGGCAGGTTGTAAACTGGTCGAGACTGACCTTGAAGGTAATAACCACCTTGGGGTCGAATGAGTTGTTGGTAAGTAGGACCCTGTTGAGTCGGATAAGTTGGGCATATAGGTGGATTCGGTTGTGAAATAGAATATATCGGCGACTGAGCAGGGTTAACAGGCTGCACAGGTTTTCCTAGTTGAACAGGTTGACCTGGATGTGCAGGTTGTCCTGGTTGAATAGGTTGACCTGGTTGATGAGGGACACCGGGTTTCCCTAGCTGAGCAGGTTGGCCTGATGGCAGGAGTGGGCCAAGTTGTGCCTGATAACCAGTTGACCTGTGACAGGACCATAAGATGGCCCTGGCTATGAAAAATTTTGACCAATTGAAAAATGTGGTTGTTGAGGTTGCACCAAAGGTTGAGAAGGATGATTTTTCCCCCAGGACCGTATGGTGGTCCAGGTTGATACCCTAGTTTCCCTACTGCTCCTTAAGGTTGCCCCAGTTGGACCACAGGGTGAGGCTGCAGAGGTTGACCTTGAGGATTGTAAGACTGCCCTTGCGGGCCATACAAAAATCACTGTTGGACCAAAGGTTGTCCCTGTAAGGGTTGTCCTTGTGGATTATATGCATACCCAGTCTGGGCCGAAGGTTGTCCCTGGAAGGGTTGTCCTTGTGGGCCAGAAGCATGTCCTTGCTAAAATAAAGGTTGGCCCTAGAAGGGTTTCCCTTGTTGATTAGAAGGTTGCACAGGCTAGGTGGATAGAAAACCGTTAATAGACTAATAAGCCTCAAGAGTAGGAAAACGAAGGGGGTTGCCCTGCTCATCATATTGATATGGAAATACGTATATTGGGGCACCATCCTCTACATAATGAGAAAATTAAGGATGATTAAGATCCTCAGAGGACTGACCAACCTCAGAGATCAGCGGATGTAAATAAATCCGATACTCCTCAGAAGAAATGTTCTCTGGAATGGAAAAAGCTATATAAAAGTCTTCAGGAACTGATGAGGTCCTAGTTGACTGAGTAGTGACAACAGGCGTAGATGCAGCCACGTAGACAATAGGTCTAACAGGTGTCGATGTGACAAAAGGAGATGTCGTGAGAGGTGTCTATGGTGACATCCCTAATGAGGGAATGGTATGTCTTGTAGACGGAGTCGATACTCCCATAGAGGCAATAGCGGCCATGACCTGACTTAAAGACCTATATCCAGTTGAGAGCGATGGACCAGGTGAATACATAATAGAAGTTTCAGGGATGTCTTCGGGAAAAAGCTGGTAATATTCACCAGAAGTAGGAATTCCCTCACTAGGAGTAGGACTGGATGACTCCATATCTGACCCTGCTGTAAGATCTTCTAAAAGATGACGGGGACTAGGCAGTATGACAACAACCAAAAAGGGTGATCCCAATGTAAGAGGAGGGAAGTGTCCCCCTACTCCAAATCCAAACCAAGCATTGGACAAGGGCCAATTGAACTCAACTGGTCCTCCAAAGGGAAGTTTAGAAATAACCGGTCCCCCGTCGGGAAACTCAGATACAATGGGCTGCTGATGCTCAGCAGAGGACTGAGAGACCTCTGATGAATCGTCTGTATAATGACTACCAGTAGACGAAATCGATGGTTCCACCACTGTGACTGTAGTAAAAAGAGGAAGAGATCAAAAACAAAGACACACAGGAAAAAACCAAGGCAAACAAAAACAGGCCGAAAAATCAATCTCTAAATGGGCGTGTGATCGTAGGTGATTAATTTTACCACATTGAAACTGTAAATTTTACTGTTTCATGTTTTAAGAGTTTAGAAATGAGTAAAATATGACTCTATCACGTTCAGTTTGGAAACAAGCATGAAAGGACAAGCGCTTGATGATATTTTCAAATTTAGGGAGTCAGTAAAGATCAAATATGACTGCTTTGGTAATCTAGGAAAATGGGTGTACCAGATATCTGTGAACTGCCATATACACCTTAGTAAAAATGAAAAATAAATCAACCAAGGACTTAACGTACATGTAGGTAATCTCCCTGAATGCTATGTTCGGTGTATCACGGGTAAAAGGCAGCAGACTCGACTTCCTGTGGATAAAGGATTTGCAACCTAATGGGGTCTCCCTTTATATACACGATGGTACGGGGAGCACAATTCCGTACTACTGCTGTTTGTAGACAAATGGAAAGCAATAGTTGCTAGGCTTAAAGACACCATAACACGTCTCTACATTAGACTACTAGATGTTCCGTTAAGTTTCAATGATGCCTTAGGTTAATTCAGTAAATTTAAAAGTTGATCTTCAATTCACGTTTCGATTTCAAGGCCCTATCAAATGTTGGATCTCATAAAACCTTTAAATGCAGACTATATTCCACAAAGTATCATTTCGTTCAATGAAGAGCTATCTACAAGAGTGTTGAGAGCTTTCAAATGATGGCGAAATGAACACACAAAAACATCCACTACCAATTCCAATGCAAGCTAATGAAAGTAGAAAAATTTCCTCTAGAATTATACAATTCTAGTAATGCGAAAGAGTTTTCAATTTCCACTATGCCAATCCAAATACAAAATAATTTTTTTTTTGTATTTTTCAATATATTAGAGAAAATGAACTAAATGAATGAAAAAATCAATTTGAGAATGATAAAAAGAGAGCTGAAAACAAATCAAGTTCACTCAACTCAAACAAGTGCAATCGAGACTCAAACCGATGACGAAATCCCTCAAAGTGATGAAGAATCTTGAAAGAGACTCAAACAAACCGTGTGATCTGGGCTTGGAGTAACACAAAGAGAAATTAAATGAAAAAGAGAACAATCACTCAATAAATGCAATGATTCAATGGGATTCAGCAAGACAAATGTAAAGGAGCAACAAAAAAGTTGACCGAGAAAGCAAAGACCCAAAACTCCCATGGGAGGCTCAGCACACTGAAGCACCTAGAAGCCCTAGGGCTAAAATGAAAAATTGATAGAAACGGGCAAAAAATCGGAGGACAAGGGCTAAAAATAGTAAAAAATGACTTCAAAGCACTAAATCAATTAGAAAAAATGAACCAAGATCAAAATTCAAGCTCAGAGAGCCCAAGAACAGGCAAACCCTAAAACCAATCAAGGTTGGCACGCCTGTTTGGCTGTAATCTACACCAAACAGGGGATGGCACGGGTGCCTAATGAGAAACAAGTGCCAGTTGGCATGGATTTCAAGGGGATAACCACGCCAATCAAGTTTACCCTAAAAAAATGATGAAAATGGACAAACAGAGACTAGATCTGGTCTTCTGGGGGCTGAACAGGGGCTTAACACCAAGGAAGGTGAACCAAAAAAGTAGACTAACCAAACAAAAAGCCAAAAAAAAACCAATGGAGGAAGGACCAACTCCCACTGATCCCCAGTGGATTCGCCAATTTCTTGGAGAGGTAAATCCCCTCTGTGGACAAAGGCGATCCCAGTAGCCCTAGAATGGGTCTAGCAACAAACAAAACACGCTACGATGTCGATTCCTAGTTACAAAAGACAAAGCCATGATAGATAGCATACCTCAAGTCCTACGCTGTTGTCGTTGAAGAAGAAGCACTGCTTCGCATTCCTAGCATGACAGATCATGATCCTCTCACTCACCACATCCGGACACCTGTACACATGCAGAGAAGAAACAACAGCATACAAAGTAATAATTCAAACATGTAACTATCAATCAGTCGGAAAGGATTGAAATAAATTGTATTACACAGATAAGAAATACAACAGTGGAACCAATAACGTAGTCGAGCATATATAAATGTTAAAGAAAGATTACAACTGAGTTCCGACATCATGTTCTTCCTTTGGCAGGGCTTCCAACAGAGCGTGTCTCACAAAGCTCGTCAGGAATTTAGACAAGGCTCTCTCTCTTACGGGGTTCTCCTTAGCTCTGCTCTCAATAGTTGCTCAGCTATAGTTTCCTTCCCAAATTTTTTGCTAGCTAGAAAATAGAGAGGGAAAGCTTTTATAGAGGGAGGAAGGGAAGTTGGGATTCCTATAATCATGGGATAGAGTCCTATCTCTTAGGAAGGTTCCATGAGAGGTGGAAAATCACTTCCTAAACAAGGAGATCTGGAGCCAAACAACCCAACTTCTTTCTGATGATTCATTCTGAAGTTGTTAGAATCAAAATTCCACCATTTATTTTTCAAAAACATTCCTTAATAGGCTTGGCACAACTGAAACACAGGGACAGAGCGCCAGCTGGCGCACCCTCTAGTGTGAATTTTTCCCACTGGCGCGAGGGATGAACTAGCTACCCACACCAATGCCAAAACATGGGTTTTTAGGGTTTTTTAGAGGAAATGTTCTTCAGGAGAATTCTTGTCCTTATGCAGAAGGATGCCATCAAGGTGTTTTCAGGACATTTTACTGTTCACAGGTCACAGGAATAGTCCTCCAATGTACAGGACGATGGATTGCAAGGACGTGACAAAATGCTATGTAACACCCTATAGTCGACACATACTCATATTGTTCCTTCTTTTGTTGTAATAGGAATGATATTAGATACCCAATCTGTTAAAGGAATTGGATAAATAAAACCTACTCTCAGTAATTTCTCAACTTCATCTTTAATAGCAGCAGCTTTTCATGGATGTATTGGGTGTAATCAGTGTCTGACATGTTTAGCATCCGGGTAAGTATTTATTTCATGAATGACAATGTTGGGATAGATTCCTGAAATTTCTTCATAAGACCAGGAAAATATGTCGCGAAATTCTTGAAATAGGGCTTTATATGTAAAATTTCTTCTGACGTACATGAAGCACCTATATGAATGTTTTCAACAATTCTGGGTTTCACTGATATGTCAATAGGAATCGTGGAAGAAATATTCCCCAAATTTACTTCAGAATCCAAATTTGTGATCAATATTGGAATCTGAGGTTCCTCGACATAGTCAACTGTAAAAATAGAGGAAAAAATATTTTTGAATTTATCAAGCTCAGATAAAATGATGACGTATGATGGAGATCATCCTGTGGTAATTCATCTACAGATAAGAATTCACGAATGCTTTCATCAATATGAAACACTTGTTGAAAAGTATCAAGAATTGATGTTATAGCTGAGCTTGATGGTGAAAATGGTTCTTCGTTGATCACATTCATTGGATCATCATCAGTTCATAAAGGATTGGAAAATGACTGTACTGCTTGATATGCTATCTCAAAATTACTAAAAGACATCACACCATTGAATGAATCCAGTTCTGATTCTAAAGGCACTATCCAAGGATCATCAAATGGAATAGTGCTTGATGTAATCATATTGATATTAGCAATATTATGCAGTACATTAGGTGGATGCATAGAAAAATTTCCCATTAAAGCAGAATCTTTGATTAAACCTACTCCTACATCCTCATAATGGATAGTCGTTTTTCCAACGTGCTGAATACTTTCCATAGAAGTCGGGTCAGAAGAATAATATGAGAACTGATCGAATTTCATGATATTTCCTTGGTGAGGAAACATAATTAATCGAAATATGGATGACATGACAACAGTCGTAGCATAAGACCAACTTCGACCTAGAAGAAGGTTGTAATCTAGAGGGGCATCAACTACATCCACATCTAATTTAACGATTTTTCCTTCGACCTCTATAGGTAGATCCTATAAAATTCCTAATGGATGGAATCCTCTTCCGTCAAAATATTTGATGACTATTGGTGATTGGTTAAGGGTTGGAGAACCAAGTGATTTTCAACATTTTGACGACGTGATACACATAGATGCTCCTTCATCGATAATAGTATGAAAGAAACGTCTATTTTTTACTATTACTGGGATCTGAAAAGCCATTTGATGAGGGAGACGGGGTGTAAAATTTTCTAAATCAAAGACCATGAAGTTCGAATCCTAAATATCTACAGCTCCAATGGCTGATAAGAGTAATTTCCTTTGTGTTGGGCATGATTGCAACACTTCCAAGGCGAACATTGCTCAAGGAGATATTGCTAAATCCTCCACAATGTTCTAATTCTGAGCAGCTCTCACATGTGGATTGAAAGTTGATTTACGAAGTACACCTATAGCATGTGGTTTGATTACTAAATCAGGATTAGGATTCTCTATATGCAGTGGATCAGAAACCGAAGGAGATGTAGCTGGTGCAGAATTAGAATTTTCTATTTCTTTACTAGCAACGGGATTTTTCACTGTATTTCCTTTCTCAGTGAACATCTGAAAAAAATTGATTGTAAAACAAAAATTGTGATGAATAGGACATGTTAATTAAAACACCTTATTCTAGTTGCTTTGAAAATTTATATGTTTTCCATTGAAGTTATATTGAAGAATATTTAATTTCTTTTCAATCTCAACTGAATCCAATATTTCTTCACTTTCATAATTCATTTAAAATCTTAAAGGATCTCGTTAATCCAACCTAGATTACCCTATGATAACTCTTTTAAGTATTGATGCAGTATCCAGTTTTATATTTTTGACTCCATTGCCCAATGGGAATATCGAAATTTAATCCACCAAACCAATAAAAATAAAAAACCAAGAACAGTCATAACTAGCCTAATATCCACTAAAAACTAAGTCAAATTATACAGAGATATCCTTCTCTGAAGCTGGCAGGGCTAGATCCCAGCTTCCAAAGTGGTTTTTATGTTTTCCTCTGTGTTTATTCTCCCAATATTTTAAATTATAGAACGATAACATAGTGGCGACCATACCAAGGAATTTTTTTTTTTTTTTATTGATTTCGAATTCATAACCCTAGTTAAGACATTGTATGATAGGTGTTAGTGTCAGTTTTTTCATCCTACCATCAGTGATCAAATATATATTTTCACATCATATTAGTGTCCCATTCTGAAATTTTTATCATTCCGTTAGGTCATCATTCAAAAATTTCGTCACTGGAGGTAGTCCTAGGTTAGACCTTACTCTTTTCAAAAAATTTATCACTTGCTGGCTCATTTTACCACTTTGCTGAGTGTACCATCACAAAGAGTTATCATTATTATTTTAGTCATTTTCATCATGGTTTCTTTCAATCAGAGTCTCCATTAGGTATTAAGGTTTTCAAGGTCATAAAAAAAAATTGCACCAGCCTACACGAGTAATTAGAGGAAATGTGGGTCCCAAGACAATTCATGAAATTTTATCAAATAGGAGGCCATTTTAGCTCATAAACATCATGTCTCCATCATTTTTCAAGAAGTCATTCCAAGGGAAAAATAATTTGCAACACATAGGGCCAGTTTTTCTTTAGGTTTTACACAGTGTTATAGTTTGGGAGAAATTTCAAAAATATAGTTGCTACAAGAGAGTTGTTTCACTTCTGGAGTGACCTTAGGAAACTCAAATTTTCTCCTAGCTGGAGTTTCCAAATGACTTTCTTGATGAACCAAATGATAAATAGACAGAGAGATATTTCCAATGAGCTATCATGAGCTCCATTTGGAGTTCAAGAAGGCCTCCAAAGGTGGCCTTCACGAGCACGTTGTGCTTTTTTCACCCCCCATTCTGAAATTTTTTACCACTTTTGGGAGAATTGATTTTTGAGGGGCTATCCTTGATCATTTTAATTTTTTATAGGTCCATTGTGTATTATATATAAATACCTTTCTAACAAGCTATCATGTGCCAAATTTGGACTTCAGTAAGTCATCCAAAGGTAGGTTTGAAAGTGGCATTGTGCTCCTAGAATTCTGGCACTACACTCCTGGGCTTCGTAGTGTGCTCCAGGAAAAGGCGTTGCGGTCCTGGCAGACCAGCACTGTGCTCCTACCCAGTTTCACTCGAAGCTTCCAAAACTTCATGTGAGCGCTTCTAATCACCAACAAGGGTTTCTTAAACTCCAATCAAGTAAGATACACTCTTCAGTTCCCTCCTTATATGTCATGATTGCAAAATTCATGGTGTTCACTCTCCTTATTTAAAATTTTTAGTTTTCAAGCTAAGAAACCATAGCTTTCATTCCTACATCCCAAAATTGTTCCCCTGACCCTACATTCCTTCCCCACATCCCTAAAAACATTGTCACTATCCCTACATCACTAAATCTATGTTCTCAAGTTACATTTCCCAAAACCCTAGCTCCTAGGCTAAAAATTTCCTAGGTAGCCTCCCTATACCTATAAGAAATTTTCCCACCCCATTTCCCTAAGTCTTTCTATCCCCTACCACTTCCCTAAGCTCCCTAACTCCCTTCCCCAATTCCCTAAATTTTCCTACACTAATCCCAACTCCCTAAACCTACTATCCTACCCCCTTTACCTTCCCTTTCCCTAGGGTTTCAAAACAAGAAAAACACCATGGATGAAAAGAGAAACATCGTAGAATAATATAAGAAGACCCACAATAAAGGAGGGAGAATCCTAAAGCATCAAACTAGACCTTGAGCAGTACAAACCCTACTTGAAATCACAATGCAAAGGAAACACTAATCAAGCATAAAGAGAAGGATAATTTGGATTTTATTATTGATGCATCCATGATAGCATATAATACCATATTAGGTCTCCATGAAGCAAGTCTGGATCAATTTGAAGGAAATGTGGAGAAAATTTGGGAAATTTGAAAAAATCCCGGAAGGCACATTTTCCAGAAATATCCTATTTATTCATATTTTTTCATAACATATTATGGCCAAACAAAGATGAATTTTCAGAAAATGGAGGAATTTTTTTTCCTAAGATATCAAATTACAAAAGAATATCTCACTTTTTACACAGGTATTATAGAATGAGTGATAGATGCACATCTTCCCAGCCTACTGTTTTGTCTATGCAAAGTTCTGTTTAAGTCACCTTTTTGCAGAGAATATTATGGATAATCAGAGACTAATATTGGAAACGGGAGGGAGTTTTTGTTTCTAACATATCAAGTAAAAAAAACCTCTCTCATTTTTGCAAAAAAATACATGGTTAGGGAGATATAGCTCCATTTAGGAGGCCTATTTTTGCAAAAAACCCAGAAATTTAGTACAGTTTGACTATTAGGAGCGCAACACCCTAGGCTTTGCGCTTCTTCTAGAGGCTTCCAAATGAAAACCAAATACCACCATTGGATTCATAAGGTAGAAAATAGTCAATTTTGACACTTTTCTAAGCAATTTTGGACAATATAGTAGGGAGAAAGGTCAAAAAACACCTCAAAAATCATGTTTCTGCCCTGCTTTTTAGCTAAGCACTGCGCTCCTGAATAGTGTTGGGATATTTAACTTTTGGAGGCCCAAAAATCATCATTTTTGGAAACCAATATTTTTTTGGGAAACTAGACAGGACAGGCTTTCCAATGAGCTATCTTGAGATCAATTTGGACATCAGCGACCCCTTCAAAATTTGAGTTGAAGATGGCACTGCACTCCTGACCAGTGACTGATATCTCTGAATTTTTCTTAGTTTTTGAGTTTCATCATTGCAAATCATTTTTTTTACCAATGTAAATGTTGGATGTAAATTTAATTATGATTTTTTTGAGTTACCTAGGGGTAAATACATTAGGTAAAAGTATTTTTGAGGATTGATGAATCATTTTCAGTAAAGTTAGGGATGAGTCAGTTTGACCTCCCTACCCTCTAGGTTTGCAGTTCATAAATTTGTGGATCAACTCCACAACTCAGGTATTCTACCACTGAGGTTAGGAGAAGTTATTTTATGTCTATATCTTTCACCTATTCACTCATTTGAAAGGTTGGATGTTGTTGTATTGATCAAAGACACTAGTGTATTTAGATTTTGGTAGGAATATATTAGATGAGTTACAATTATTATTTTGGGATTCATGTGGTATTGTACTTTGGCATAGTTTCTTCTTCAATTTCATATGTATGAATGTTTTTTACTATTCGTGTTCATTTCAGCTCTATGATATGTTTTATTCTCAATTTTGATAAGCATAATACATCTTTTATGCTCTGTTTTGGGATAATCACCATAATTTGTTTCAGTTTATTTAGTTTAAAAAGAATTCATGTATTGTAATGATATTTTTAGCTCCTCTCCAGTCTGATCCATCTCGCCTAAAAACCCTAAAGTGTTAGAGTGTTTACCTACCTTGCCCCATTATATGACTTCAATTTTGATCTTATTTACCCTTACCTACTTACATCTTTGACCGAATTCACTCATCCAACAACCAAATAAACCAATCAAAACCCCTGTGCTACTATACCTGGCCTAAAATCTAATTGATACAGCCCTCTTATTTGTGATCCCTTGAAAATATCCCTCTCCTGCCTAGTAGGGCTAGTTACTTGGTCAGATCTTGGTCTGTAGTTACCTTTGATGGACTCTTCTCGGCCTCGGAGATCAGGCAGAGTGATAACATCTTGGCAACCATACTAGGGAAGAAAGTGACAGACCTTCCCCAGGACGAAAATCATCAAAGTTTAGATCTGATTGCTAATGGTGGACAATGATTAGGCACACGAAGGCTTAAATCATCCACTTGGCGACTCCAAATCAATTTTGAAATAAAATCCAAGGACTCCACTGGAGGATGAACCTCACCAAGAAATATGAAATAACAACATGGGAAGATCGGGTATTCAACTTGGAATTTCATTCAAGATATCATTTTCTTTATCATGAAATATTTCTTCTCTTTTCCCGAGAATTTCATGAAATTTTTCCAAAATATATTCTTTGAGACAAGATCATGGACCTCCATTAGATTCCTTTTCTTTGAAGTTTGTAAATTCAAACTCCCCGTACGCCTTTGATCTTGGTCCAAACCGTCTTTCTGGATCTTATTATGACCATCTTCAACTTGATGTACATCAAGAGATCAAGACTAATCCTACAACTTTTGTACATACTCCTACGCCTCGTAAAATTCCAGAAAGATACAAACCACTCATCTTAACTTCTATACTCCATGATTTCCCTGAAAACTATTACAAATATCTTATGAGGTTTGATGGAGAATATGGTAACATCACTTTCCAGTTGCAAGTATTTTTTATTTCCATCAGTTTGTGAAAGTATTCCTTGATAAATGGGTGATAAAGAGGAATCATTTTCTGATTTTAGAAGAATATGATAATTTGAAAAGGCAACAAGGAGAAATAGTGCAACACTTTTAAGCTAAGTTCAATCAAGTATACCATTCAATCCCTGCTGATATAAAATTGCCTCTTGGTTCAACCCTCTTACACTACTCGGATTCCTTTTATCTGGAAATGGAATTTCTATTGAGAGAAAGGGACATTAAAACACTAGAATAAATGCAGGACAATGCAATATTTGTAGAAGCTAATTTTTTGGTCAAAAGGTTGAGATTGAAATCAAAATAAAGGGAGAACATATATAAAGAATTCTTGTCATTTTCAGAAGTGAAGCTCGACATTTTGGTAAGTACAATAGAGGAAATGATGCAAAATATCACCATGAGAGATGAATTTTTTGTTCAATATCACCATGTCTCACTTATTGCAGAAGAAGAAGAAGTTGTTGGCCTTAAAAGCTATCTTGCTAATTCCAACTACCATAGATCATAAAATTATTGTTGTTAGTATTCATTTATAGACAATCACGAAAATGGATTTGTAGATAAATATTTGGAGGAACAATATGTTGATCTAACGTGTATGTTTTATAACATTCATTCTTTTAATGATTTTCCAAAGTTTGATTAGTACGATGATGATGATTATGTTCTCCAAATTGGAGCTAATTCTGCAGAGCAATCAACATTTGGTTTGAGGGAGGAAGAATCTCAGTTTCAACAAATGAAATGTAGTGATCAACCGATGCATATATGTGATGACAGTGATGAGGAAAATGTAGAAAATTTTGAAATAAGTGAAGGATCTTTTCCTTTATGTTTTTCTTCATTTCAATTTTTTAGAGAAAATTTTTCCAAGACTAGAAATCAACAGTCTTTCAATTTTGATGTTGAGGTTGAGGAAGATAATGAAATTCTTCAACAAGTTGTTAGTTAAAAACCTTCTCCTGAAATGGATAAGGAGATCATTTGCGACATAGAAGCCTCCTTAGCTATAGATTTGTAGTCACTGAGTTCCATTGAATTTCAAATTGCAGATGAAGGCTTGGAAGCTGAAACATATGATCAAATGATGCAAGATGATTCTATGCCATTATTTTTTGAAACATTTCATTTTTAAAGGAAATTTTCATAATGTATCTAAAGAAAAGGATGAGTAGCATGTAGAAAGTCATGCAGTATTATTAGAACCAATGGAAAATAGGTTGAAACTGTCTTTTCAAGTTTTTCATGACCCTATAGCTAATGTGTCAGATGATATCTACAGTAAAAGTCCTTCTCCATTATCTAATTGTGAGCCTGAAAAGAGTGTTGATATAAACATGATCCGACAACCAGTTTCTTTGTCATTTTCAGTAGGATTCTCATTACAAATCTCATCCAAACATTTTCAGTCATATCAGGAAAGTAAGGGTAAAGATGAAAGTTCATATTCATGTGATGAAGACCACCTAGAATATAGCAGTAATGTATTAGATGGGATGGAAATTAATATGTATTCCTATGAATATCCTTTTGCATCATTCTTGATGTCAGTTGGTGGGCTCATGCTTTGAAATTTCATTAATATTCAATCTTTTGACAAGTTTTCATGGGAGTTGCCTTTCGATATTTCTCTCTTCTTGCTTATAAGCAAGTACTTGTGTAGAATTCAAACAACAACCATAATTCTTACATGGGTGCATTGGTTGTCCCATTTCACTTGATCAGGTGATGAATGGATCAGTTAGAGTAGGTGTGATGAATAAGCTCAATTTTGAGCATATTTTTCAACAGTATCTTCCAGTAAAACTTGCAATTAGTCTACATTTTAGGCTGTCAGTTGTGTTTTGGTCTACTTCAGTTCAATTTATTGAGTCAAGTTTTCAATAATTAGTTTGGTTTTTAGCTTTTGACTCCATGCCCAATGGTTAGGCTACTTGGTCTATGGTGTTCTTGACACTGCCAAGGAGCTGTCATCCCTAGCTGGAGCCAATGTTAGTGTACATTTTTGCATCCTACCACCAGTGATCAAAATATCTCTTTTCACATCATATTAGGTCCCATTATGAAATTTTTGTCATTCCATTAGGCCATCATGCAAAAATTTGGTCACTAGAGATAGTCCTAGGTCACACCTCACTCTTTTTAAAAATTTCATCACTTATTGGCTCATTTCACCACTTTGTTGAGTGTACCATGACCAAGAGTTTTCATTATTATTTTAGTCATTTCCATCATGGTTTCATTCAGACAGAGTCTCCATTATGTATTAGGGCTTTCAAGGTCATAAGAAAAACAAAATTGCACCAACTTGCACCAGAAATTGGAGGAAATATGGGTCCCATGCTAGCTCATGAAAATTTATCAAGTATGAGGCCATTTCAGCTCATAAAAGTTATGTCCCCGCAATTTTTCAAGAATTCGTTCCAAGGGTTAAATCATTTGCCACACATAGGGCCAGTATTTCTCCAAAGTATGTTTATGACCAAATGGAGATGAATTTCAAAAAACTAAAAGCGGTTTTTGTTAATCATAGAACAAGGAAGAAACACCTCCTTCAGTTTTTACATAGGTGTTATGGTTTGGGATAAATGTAAAAAATATATTTTCTACAAGAGAGTTGTTGCACTTCTGGAGTGACCTTGGGAAACATAAATTTTCTCCTAGATAGATTTTCCAAATGAATTTCATGATGAATCAAATGATAACTAGATAGAGAGAGATTTAAAATGAGCTATCATGAGCTCAATTTGGAGTTCAGGAAGGCCTCCAAAAGTGGCCTTCAAGATCATGGTGCGCTTTTTGCATCCTCATTCTGCAATTTTTTACCAGTCTTGGGATAATTGATTTTTGAGGGGCTATACTTTATCATTTTCAGTACTTTATAGGTCCATTGTGTAGTTGACATCAATATCTTTCCAACGAGATATCATGCACCCCATTGGGACTTCAGGAAGTCATCCAAAGGTATATTTTAAGGTGGCGCTGCACTCCTGGAATTTTGGTGCTATGGTATTGGCAAAGGTGTCGCACTCCTGGCAGACCATCGCTACTCTCCCACCCAATTTCACTCCAAGCTTCCAAAACTTCATGAAAGTGCTTCTATTCACCAACAATGGTTTCTTCAACTCTAAGCAAGTAAGCTACACTCTTCAGTACCCTCCTTACATGTAATGATTGCAAAATTCATGGTGTTCACTCTCCTAATTTAAAAATTTTATTTTTCAAGCTAAGAAACCCTAGCTTTCATTTCTACATCCCAAAATTGTTCCCTAGACCCTACATTCCTTCCCCAAATCCCATAAAAAAATTTCACTGTTAGTACCCTATAAATCATAGGATCTCAAGGTGACTGGATACTTTATATTTCTTGTAAGGTTTCATTATTGAAAGGCTTTTCAAAATTCAAATGATTTCAAATAAAATAAAAAATGAAAAAATGAAGAAAAGAGGGTATAAAAAATAGAGAAAAGAAAAAAAAAAGAGAAAAAATGAAAAGAGAAAAAAATAAAAAAGAAGAAGGACCCAAAAAATAAATATAACTGAAAGTGCTACAAGTTCAAATGCCACTACTCGCTAGTTATGTTTGTCCTGTCATACAATTCAATCATGATTGGACAATTTTTAAATTTCTGTTGATAGGTTAGAAAATAAATATTTTCCAAACTATTTAATCTTGGCTTATCAGTAGATAGGTAAAAAATGAAATTGGCTCAACAGTTTAAGCTGAGGCAATGGCTGAAATAAGGATAGGGGTTAGGATAGAAATTGAAAAGAAAAGGATAAAAGGGTTTTCTAGTCCAAATGCACCCTGAAAAATAAGAGAAAATGTTAGATGAGTAGCTTTGGGTAGGTAGATAGGTTGAAGAGGAAGAATGGAAAGAAGGTACAACATCTCAGTAAGGAATGTGAAGACTATTCCGCCAAGGTACAACATCCCAGTTTCATTTTTTTTCGTTGTGGGAAGAAGGCCAAGACAGAGATTGCTTATTTATCAAAAGATTGGAAAGGAGAAATTTTAAAGTTTGGGTTTTGATGTCTCCCGAGCATACCTTATGTCAAATGTAATCCTAAGTCTTGATGCCAAATTCATGGTATGCCTACAAACCCCAAACCCGCATTATTATTTTTATCCTAAGTCCTACCATGTCTCAACGCTCATCCATGAACCCGGCCCCACCATCCCATCACCCCATCACGTCAAGTGCTAAACATCCCTAAGCTTACATGCCACCTCTGCTCCGCACCCCACATCTGAAGGCCCTCGCTCCATTTCAGCCCCACCTCAACCGCCAGACGTTAACAGAGGGGTGGGGGTCCAAAATGGGTAGTATCCATTACCGCCCACTCTACTATGTGGTGCGCCCACACTATTTTTCACCCCCCTCTCCATTACCACTCACCACCTTCAACCCCCTCCAAATATTGGTTTCCGCCATCCACCAAACCGCTGGAGCCCTGTGACCATTACCAATCCCGCTGCGCCATGTCCTCTTTCTTGTGTCCACCCCTTCCTATCACGTCTTTTCCCTCCAACGACCTGTTGCACCATGAATGGCTGGGTCATTATCCAAAGGACCCGTGCCAACTCAACGGTCATCCCCAACTACTTGTTAAAGCCCAAAGTCGCCGCTACAATAGATTTTTCCTTATTGACACTGTCGAATTACTACAGGTGTTGTATTTGCAGATAAATATAGAGAGATCACGGATTAGCCACTGTTACCGAAGGATTATTTCTCATCAAAGGAGAAATTGTGAGCACTAAGTGAGCCTGATTACAGCTCTCCTTTGATGGTTTAGGCCCGATCGCGATCCCCTTCCATCGTACCCCTTCCCTAGTGCTGATCTATACCATTTTCCCCTTCTCTACTCCTTTTTTATTATAGACCTTTCTCCATTACAGGTGATAAATACAATAAAGAAAGCGAATAATGCCTCCCAAGGTAGACTAGAAATCTTTCAATCCCATGGTCTACCCTCGGGTAGACTTAGACCATATTCTCGTGGCTAATAGAGACTACAAAATCCATGAGACAAAGTCATACTCTGACTTGTTCGATGTCTACTGTTGGCTTGAGGATAATATGCTTGATGAAGCAGATGATATCAGCCTATGGGAGACCAAGCTTCCACATTACATCTTTCCTATAACCCATTGCTGCCCTGAGATAATCATAAAATGTCAATCTTGCTATGACATTAACCAAAGAGCCATAGTGAACCCTGTAGGAGAGATTTTATTTTGCATAAATGCCCCATCTATTCAAGAGATGATGCAAGCCCCCATTGTTGAGAAAATTATCCATTTTTCATATGAGGCCCTTATAGGATTATACCAGGGATTAGATTTTTCTAGCAGGGCTAAGACCTTAGAGTTTTTCATTGCCAAAAATGCGCCAATGCCTACCACCAATCCCCCATATCCATAATCCACCTTCCTGGATAGGACACATTATCACTGCCTTATCTTATTTGTTAGGATATCATAATGATTAGTGGGTATATTAAGCCATAATTGGTTTCTTGTCTACCCTTTATTCAGATGCTAAGCCTACTATTATGTTCAACTATGCTCAATTCCTAAAATTCCAAACAGAAGGGGTATTCAAATACACCTCTGTGTTGGTGTACATGTTTGCTCGTTTTCAATCTAGAAAATTCCAATTTGACATGATGAAGCATGATGATGACACTCAATCCAAATATATAATTTTCTGGACAACTTTATTGAGAAAGGAGCAGAAAAACTATTCCTACAAGAGTTTCGTAGACCTATTTCTCCATCCAGCAATCAGTGCAATCAATAGTACCACAGAGCCAAGGATCAGTGAGGAAATCAATAAGGTGATGAAGTTGACAGAGCATATTAGAACAACATATTTGTATCTCTACCAAAACTACATAGAGATCAGGGTTTATGGCAGTGAATTGGCCCCCTATAAACTACCCGAGTTTCTCTCCATGAGAATATTTGCACTTGAATATATTAGACAAATGATATATGCAGATGAGGTGCATTTTTTCTCAGCCAAGAAGAAGCCACAATTCATGATCAAGTCACAAATTGGTCCATTTATCTACAACAACAAGGCAACAGGGGAGAAGGTAGATAAAATGTTAAAGGAGATGAAGTTCACACATAGTTTGACTTGGTCCTATATCCCAATGGGGATCATCTCTAAGAAGAGGGTGGAAAAAAATTTCACACCCTACCTTCATACCCACAGACTGGAGATAGAGAAGCACATGAAACAAGAAGAATGGGTGGCAGATGCACTCCAAGAGGCTGAAGAGAAGGTCATCTCTACCTCAGGAATCCAAACACCAACTCCACAAGAAAGGAAAGTTGTAGAGTTCAAGATGACAAAGGAATGGAGGCTAAAAAGGAAATAGGGAGCGAGAGGACCAGGGAGGATAAAAAATACATGGAAATCGATTCCTCCACTAAAGAATTAAAAATGAAATACAGGAAGAGGTCCATAATCTGCATGGGCCTTGACCAGGGCAGTGAAAAGGACCAGCAAACTATCATCACAATTGGAGATTCACCAAGTTCATCTCCAGTAGGTGGTCAAACTATCTTCTCAACATCCTCTGCCACTGTGTCGTTCCAACAATAGAATGTGCAGACTCCAACATATACGTCCACTGTAGAGAAAAAGGAGGAAGATATCTATGACACATTCAAGAAGATCAAAAGAAGGAATGAGATTATCAATACCAACACCTACAATCAGTTTTGGAAACAAAAAGGCAGCTCGCAGAGTAGAATTTTGACTCTGAGAAGGGAAGAATGAGGATTCCATTTCTAAAATCACAAATTCCTCAGCCCAAAGGTGTAGCAGAAAACAATAAGACCTCTTTTTTTTTGACACAAATAACATTCATCTGATAGACCAGATGGATATGCACAAGCAGACTAGGGAAATGATCTCCTCCACGCTAACTAGCACAACCATGAGCCTCTCAAAACTACAGGTGACCTTGTCCAACACACAGTCATAGTTGAAGGTGTAAAATATCTCTGCCATGGCCAAATATTCAAGGATAAAATCTCTGGAGGATTTAGTGATGCGATGAAATATTCCCAAATGGGAAAACTCAACAATACATGTACAAAAAATGAATTCTTTAGATTTTTATGTAATAATAGATGAATGTAGCCCATGGATCCATTAGATTTGAAAATATAACAAAAAAATATAAAATGAAATTGACAGAAACAAAATTGAATCTGGCCCCAAGGAGAGTTGGTCTCTAATGTAGCTCTGTCAGCATTTTCTTTTGAATTAACTCAGTTCATTTCTCAACTCCTTTATAAATTTATTTATCAATTTCAGAGGAATTGACAATTAAATACTTTAAGCAACTTGGACTATGGTCCTTCACACACATATATATATATGATTTCCTTGTATTCTAAGTTCCACGCATATAAATCATATGAAATACATTTAAGTCATAACATAAGTCCTTTTCGGTATTATGCCAAACACCTTATGACTCCGCAACACAACCCATGGCAATCCTAAGTCCAACCATCGGGAAAGTTAAGGTATTAAAATATATTTTAGGCTTATATTAATACCCAATGATGCTTACAATGAACACTTTGGCATGCCTTAGGTCCTGGGTCCACATACATAATCGATGGTTCAATTAAATACACACACCATACCTTAGATTATCCTCCGAGCTCTTTTGAGAGTGATCACCGTTCAATGACCTAGCCTCCAATCGGACGGCATACGTCGATATCATGCTGAGTCCATAGTCAATAGTTAACACGTGATGGCACGCGATGAGGGCGGTATCTCCAAACCGCTTAAGGCCACGTGTCAGCCTATGGCACAGATCGCATTCGAATTGGAAATACAGCTTACCCTACAAAGGCGGTACGATCAAACTACTTCCGGATTTTGAACAGTAGGTGACTGTAGGTTAAATCGGGGTTAACACCCTTCTTCCTATTCTCTTTGATTCACTAACTCAGGTTCGACTCTCGGAACAACACTCTCAGTTCACAACTGTTGGGTATGTGTTATATTCTTTCCACGATTAGCCCCACGCGCTGTATGTTGCGTCGGGCGTAGCTGGGGGGTCACGAGGGGCGAAGCAGTCCCCACCGTTGGGGTCCGGGGCAGCGCCCCGGCCAAAATTTGTTTTTGTGCGGACCCACTCATGGGCGGATCCGCACATGGTTTTGTGCATGGTTTTGCACATGGTTTTGGGGTTCGATGGTTTTCGGCCCCTGGTATTTTGTAGATCCGGTCAAGGGAACTACGGTTATGTTCTAATCCAGGGTTAATGGATTGGGGTTTATGTATGCTTCGGCATGTATATATATGTGTTGTAACACTAAAAAGAATATAATGAAAAATCAAGCTGGTCGTCCCGATTTGGGATCCAGGGGAAAATCTCTGTGTTTATCTGTTTTATGTTTTATGCTCTTGCTATTGTTTATTTTCTGTTATAAGAATCATGTGTAGATATTTCTGTTCAGGGTTAAAACCTACAACAACCGAACTTAATTCTCTGTAAGCGGGTTTTCACAACCAGAGCTTGCGGCAAAAATATTTACGAATTCATGCTCAGAGATGGTTTGGGTACAATGTAAGTCTGTTACAAGGACTAATTACATCTAACTATGGCCTCTTTCGGCGATTTAATTTAATAGAGCCTATTCTGACAATTTAAGAAAAATCTACGATCAACAATGGACAAAGAGGCATGCTGACAACAACAATACTGAAAGTTGGCCCCTAAGGAGAGCTGGTCTGCGAATGTAGCTCTGTCAGCATTTTCCCTTCTCTTGACATAATTCCTCGCCACATGGTCTTCCAAAACTTCTTGTAATTTTATTTGTCAAATTCGAGAAATTTGACAAATAAACATAATCAACGAAATTTGATATTAAATTATATTTTCCGAACTTTATATTCATACCCGACTCTTTTCTTAACCAAAAAACCTTAGGCCTCGGGCCCACATATACAATCAACGACCCAATCACATAATCACACCGTACCATGGTTATCCTTCGTGCATCTTCCAAATACGACCACTTTCCGATGGCTTCCCTCCAGATCGACGACGTTCCACGATATCGCGCGGCCTCCCTGGTCGAACGTTAGCACGCAATGGCACACGATGGAAGTGGTTTTAGGGGTCATGCCTTTGCCACGTTTCAAACACTCAATGGAATCGCTCCGAGTTTAGGAATACCGCTTACTCCACGGAAGCGGTGTGATATGGACAGTCTGGTTTGGCAAATCCACTCGCAGTTTTGGAATAGTGATTAACCAAGGTTACTTCGGGGTTGCGATATCCTTCTTATTCATTTAATTCAGGTCTAACCTTGGGACAGAGACTCTCAGTTCACAGAAAAACAAACATACTTCTCTTAGGCGGGATTTCACCACCAATAAACAGAGTTCGATTACGACGACTTCTCTACACAGACCTTGCCTGCAAGTGGGATTAATTCACAGAACTTGTCCGAACAATTCATGGGAAAACAATATCCAGAGAAATTCAGAAGTTACGCAACAACCATACTCAACGATTCCACACAGACCAGTGTTCAATTGCCTCACAATTAAACAATTTATTCACAAATAAGGATTCGAGGTAATTCGATGGCCAATGAGCACTGAAATTATCTAACTGGAAACAATTGTTAACACATAGATTTTTTATTGCAGAAATATCTCTCTCTCTCCCCCTCAATACATCCAAGGAATACAATTTATATACATTACAATGTGAATCTTCGGTTCCTCTACGAGGACCATTTAGTAAATCAAAATCCTAATTACAATTATTCAAATAACTAAAACATGATAGATGGATTGAATCCAAACCTATTCGACTTCTATGGACTCTAACTAATCTAAATGAAATATTTAGCTGAGGTATTGACACCTAGCTGTTACAATTCAATGATTTTGAACCCTCCTAGCCACAACATGTGGACAAAACCTCCTACATTTTTGGATAGTGTCTAATGCCCCTGCATCAGGCTCCTGAGGGAAATTTTCTTCACGGGCTCCTGTCCATGAGCTCTTCCACTGATCTGCCTATCTTCTGCAACCTCCCTTCAGTCATCCAAGTGGCATCTTCCTCTGGCTTGTCCTTTCATTTGATTAAGTAATGAAAGTACTCTTGTCCTCTAGTCTTCTTGAACACTCTTTTGTCCAATATCTTCTTTGGTTGTAATGGTTGTGCTGGAGGTAGCTGCTTTTCCCACTCAATCTGTTCCTTGTCTGCTGATCTTTATTCTTCACCATCATCTTCATACTTGTACAAATCTGCAACATTAAAAATGGGGGATATTCCAACATTAGGTGGCAATTCAATCTCATAAGCATTTGCAGAAAGCTTCCTAAGTATCTTGCATGGCCCAATCTTTTTGAACTTTAGTTTATTATATTGCTTCTTTTGGAATCTCTCCTTTCTCAAATGTGCCAAAACCAGATCTCCTACTTCAAAATGGACTTATTTTCTGCTCAAGTCTTCTCTACCTTTGTATTTGATGCTGATACCTTGTAATTTCTATTTCCTTTATTCATGTATGGTCTGGATCTTTGAAGCAAATTCTTCATCATCAGCACTTCTCATCTCTTCCCTTCCCAGATTTCTTAAATCTGATATTCCCCTGGGGTGCATTCCATAGATAATATGGAATGGGCTCTACCCTGTGCTCCTATTTGGTGAGTCATTATATGCATATTATGCCTGGGGAAAAATATGATCCCACTGCTTGGGATGCTCTCCTACAAGACTTCTCAACAAATTTCCCAGACTCCTATTCACTACCTTAGTTTTTCCATCAGTCTGAGGATGATAAGCTGAGCTGAAACTCAGTTTGGTACCAAGTTTCTTCCACATTTTCCTCCAAAAATGGCCCAGAAATATGGTGTCTCTATCTGAAACAATACTCTTGGGCAACCCATGCAACCTAACCACTTCCTTGAAAAACAAGTTAGCAACATGGGTGGCATCACTAGTTTTATAGCATGGAATAAAATGTGCCATTTTGGAGAATCTGTCCTCTACAACAAATACTACATCATTCCCTCTCTGAGTCTTGGGCAATCCTAGAAAAAAATCCATACTCACCATGTCCCAAGGCCTGTCTGGAATAGGCAAGGGAGTGTACAATCCTGCATTCTGGCTCCTTCCTTTAGCATATTGACAGATTTTTCAATTCTTCACAAACTTGTCCACTTCTGTTCTCATCTTGGGCTAGTAATAAAAGTGACTCAGCTGCTCATAAGTTTTATCAGTACCAAAGTGTCCAGCAAGTCCACCACTATGCTTCTCCTTGATCAAATTTTCTCTCATGGAACATTTTGGTACACACAGTTGGTTTCTCCTGAATAGTTAGTCCTCCTGCAAGAAATAATCTAGCCACTGGATTCTATCTGTTAGAACAGGATTACAACATGCCTCAAATGCTTCCTTAAACTTCAAGATCTATTTTATACAGTTCTTTGAGAAAATCAAATCCTAAAACTTCAAAATTAGTTTCTTGAACAAGCATGTGCCTCCTACTCAAAGCATCAGCTACTTTATTTTCTTGGCCACTTATGTGTTTCAAAAAAAAATTAGAACCTTGGAGATACTCAACCCATTTGGCATGCTTCTGATTCAACTTGGGCTGCTGTACAATATATTGCAAAGCATGATTATCAGAATATAATACAAATTCTTCGAACATCAAATAATGTCTCCACTTTTTCAATGCCTGAACAATTGCATAGAATTCCTTTTCATAAGAGGAATACTTCCTTCTGGTGTCATTTATTTTTTCACTGAAATAGGCTACATGCCTATCATCCTAACTCAACACAGCTCTAATGGCCTCTCCACTAGCATCACACTTCACTTGAAATGGTTTAGTAAAATCAGGCAGAATCAAAGCAGGCTTTTCAGTTATCTTTTGCTTCAAAAGTTTAAAGTTTCTTTCTGCTTTATTAGTCCACTTAAATGGTTGTTTTCTCTTCTTTATTGTCTCAATGATGGGTGCATTAATCTTACTGAAGTTTCTTATGAACTTTCTGTAAAAACTGGCAAGTCCATGGAAACTCCTTACCTCAAAGACATTCCTGGGTGAAGGCCACTCCACAATTTCCTTAACATTCTCTGGGTCCATCTTCAATCCCTCTACAGAAACAAAAAAACCAAAATACACCAACTCTTCCTTAATGAATGACCATTTCTCTAAGTTTATCAGTAGTTTCTCTTGGTGCAACTTCTTCAAGACACAATTAAGATGCCTCAAATGTTCTTCTTTAGTTTTGCTGAAAACTAATATATCATCCAGATACACTATCACAAATTTACCAATGAATTCTTTCAACACTTCATTCATAAGTCTCATAAAAGTGGTAGGTGCATTTTACAACCCAAAAGGCATTACCATCCATTCATACAGTGCTTCATTCATTTTAAATGAAGTTTTCCACTCATCACCCTCTCTTATTCTGATTTGATGATATCCACTTTTTAAATATATATTTGAAAAATATTTAGCACCACTCAAACAATCCATTAAATCCTCAATTCTGGGCAAAGGGAATCTATACCTGATTGTTATATTATTGATTTCTCTAGAATCAGTACACATTCTCCAACCTCCATCTTTCTTTGGGCTCAATACTACTGGTACTGCACACGGACTCAAACTTTCTCTGATCAGTCCCTTGTCCACCAATTCCTGTACTTGTCTCCTGATTTCCTCATTTTCTGTGGGAGTCATTCTATAGGCTGCCTTATTTGGCAGATTTGAACTAGGGATAAAATCTATCTGATGGTTGATCTTTCTCACAGGTGGCAGCTCATCAGGTAAATCATCCACAACAATGTCACAATAATTTTCTAACATCTCTTGGATTTCTATTGGCAAATCAGAAATCTTTGTAGAAGTAAGAACTACCTTAGGTTTGCAAACTAAAGCAAAGCTTACCTCTTCTTCTTCTATTTGCTGCATATATTCCTTCCCGCTCAGCAGCAAGGTGTTTGGATCAATCACTCTGCTGGATGGCTCTCCTTCATCCATGGGTATCAATGTATGATATACTCCATCCTTGAAGAACTTGTAAGTGTTCTTCTTGCCATCATGCACTGCTGCTCTGTCAAACTGCCAAGGTCTACCAATCAGTATATGACACACATCCATGGGCATTACATCACATAGGACCTTATCTTTATATTTTCCCATTTTCAACTCTATCTCACACTATTATTTTACAACCAGCTGGTGCCATTTATGCAGCTAGGACACCCTGTAGGGAGTTGGATGCTCACTTGTCTTCAGATTCAACTTCTCTATCACCTCAGTGGAAACCAGATTTTCTGTGCTGCCACTATCAATGACTAGTTGGAAACATTTCCCTTGGACCATATGCTCCTAAAAAAAGTCTTCCTTTGTGCAGGCTCAATGACCTCTTTGTCTTGCTTCAATAGGACCTTATTAACCACCAAGGACTCTCCCCTCTCTGGTAGAATTTATTCTTCAATTTTTGCCTCTTCTCCAGCCTGGGCAACAACATCATTTCTTGGACCAGCACCCACATTCTCTGGACACTCATAGTGCTTATGTCCCACTTCCCGACATCTATAACACCTCAATTCTCTACCTCTGCCTCTGCTTCTGCCTCCTCTTCCTCTTCCTCTTTAAGAACCCCTTCTACTCCTTGCATCATCCTCTGTAGATGAATTCTTAGGTGAGCTACTATTAGCTCCATCCCTGGGTGTAGTAGACTTTCCTCTACCACCCTGACTTCCCTTTCCACGGAAAGTACCTCTCCCTTTGGAAAACTGCTTCCTCAGGAGTTTCTCCTCTGCTTTCAAGGCCATCTAATAGGCCTCTTCAACTGTCTTAGGAGACAGAAGACCAATATCATCTTGGATCTCCAGCTTGAGACCATTCACATATCTGGAAATATTCTCTGGTGTGTCTTGAAATTTCCCAGCTCTTATGCTTACTTTATAGAATTCCTCTATGTATTATTTTATTGTCAGCAACCTTTGTCTCAGGTTCTACATTTGCCTAAACAATGTCAGCTGATAATCACTAGGCAAGAATTTACCTTTTAACTTAGCCATCATTCTGGTCCATCTCTTGATAGGCTGCTTGCCAACTCTCCTCCTTTTTTCCTGCACTCCATCCCACCAAAGTGCAGCATGTCCCTTCAGCTTTGTCACTCCAAACTTGACCTTTTTATCTTCACTTATTTCTTCATAGTCGAAGCAATTATTCATTTCATTGATCTAGTCTAATAGCTCTTCTGGATTAAATATCCCTGCATAACTCGACACATCAATTATGGGCTTAACTGCAGACCCCAGAACAGTTCTGAGGAGCCTCATGTTAGGAGGAGTCTCAACATTTTCTTCTGCTTCTTCTAATTCAGGTTCACTGATGTCTTCAGGATCTCTAGGTTGTCTTCGCTCCATGGCATCCATTCTAGCCTCAAACCTCTGCAAAATTCCCAACACTTTTGTATTGGCAACAGGTCCGCCTCTCCTTCTACCAGCACCTCTACCAACTCGGATTTCCATGTTAATTCTCTGCAAAAACAACTCGAAAATGCTCTGATACCACAAATGACAGAAAAAATACTGAAAGTTGGCCCCTAAGGAGAGCTGGTCTGCGAATGTAGCTCTGTCAGCATTTTCCCTTCTCTTGACCCAATTCCTCGCCATGTGGTCTTCCAAAACTTCTCGTAATTTTATTTGTCAAATTCGAGAAATTTGACAAATAAACATAATCAACGAACTTTTATATTAAATTATATTTCCTGAACTTTATATTCATACCCGATTCTTTTCTTAACCAAAAAACCTTAGGCCTTGGGCCCACATATACAATCAACGACACAATCACATACTCGCATCATACCGTGGTTATCCCTCATGCATCTTCCGAATACGACCATCGTCCGATGGCTTCCCTCCATATCAACGACGTTCCACGTTATCGCGTGGCCTCCCTGGTCGAACGTTAGTGCGCGATGGCATGCGAGGGAAGTGGTTTTAGGGGTCTCGCCTTTGCCACATGTCAAACACTCAATGGAATTGCTCCGAGTTTAGGAATACCACTTACTCCACGGAAGCAGTGCGATATGGGTAGTCTGGTTTAGAAAATCCACTCGCGGTTTTGGAACAACGATTAACCAAGGCTACTTCGGGGTTGCGCTATCCTTCTTATTCATTTAATTCAGGTCTAACCTTGGGACAGAGACTCCCAGTTCACGGCAAAAAAAACATACTTCTCTTAGGCGGGATTTCACCACCAATAAACAGAGTTTGACGACGACAACTTCTCTACACAGACCTCGCCTACAAGTGGGATTAATTCACAGGAAAACAATATCCAGAGAAATGCAGAAGTTATGCAACAACCATACTCAACGATTCCACACAGAACAGTGTTCAATCGCCTCACAATTAAACAATTTATTCACAAATAAGGATTCGAGGTAATTGGATGGCCAATGAGCACTGAAATTATCTAACTGGAAACAATTGTTAACACACAGAGTATTTATTGCAGAAATCTCTCTCTCTCTCCCCTTCAATACATCCTAGGAATACAATTTATATACATTACAATGTGACTCTTCGGTTCCTCTGCGAGGACCGTTTAGTAAATCAAAAGCCTAATTACAATTATTCAAATAACTGAAACATGATAGATGGATCTAATCCAAACCTATTCGACTTATATGGACTCGAACTAATCTAAATGAAATATTCAGCTGAGGTATTGACACCTAGCTGTTACAATTCAATGATTTTGAACCCTCCTAGCCACAACATGTGGACAAAACCTCCTACATTTCTGGCTAGTGTCTAATTCCCCTGCATCACATGTGGAGATTACACAACAAATCTATTCAACAATTATACACAGAACAGTGTTTCAACCACCTCGTAGTCAAACAAACTCCCACACAAAATCAATTCAAAGACAATTGGAAAATCAATAAGCACCAAAATTTATTCAATAGGAAGCAATTGCTTAACACCCAAAGTTTATTGCGGAAATCTCCTCCCCTCAATGCATCCGGGGAATACAATTTATATGTATCATTATGTGTCTCTTCGGTTCCTCTTTGAGGACCGTTTCTAATCTAACAAAAGGCCTAATTACATTCGAATAACTGAAACAAGACAGATGGAATGAACCTAAAACTATTCGACTTCTACTGACTCTAACTGATCTAAATGCAACAGACAGCTGAGGTATTGACACCTTGCTGTTACCAATTCAAATGGGTTTGATCCCTCCTAGCCACAACATGTGGAAAAAATTCCTACATTGTTGGCTAGTGTCTAATGCCCCTGCATCAGACTCCCGAGGGAAATTTTCTTTCATGGACTCCTATCCATGAGTTCTTCCACTGATCTGCCTATCTTCTGCAACATTCCTTTAGTCATCCAAGTGGCACCTTCCTCTGGCTGGTATTTCCACTTGATTAAGTACTGAAAGTACTCTTGTCCTCTGGTCTTCTTGAACACTCTTTTGTCCAATATCTTCTCTGGTTGTAACGTTTATGCTGGAGGTAGCTGCTTTGCCCACTCAATCTGTTCCTTGTCTATTGGTCCTTATTCTACACCTTCATATTCATATTTGTACAGATTTGCAACATTAAAAATGGGAGATATTCCAACATCAGGAGGCAATTCAATCTCATAATCATTAGCAGAAAACTTTCTAAGTATCTTGCATGGCCCAATATTTTTAAACTTCAGCTTGTTATACTGCTTCTTTGGGAATCTCTCCTTTCTCAAGTGTTCCAAAACCATATATCCTACTTCAAAATGGACTTCTCTTCTGCTCAAGTATTCTCTACCTTTGTATTTGAGGATGCTTCCTTGTAGCTATTTTTTCACTTGTTCATGTATGGCTTGGATTTCTAAAGCAACTTCCTCACCATTAGCACTCCTCAGCTTTTCCCTTCCCATATTTCTTAACTCAGATATTCCTCTGGGGTGCATTCTATAAACAATATGGAATGGAATTTTCCCTGTGCTTATATTTAGTGAGTCATTATATGCATATTCTGCCTGGGGAAAAATATGATCCCACTGCTTGGGATGCTCTCCTACAAGACTTCTCAACAAATTTTCCAGACTTCTATTCACTACCTCAGTTTTTCCATCGGTCTGAGGATGATAAGCTGAGCTGAAACTCAGTTTGGTACCAAGTTTCTTCCACAGTGTCCTCCAAAAATGGCCCACAAATCTGGTGTCTGTGTCTGAAACAATACTCTTGGGCAATCCATGCAACCTAACAACTTCTTTGAAAAACAAGTTAGCAACATGGGTGGCATCACTAGTTTTATAACATGGAATAAAATGTGCCATCTTGGAAAATATGTCCACTACAACAAAGACTACATCATTCCCTCTTTTAGTCTTGGGCAATCCTAGAACAAAATCCATACTCACCATGTCCCAAGGCCTGTCTAGAATAGGCAAGGGAGTGTACAATCCTGTGTTGTGGCTCCTTCCTTTGGCATATTGACAGATTTTGCAATTCTTTACAAACTTGTCCACTTCTGCTCTCATCTTGGGCCAATAATAGAAGTGACTCAACTGCTCATAAGTTTTATCAGTACCAAAGTTCCCAGCAAGTCCACCACTATGCTTCTCCTTGATCAAATTTTCTCTCATGGAACATTTTGGTACACACAGTTGGTTTCTTCTGAATAGTAAGTCCTCCTGCAAGAAATAATCCAGCCACTGGTTCCTATCTGTTAAAACAAGGTTACAACATGCTTCAAATGCTTCCTTAAAATCTGAATCTATTTTATACAGTTCTTTGAGGAAATCAAATCCTACAACTTCAAAATTGGTTTCTTGAACAAGCATGTGTCTCCTACTCAAAGCATCAGCTACTTTATTTGCTTGGCCACTTATATGTTTTAAAACAAGGTTAAAACCTTGGAGATACTCAACCCACTTGGAATGATTATTATTTAACTTGGGCTACTATACAATGTACTGCAAAGCATGGTTATCAGAGTATAATACAAATTCTTTGGACATTAAATAATGCCTCCACTTTTTCAATGCCTGAACAATTGCATAGAATTCCTTCTCATAAGAGGAATAATTCCTTCTGGTGTCATTCAGCTTCTCACTGAAGTAAGCTATAGGTCTATCATCCTGACTCAATACAACTCCAATGGCTTCTCCACTGGCATCACACTTCACTTGAAATGGTTTAGTAAAATCAGGCAGAATTAAAACATGATCTTCAGTTATCTTTTGCTTCAAAAGTTTAAAGTTTCTTTCTGCTTCATCAGTCCATTTAAATGGTTGTTTTCTCTTTTTTATTGTCTCAATGATGGGTGCATTAATCTTACTGAATTTTCTTATAAATTTCCTGTAAAAACTGCCAAGTCCATGGAAACTTCTTACCTCAAAAACATTTCTGGGTGAAGGCCACTCCACAATTGCTCTAACCTTTTCTGGGTCGATCTTCAATCCTTCTACAGAGACAACAAAGCCCAAATACACCAAATTTTCCTTCATGAATGAGAATTTCTTTAAGTTTATTAGCAGTTTCTCTTGGTGCAGCTTCTTCAAGACATAATTAAGATGCCTTAGATGTTCTTCTTTGGTTTTGCTGAAAACTAATATATCATCCAGATATACTATCACAAATTTACCAATGAATTATTTCAACACTTCATTCATAAGTCTCATAAAAGTACTAGGTGCATTTGAAAACCCAAAAGGCATTACCATCCATTCATACAGTCCTTCATTCGTTTTAAAGGTATTTTTCCACTCATCACCCTCCTTTATTCTAATCTGATGATATCCACTTTTTAAATCTAACTTTGAAAAATACTTAGCACCACTCAAACAATCCATTAAATCCTCAACTCTGGGCAAAGGTAATCTGTACCTGATTGTTATCTTATTGATTGATCTGGAATCAGTACACATTCTCCAGCCTCCATCTTTCTTTGGGCTCAATACTATTGGTACTGCACATGGACTCAAACTTTCTCTGATCAGCCCCTTGTCCACTAGTTCCTGTACTTACTTCCTGATTTCCTCATTCTATGTGGGAGTCATCCTGTAGGCTGCCTTATTTGGCAGATTTGAACCAGGGATAAAATCTATCTGATGGTTGATCTTTCTCATAGGGGGTAGCTCATCAGGTAAATCATCCACAACAATGTCACAATAACTGCCTAACATCTCTTGGATTTCTATTGGCAAATCAGAAATCTTTGTAGAAGTAATAACTATTAGTTTTGCAAACTAAATCAAAGCTTACCTCTTCTTCTTCAATATGCTGTAGATACTCCTTCCCGCTCAGCAACAAGATTTTTGGATCAACCACTCTGCTTGATGGTTCTCCTTCTTCCATGAGTATCAATGTATGATGTACCCCATCTTTGAAGAACTTTTAAGTGTTCTTCTTGCCATCATGCACTGCTGCTCTGTCAAACTGCCAAGGTCTACCCAGCAGTATGTGACACACATCCATGGGCATCACATCACATAGGACCTTGTCTTTCTATTTTCCCATTTGCAGCTCTATCTCACATTGTTCCTTTACAATCAGCTGGTGCCCTTTATGCAGCCAGGACACCCTGTAGGGAGTTGGATGCTCCCTTGTCTTCAACTTCAACTTCTCTATCACCTCAGTGGAAACCAGATTGTCTGTGCTGCCACTATTAATGACTAGCTGGCATCATTTCCCCTGGACTTTTCATATGCTCCTAAACAAAGTCTTCCTTTGTGCAGGCTCAGTGAACTCTTTGGCTTGTTTCAACAGGAACTTATCAACCACCAAGGACTCTCCCCTCTCTGGTAGAATTTCTTCTTCAATTTCTACCTCTTCTCTAGCCTAGGCAACAACAACATTTCTTGGACCAGCACCAATGTTCTTTGGGCACTCATAGTGCTTGTGTCCCACTTGATGACATCTATAGCACCTCAGTTCTCTACCTCTGCCCCTGCCTCCTCTTCCTTGTAAGAACCCCTTCTGCCTCTTGCATCACCCTCTGTAGATGCATTCTGAGGTGAGTTATTGTTAGCTCCATCTCTAGGTGTAGTAGGATTTCCTCTACCACCCTGACTTCCCTTTCCATGGAAAGTACCTCTCCCTTTGGCAGACTACTTTCTCAGGAGTTTCTCCTCTGATTTCAAGGCCATCTGATAGGCCTCTTCCACTATCTTAGGAGACATAAGACCCATTTCATCTTGTATATCCATCTTGAGACCATTCACATATCTGGAAATTTTCTCTGGTGTGTCTTGAAACTGTCCAACTCTTATACTTACTTTATAGAATTCTTCTGTGTATTCCTTTACTATCAGCAATCTCTCTCTCAGGTTTTGCATTTGCCTAAACAATGTTAGCTGATAATCACTAGGAAATAGTTTACCTTTTAACTTAGCCATCATTCTAGTCTAGCTTTTGATAGGCTGTTTTTCAGCTCTCCTTCTTTTTGCATGCACTCCATCCCACCAAAGTGCAGCATGTCCCTTCATTTTTGCTACTGCAAACTTGACCTTCTTATCTTCGCTCATTTCTTCATAGTCAAAGCACTTGTTCATTTCATTAATCCAGTCCACCAAATCTTCTGGATTTAGTCCTCCTGCAAAACTTGACACTTCAATCTTGGGCTTAACTGCAGACCCCAGAACAGTTCTGAGGAGCCTCATCTCAAGAGGAATCTCATCATTTTCTCCAGCTTCTTCTAATTCAGGTTCACTGTTGTCTTCAAGATCTCTGGGCGTCCTCACTCCATGGCATCCATTCTGGCTTCAAACCTCTGCAAGGTCTCCAACACTTTTGCATTGGCAACAGTTCTGCCTCTCCTTCTGCCAGCACCTCTACCAACTCGGGTCACCATGTTAATTATCTGCAAAAACAACTCAAAAACAACCTTGATACCACAATTGATAGAAAAAAAAATGAATTTGGCCCCAAGGAGAGCTGGTCTCTAATGTAGCTCTGTCAGCATTTTCTTTTGAATTAACTCAATTTATTTCTCAACTCCTTTATAAATTTATTTATCAATTTCAGAGGAATTGAAAATTAAATACTTTAAGCAACTTGGACTATGATCCTTCACACATATATATATGTTGTCCTTTTATTCTAAGTTCCACGCATATAAATCATATGAAATACATTTAATTCATAGCATAAGTCCTTTTTGGTATTATGCCAAACACCTTATGACTCCGCAACACAACCCACGGCAATCCTAAGTCCAACCGTCGGGAAAGTTAAGGTATTAAAATATATTTTAGGCTTATATTAATACCCAACGATGCTTACAATGAACACTTTGGCATGCCTTAAGTCTCGGGTCCACATACATAATCGACGGTTCAATTAAATACACACACCATACCTTAGATTATCCTCCGAGCTCTTTTGAGAGTGATCACCGTTCAATGAGCCTGCCTTCGATCGGATGGCATATGTCGATATCGCGCTGAGTCCATAGTCAAAAGTTAACGTGCGATGGCACGTGATGAGGGCGATATCACCAAACCGCTTAAGGCCACATGTCATCCTATGGCACAGATCACGTTCGAATTGGAAATACAGCTTACCCTACAAAGGTGGTGCGATCAAACTGCTTCCGAATTTTGAATAGTAGGTGACTGTAGGTTAAACCAGCGTTGACACCCTTCTTCCTATTCACTCTAATTCACTAACTCAGGTTTGACTCTCGGAACAACACTCTTAGTTCACAACCGAACTTAATTCTCTGTAAGCGGGTTTTCACAACCAGAGCTTGCGGAAAACATCTTTATGAATTCATGCTCAGAGATGGTTCAGGTACAATGTAAGTCTGTTACGAGGACTAATTACATCCGACTATGGCCTCTTTTAGGGATTTAATTCAACAGAGCCTATTCTGACAATTTAAGAAAAATCTACGATCAGCATTGGACAGAGAGGCATGCGGAGATTACACAGCAAATCTATTCAACAATTATACACAGAACAATGTTTCAACCACCTCGCAGTCAAACAAAATCCCACACAAAATCAATTCAAAGACAATTGGAAGATCAATGAGCACCGAAATTTATTCAACAGGAAGCAATTTCTTAACACCCAAAGTTTACTGTGGAAATCTCCTCCCCTCAATGCATCCAGGGAATAGAATTTATATGTATCATTATGTGTCTCTTTGATTCCTCTATGAGGACCATTTGTAATCTAGCAAAAGGCCTAATTACATTCGAATAACTGAAATAGGATAGATGGAATGAACCTAAAACTATTCGACTTATACTGACTCTAACTGATCTAAATGCAACAGACAGCTGAGGTATTGACACCTTGTTGTTACCAATTCAAATGGGTTTGATCCCTCCTAGCCACAACATGTGGAAAAAATTCCTACATTTCTAGCTAGTGTCTAGTGCCCCTGCATCAGAAATCATAAAAAAATCACTTTTACATAGTTAAACAGACCTCCCATGCTAAAAACAGCCCAAAACACTGCAAACCCCAAGACTACTGCAACATAGAATTACTGCCTAAAATGACAGTGCAGTTTATTGAGGGTTTACACTTAGAAATGGACAGACAAATCAAATATTCTATTGTATTAATAAATGAGGCTCAAAAATAGAGATCTAATCTCTTTTACATAGATCTAAGACGATCGAGCAAGGGTTTCTTGACAAACATGAGATACATGAAGTATTTTCTCCAGATCTATGCCTGAATCACATATATTGGATGAAGCACTACTTATATATGGCTGATCATGCAAAGAAATGGTTGTAGCTTCTCCTACTATCTTTCCGAGGAAAAAGGTTGATCCTCCTCCTGGGAAACTAGGTCTTAAAACAAGGGTTTAAACCCTCCCACTGCAACACCCTAAGAAATAACACAGTTTATGCAAGGGACTATGCTGTTTCTGAAGGTGACTACTTGGCCAAGTGTCGGATAGTGGAAATGAAGCCCAGAAAACTCCACTCATATTTCTTAAACAAGACCTCCAAGGTAGAGTGGAGAATTACCGCCTGAGAAAACCCTTGCACGAAATAGTGCAGAAAACTTAGATAAATAGTTGAAGCATGAAATATGTCTAAAAATACCCCATTATCAAATCAAAATCTTCAGTGATACCCCATATGGCTTCCATTCCCTCCATTATATAGATGATGAGCTTCCTCACCATGGGTCCCACCCATTTAGGAGGTTACATCCATGCAAAGGCTCCTCCTCCAAAATTATGTTGTCTCCATTTGTCCCACTCTTCTATTTACAATGTTGTTTGATTTAGTCAACCATGACTTAGTCCCCATGCATTGTCTCCTTTCGCACCCAAGGTGTCTTTATTCTGACTAGCTAGATTGATCTTTATTCACACTGAGTTGTCTTTATTTAGGATCCACTCCTCACATATTCATGTTGTTGACTTGGTAAAAATTGACCTTTTCCACACATATTAGACCTTGTTCACACATGAGGATGTTTGATCTAGTTATTAACATAATCCATCTTCACATTAAGAGGGACTTTATGCCTACTTAAGCAACTTATGGGCCTCCTTACCCATTTATTCATCTAACTAGATATTAAGAGAAAAATTAACATTCCTATTAGCTACATGCTAATTTATGAATATTACAGTCTTCCCCTCCCAAATTTTTCTTGTCCTCAAGCAACTGTAAGGGTGCTGCAAAATCTTCCCTCCTCCTTTTGCGGCCTCCTCATCAAATAGTCTCCACCATTGCTTCAGATATTCTACAACAATTCTGTCTCTCCCAATGGTTCCTCCCAAGTGTGTAAGTTGGCCTCTGATGGATAAACCAAATGGCTCTCATCATGAAAGAATGGAAGGTCTTTATGTTGTTGATGTTCAATGTCCTCCTCAAGGTATAAGTGATTGCAATCATGGGGGACTTCATTCCAAATGAAAGGCTCCCATCTCCATGCTATCATCCAAATGAAATGAATCACCTCCCAGCTTGGTAATTCATAGAAATTTTCCTCCAAAATGCTCATGAGAGGCATGTTCCAAGTGCTCCAAACAACCATATGGCCTACCTCATAAAGAAACAAGTGATCTACTATAGTGGCCATATCATATCCCATGCTCCCCTTGAAGCATGTAGTGCAAAATGTGTGGGAAAAGTTTTCCACAAGGACACATCCAACCAATGTGTCTTCCCTCCAACCATGTTCCCAACAAAGATAAGAAAATTTTCAGCATATGGAATCATAATTAAAGTCATGCTAGCTTCCATATGTAGTAAAGGAGAAGGACAATGGTCCCTCATGTGAAACCAGCATAGTTTTTCTCCTAACTTCCATAGAGTCTGATATAACAAGTGTTCTTTCCAACACTTGTTTGCTGCCCCATTCTTCTTTCATGCTTGGAGAATGTGTATTATGGTTGGTGTTAATGAATCACACCATGAAGAGTATATCATTTCCCCAAAATATTCTAGGGAATGGTCAACATCACCATTGCTCATGGCCCCAAGTGGCATATGAAGCAAATAAGGAAGTGTGCCTCCTCTTGGAGCAATACCCTACACATGAGTGTTAAGAAAATGCAAGTATATAGTAAATACATTATGGTGTTCCTAAATACAATTATTACCATACACTTTATTTGAATTAGTGAGGTAGCCCATGGATGAGCTCCCTCTCACACCCATTGAATAAGGAGGTGGTAATGATAACTATTTCTAAGAGCTATGCTCCTCCTCAACCAAAAAATAATATATGCACTTTCTCATGTGTTAGTGCATCTCATTTTTGAAATCTTCCCACATGAATCCCTCAAAGATATTACGGTATGATCTAATGAAATTAGTGGGTTTAGAAAGCAAGATCTCATAGGCTTCATTAAGTAGTTTATCCTTGAGCTTGGAGTCTCTAGTCGAATAGATATGTTCATGAGAATAAATGACTCCATCAACCACTTTATACCTCCTATCCATCACTTTCCCATCAAGAACCTTACATGTGAAGACGTCCTTGGAATATTCCATCAAGAGTTGGGACTCCCAATATGGATCCTAGCTTCCCAACAATGACAGTGCTGTAGAAATATGAAATGCAGCCCCTATCATAACATGGCTCTCCTCTTTGACATGCTTGATGCCAAAGTCACATGTTGGAGTACTATCAACTCTCATTTCCTACCTCTCTTGCAACTAATCTTGCTCAAGACAAGATTGAAGTAGATGGAAGTCAACCTCTCCTTGAAAATGTTTTTCCTTCCAAAAATTCCTTAAGTTGGCCCATAGATGCAAGAGTGTTGATATCCTCTTGTCATGTTCAGAAATATTTCTTGTTTGTGAAAATATCATTGGCTGCTCAAAATATATGGAGTGGCCATGTGATATCACACTAATGTCATCATATATTTATGAATCCCATTTTTCCAACACAAATAGCTGAGTGGGAGATAGAAATGTCCATTTCAGAAAATTTCTTGCCTCTTCTTTGATCCCATCAAATATTCTCTACATTGTGCTAGATTCTCCCAAGGCTCCTTCCTTAGCCAAATATGTCAATGCTACACCAAGTTGAGAGAACAATTTATTCTTATTCCAATCAGGGGGTCTCCCTGGTGGAATGCCTCCATGCAAAGAGACATCAAGTCACAGAGAAGGATGTACATGTGTGTGGATAGATTTATCCTTGCCCTTTCTGCACAAATCTTCCTACCTCCTTTGTGTATCAATCTTCTGAAATAAAGAGGGGTGTGTTATCCTCATCATATGATGCTTTCCCTCCCCTTTATCTTCTTCTATATTCAATATCTCACCATTTGACAATGATGGCACATGATGCACATGGAATGTACCATGATCTCTATATGTGAGATTCTTTGGAACTCCTTGCAAGAGTGCAGGAGTTTCTTTATTTGGAGCCAATGCTCCATATTCCTCTTCATGAGGTACTAGATGTGCTCTTGATATGAAAAATTTGTTACCTCCATCCTTCTCTTCCTCCTCATAAATATTTGAGAATGCCTCACCAACAATGAGAGACATTGGATCTTGGTCTTGATTTGGAGGAGGAACCTCCATGTCTTCCACTTGAGAAGAAATCCCTTCATGCAATGGGGAATAAGCCCTTGGAAAGGTATCATACAATTTTTCATCCCCTTTAATGGTTTTCTGAAATGGATTTGGGTTTATTGATCCTTCCATCCCATGCAAAGGTTTTGTTTGTTTTGGTTTGATTTTCTCCATCAAAGATGTTTCATGAAATTTTTCATAAAATCTTTCCAATACTCTTCTAATGAACTTTTCATAACTAGATTTATTTGCATTCTTTAATGAAAAGGACTCAATCAACCACCAAGCATAAGCCTTACCTTAAAAATGCAGCGCTGCTACTTTGATGGCTTCATTTTTTGAAACTTGATGTTGTTGCACATAGGTGTCTAGCTCCTTCACCCAAACCCTAGCTGGATATTTAGGTGATCCATCAAAAGTAGATAGAAAAAATCTACCCACACCATGCTGCTTGCCCCTTCTGCTCCTTTCCTCCTTGATATTTCAAAACCCTTGGAAGCTAAGGTGATATTTGAACCTCTTTGATTGAGATTCATACCCTTGCAAATAATCACCAAGATTCTCCTTCTTCGGTACATCTCCTTTCGCCATCTCACTTATCATGAACATATGGCTGGTATAGAATTGTAAGTCTGATGATGTGGCTGAATGATAACACCCATAGTATGAGGAAATGGAGCTTTCCTCATGTACAGATATTGTTGAGGGATCCCCATGTTTTTCCCTCCTCATTTCTTCGATGTCTTTTCTGAGACCATGCAGACTTTGAAGAAGAAGTTTTGAGAAATTCTTCCCTTCAAACAGTAAGGGTTTGATTTGATTTATTATTTAGATCCTCTCCTTCCCATGATAATAATCCATAATGGTTGAAGTACACAGGATGAGCCAAGATTAGAGCTCCGATACCATTGTAATATTCCGAAATGGGAAAACTCAGCAATACATGCACAAAAAAAAAATTATTCAGATTTTTATGTATTAATGGATGAATGCAGCCCATGGATCCATTATTTCTGAAAATATAAAAACCAAATCTAAAAGGAAATCAGAAACAAATCACTTTTTCATAGTTAAACAAACCTCCCATCCTCAACACAGCCCAAAACACTGCAAACCCCAAGACTACTGCAACACAGAATTACGGCCTAAACTGACAACATATTTTACTGAGTGTTTACACTCAAATTGGAGAGACAAATCATATCTACTATTATATTAATCAATTAGGCTAAAAAACAGAGATCTAGTCTCTTTTACATAGATCCAAGATGACCCAGTAAAGGTTTCTTGACAAACATGAGATACATGAAGTATTTTCTATAGATATATTGATGAATCATGCACATTGGATGAATAATTGCATATGTATGTCTTATCATGCAAATAAATGGTTTTAGCTCCTCCTACTAGCTTTCCAGGGAAAAAGTTTGATCCTACTCCTAGGAAACTAGCTCATAAAACAAGGGTTTAAACCCTCCCACTACAACACCCTAAGAAATAATGTAGTTTCTACAAGAGACTATGCTGTTTCTGAAGGTGAATTCTTAGCCAAGTGTTGGACAGTGGAAATGAAGCCCATAAAACTCCACTTATATTTCTTAAAAAATATCCCTAAGGTAGAGTGGGGAATTCCCGCCAAAGAAAACCCTTGCACTAAACATCGCAAAAAACTTAGCTAAACAGTTGAAGCATGAAATAAGTCTAAATATACCCATTTATCAAATCATAATATTCAATCATACCCCATATGGCTGCCATTCCCTCCATTATATAGATGATGAGCTTCCTCACCATGGGTCCCACCCATTCTGTAATATTCCCAAAAGGGGAATGAAACAATAGAAGACATAAAACTGGAAATAGCAGTGATAAATCAACTCATAAAATGTGAGAAGATAATATATCCATCATATTAATGTTATAGCAGCAAATGTATACAATATCTTGATGAAATAATCACTCAAGTTAGGCAACACAAGCCTCAAGAGAACATGTACATGAAATATGAAGAATATTGCTACACAAATAATGCCCAAGGCTATGACAGCGTAGTTTAATTAAGTAGAACTACTGCTGGAAAGTTTCAATACATATATCTGAAACTATATGGCTCATACAATGTTGGGAGTGAAGATATAGACTCCCAAACACAATTTCAAGGCAATTTGGAAAGGATTTCCTAAAATATCCAAAGATGCAAAAATGTCGGAGTGTGGCCCTAGGGCTGAGTAGTAGATGAAACTCAATAAATGGATGGAGATGGATGAAGATGATGCATAATATGAATAGAACTCCTCCAATGGATCTTTCAAGTGAAAGGATGATCCTAACACTGAAAATCTCACCCTCTGATCAAACACTGCAACCCCTTAATGCAAATGCTCACTGAAATAACATATTCAAGGAGAGATAATGTGTTGTAGGTTATGTAAAATATATTGGCCAAGTGACAAGATGTGAAATATGCTCCAGAATCTTCCCCACTGATCTCCTAAAGAGAAGAATTCTTCCTGCTCTAAAAAACTAGCTCTGAAAGTGGTGTTATCAACCCTCCACTGCAACACCCTCCAACACAACCCAACTCTAAACAGAAACTGTGTTGTACCTAAAGGAGGTAGCTTGGCCTAAAGCATAAATGTGGAGAAATGAAGTGGAAACTCCCTCAAGAGGCCTCTCAAGAAAGGAGATGGAATTCCTAAACAGGAATATCTTGTGCTAAGCAACACAACAATCTCAACTAAACAGCTGAAGAATGCACAATAGTCACACATACCACAAAATAAATAATCCATAACATGCCTTGCTATCGATGACTTTCCCTCCTTATAAACAAGTGTGATCCTTCTTACCTTGGGTCCCACTCATTAGGGTTTCCTCCACCAAGGAATCTTCCTCCCATTATCATTATGTTGTCTCCATAGATGATCTCCACCATTCATTCTAGCGATGTTGACTTGGTCAAACTTGACCTTGTCCACATGTATTTTCCCCTATTCACACATGAGGGTGCAAAATAAAGCTATTATTCTGACCCCTTTTCACATCACGAGGGATTTTATTCCTATTTTAGGAATTTATGGACCTCCTTACCCATTTATTCATCTCATAGGTGTCAAAAGAAAAAACCAATATTCCTATTAGCTGCATGCTAATTTAGGAATATTACAGTGCTCTCCTCCCACATGTTGCTTGTCCTCAAGAAAATGTAAGGATAGAACTAAGAAGTCTCCCATCCTCCTTCTATATATTACACATATGATATACTCCTCCAAGGAATAAGATGTTGTCTCATCAATAAATCTCCATATTGCCCCTCCCAAGCATGCAAGCTAGCTGAGTAGCCATCATCATGAAGACGTAAAATACTCAAGGAGGAAACATGGTGCTTTCTAGAGGTCCTTTTGAGGCATGGGATCTAAAATTTATTGGGAACCATAATTCCCAGGTGTATCCTCCATCCCCAAGCTATCATCCATACAAAATGAACCACCCTCCAAAATGGTAACTGATGAAAATCCTCCTCCAGCTTTGGGTCCTACAATGTAGGTGGGATGAATAACTGAACATGGCAGAAAAAATAGCATACCCCACACTTTCCATCTCTCCAATTATCATAAGTGTAGAGAAGTTGTTGATCTTGGTCTACAATAATGTTTCCTTCAAGTGGTAAGAAGAAGACTGGATCTCCAAAGATCTCCTCTCCAACGTTATGAATCATGCTGGCCCAAACTGTCCCATATATGATGAATAGGAAATCACCACCATATGGAATCCAAATGAGAGGAATATTGAAGGTTTAATGTAGTGCTGGAAGGTACAAATAGTTTCCCAAGTGGTCAAAGCGCAGTTTTTCTAACTTTTGTTGCCAATCATAACATGGCAAGCCATCTCCCAACAAGTTGCTAGTTGTGCATGACATCTCATCTACTAGTAAATATTAAATGGAATTGTTTATCAACTGAGCATACAAAGATTATTAAAACACTTACCCAAGGTCATACAAAATATGGTTTTCTCCATCATAGAAGTTGGCCAAATATTTCCCATGGAGCCCAATGAGAGGCTTGCCCTCTTATGGAGCAATGCACTGTATAGAAATGTAAGATTATGCAAATATTGTGTTAGATAATCAATAAATGCAAAAACAAAATTCTTAAAATTTACTGAGAGTAAGATGATACATAGATCCATGAATAATTCCTCCATAGTGGTATTACATACTCCAATGAAGAGGAATGGACCATATGCTGCATGAAGATCTTTCTTCTTATGCTTGGAAATCCATGTTAAGAAGATCATATCAATGTAATAGAGGTCTCCATCCACTACTCCATCACTCTCACCTCCTCCTTGTCCACCAAGTGCATCATATGTGAGGTGTTCCTAGGAATACTCCATCAATAAACCCAAGCTCCCAAGTGACAACATTTTTGGCCTATGTAAATAGGCTCCTGCCAACTCATAGCTCCATTCTTTGATATGTCCATTGTCAAACACATCTACCATAATGCTGCTATATATGGGAAGTTCCTTCCAAAGTGGAAGTACCTCCTAGTCATACAAGGCTAAGGAGTAGCCCCTTTTCACTATGATAGTGCCATCACCTACACCTGCAACATCATGACAAACATGGGAGAGGTTCAACCCATACTCTCTCAAAAAAACCCAAGGCAACAACATCTCTTGTTGTTCCCTTATCTCTCCCTCATACAAGTAATGGAGTAAAACCATGATGGTTGACTTCTAGAATGCCCCATACAACCAAATCTTCTTCTGTCATAATATATGGGTGCCATGCAATGCTTCAATCCATAACATACCTTTTTCCAAAGGTTATGTCATATGATGACCAAACTCTTTTAAGAGTAGCCAACACAGCCATGCCTCCTGTTGCCCTGTGTCATAAATATGCAAGTGGCTCACCAACCTCTTGCTCACCATCCACACCCACTCAACCACATGTGGGTGCCTCCTACCATGCTTCATCTTGGTATTCCTCCAATGAAGACTACCATCCTCCCAAATAAAATTTATTCCTTTTCATTTCATGGGATGTTTAAATGCAACCCCTTGGAGATATCCTAGAGAAGATGCCACACTAATGACCCTCTTGAATCCATTAAGGTCCAAGTGTGCTGGAAGAGAAGCCTCCTCACTTCTACTTAATGACAGAGTTGTTAATCTCCTCAATGGTGTATTTGTTGTCTCATGCTCCAAATCAAGGATGAACATAGAGTTTTGCATAGGATTGTTTAGGACAAAGTTCATCCTATCCTTCAAAAATCCACACCCCAACCTCAAGTGTTTTTTGAAGCTCAAAAATGTTACATTAGGATGATGGTTCATCCCTTCCTTGAACAATTCAAGGTTTCACAGTGTAGTAAAATTTTGTTGTTCCAAATTAGAAGTATGCAATGGTATACAACCCTCCATGAGATTTGCTGAAACAATAGGAAATGGAAACTTAGGCATACCTTGGTGAAACTTGGGAATATCTTGTATGGTTGCAAGAGTTCATTCCTATAATTTAATGGTTCCTCCAACTATTGGTGTTGTTGGATGCTCCTCCATAGTTGTATAAACGTTGGTACAAGTTTCCTCAAATGGTGGTGAGAGCTCCTCCTCCTCTGATTTCTCCATGCCAAATTTTTTAATCAACCTTTAAGTAAATTATGCAAAAGTAGTCACTCTTGCATGACTCAAATGGTTGAACCACCAAATGTTTGCTTCACCTTCAAGGTGTAGTGTTGTAATCTCTACAGCCTCTCTTTCTACCATTGGATGTAGTAGGAAGAATGCATCTAGTTTCCTTGCCCAAACCCTTGTTGTAGATGACCCATCAAAAGTAGACAACAGAAACCTATTGCCCTTGATTCTCCCTTTGCTACAAGGTCTCCTTTCTTCCTTCAGCTGAATGAAATATGGGAAAGCTAGAGTATCCTTGAAGGCTCTAGGTTGAGATTTGTACTCAACAAGGTATTCACTTAGAATCTTGTGATCCAAGTTTCCTCCATCTTTCTGCAATTTGTCTCCTTTTTCAAAAGGAAAGGGTATAGTCCCACTGCTTCTTTCTCCTCTTCTTTGCTTGACCTCCTTGTTGAGGTCCTTTATAGATCTGAAAAGAGATGAGATAAAACTCACTCTCTCCATCATTCTAATCTTCCTCTTCATCTTCTTATTCTTGTGATAGCATAATGGTTGAGATCCACAGGCTGAGCCAAGATTATGCTCTGATGCCACTGTAATATTCCCAAAAGGGGAATGCAGCAATACAAGACATAAAACTAGAAATAGTAGTGATAAATCAACTCATAAAATTTGAGAAGAACATATAGCCATCATATTAATGTTATAGCAGAAAATGTATACAATATCTTGAGGAAATAATCACTCAAGTTAGGCAACACAAGCCTCAAGAGAACATGTACATGAAATATGAAGAATACTGCTACACAAATAATTCCCAAGGTTATGAAAGTGCAGTTTTATTAAGTATAACTGCTGCTAGAAAGTGTCAATACATATATTTGAAACTATATGGCTCATACAATGTTGGGAGTGAATATCTAGACTCCCAAACACAATTTCAAGACAATCTGGAAAGGATTTCCTGAAATATCCAAAGATTAAAAAATGTCGGAGTGCAGCCCTAGGGCTGAGTAGCAGCTGCAACTCAATAACTAGATGGAGATGGCTGAAGATGATGCATAATATGAATAGAACTCCTCCAATGGATCTTCCAAGTGAAAGGTTCATTGTAACATTGAAGATCTCACCCTCCGATCAAACACTGCAACCCCTCACTGCAAATGCTCACTGAAATAATGTAGTCAAGGAGAGGTATTGCACTGTATGTGATTTAAAATATATTTGCCAAGTTCCAAGATGTGAAATATGCTCCATAATATTCCTCATTGATCTCCCAAAGAGAATAATGCTTCCTCCACTGAAAAACTAGCTCCGGAAGTGGTGTTATCAACCCTCCACTACAACACCCTGCAACACAACCCAAATCTAACAGAAACTGCGCAGTAGATGAAGGAGGTAGCTTGGCCTCAAGAATGAATGTGGAGAAATGAAGTGCAAACTCCCTCAAGAGGCCTCTCAATAAAGGAGATGGAATTCCTAAACAGGAATACGTTGTGCTAAGCAGCACAACAATCTCAATTAAACAGCTGAAGAATTCATGATAGTCACACATACCACAAAATCAATAATCCATAACATGCCTTGCTATGGCTGCCTTGCCCTCCTTATAAACAAGTGTGATCCTTCTTACCTTGGGTCCCACTCATTAGGGTTACCTCCACCAAGGAATCTTCCTCCCACTATTACTACGTTGTATCCATATATGATCTCCACCATTCATTCCAACGCTGTTGAATTGGTCAAAATTGAACTTGTCCACATGTATTTTCCCTTGTTCACACATGAGGGTGAAAAATCCAGCTATTATTATGATCCCTTTTGTAATGTTCCAAATCGGGAACAGCTAGCTAGGCATGACTAGAAAACGCATTTTCTAGTAATGCAGTTTCAAGAATTGAAACCAGGACCTGGATCCCTTAGAAAAAAGTGTCTAAGTGCTGAATCCAAGAGGAGGCTCCAAAGAAATCCTTCTAGAGTGGTTAAACATATCTCCCACTACTAGATGTTCTCTAAAAGTGCCCGATGAGGGACTGCAACAAATGGATGAACATATAATAGATCAACAACGTTATTTTATGAGTTGTGAGACAAGAAGGTGTAGATATCCAACAAATAATGTTATAGCAGAAAATTAAGTACAAGTTCTTGAGGAAATATCCACTCAAGGAAGGCAATGCAAGCCTCAACAAGACATGTACATGAAAATAGAGGAATACTGCTATTTCTGCATAAACCCAGGCTAAGAGGATGCAGTTTATAAAATTTACTGCTCCATATTACACGATAACTGAAAGATATCACAAGATATGGTTCAAATACAATAGGGGAGCAAAGCTCTAACCCTTACAAGCAATAATACATCAATCCTCCAAAGGAATGGCTGCAATATACAAAATGGAAAAAATGTCGGAGTTGCTAGGCAGCAGCTACAACTTAGAAACTAGAAATGCATAAAGAAGGTTGCATATGATGAATGATCCAAAGTAAAACTCCTCCAAGGGATTCTACAAGTGAAGGCTGATCCTATCACTGGAAATCTCACCCTCCAATCAGCAATACAAAACCCCACAACAAATACACCATGAAAATAATGTAGTTACTGAATCAAACTGTGTTGTAGGGGGGAAGGAATGAGTTGGCCCAATGCCAAGATTTGAAATAAGCTCCAATGGCTTCCATTTTGATCCTCCAAAGGAAAGAGAGACTATTCCTCTAAAAAACAAGAGATGGAAGAGGTGTTGTGGACTCTCCACTGCAACACCCTGCAACACAGAATTATGTTGATGCAGCAATAATGTTGTCTTGGAGGAGGATGCTTTGTACTTGAGCCAAGAAGTGTGGAGAATGAAGAACAAACATTCAAGAGACCTCTCAAGAAGGTGAAGGATTCCTAAATAGGAATTCCTTGGCAATTCTTGCTAAACAACAAATAATGCTCAATTGTCTGCATAAACAATGAGATCAATAATCCATAGCATGAATAAAAATGGCTACCTTTCCGTCCTTTTAAACACATGAGAGCTCCCTCTCCATGGATCCCACTCTATTAGGGTTTCCTCCTTCAAGGAATATTCCCTCTTCTATCTTTGTGCTGTCCCATAGATGCTCTCGACCTCATAGCTCTGCGCAGTTTGACTTGGTCAAACTTAACTAAGCCTCTTTGCAAAATGTCCCCTTTCACACATGAGGGTGTGAAATCTAGTTCCAAGGCTGATCCCCTTTCATACTAGAGGGATTTTATCCATGTTTTTATTATGAATGGGCCTTCTAACCTAATTATTCACCTCCTAAGTGAAAATAACAAAAGTTAATGTCCCAATTTATTGCGGGAAAAATTTGGTACATTACACTTTTTCACATCATGAGGGATTTTATCCTTATTTTAGGAATTTATGGGCCTCCTTACCCAGTTATTCATCTCCTAGGTGTCAATAAAAAATCAATATTCCTATTAGCTGCATGCTAATTTAGGAATATTACAAATTCATGAGGTTACTTCCATGCAAAGGCTCCTCCTCCAAAATTATGTTGTCTCCATTAGTCCCACTCTTCTATTTACAACATTGTTTGATTTAGTCAAACATGACTTAGTCTCCATGCATTGTCTCCTTTCGCACCCAAGGTGCCTTTATTCTGACTAGCTAGATTGATATTTATTCACACTGAGTTGTCTTTATTTAGGATCCACTCCTCACATATTCATGTTGTTGACTCAGTCAAACTTGATCTTGTCCACACATATTAGACCTTGTTCACACATGAGGATGTTTGATCTAGTTATTAACATGATCACTCTTCACATTAAGAGGGAATTTATGCCTACTTAAGCAAATTATGGGTCTCCTTACCCATTTTTTCATCTAACTATATATTAAGAGAAAAATTAATATTCATATTAGCTGCATGCTAATTTAGGAATATTACATGCAACTCGGGTACAATCCATCAAACATAAAAATGGCAGAAACCCTTGTGAGGAAGAAGAATGTAAACATAGCTGCTCCAAGGAGGCAACCTAATATGCCAGTGATAGAAGACCCTATGGCCAAGGAGATAGAAGCAACTAAAACACAGAAAGCAGAAATGTTGCAATTGATTGTTGAACAAGCAGAACATATTAAGAAAATGGAAAGTGAGATGGATAAAGTGATCAAAGAAAGAGAGAAAGAAATAAGGGATGTAGTGAAGGGAGCAGAAAAGGAAGAAGCTAAGGCCATGATCCCCCTACAAGTATTTCCTCTCATAGTGATTCCATCATCCACAACATCTACAGGTGCACCGAGGGAAAGAACTAAGTAGCTAGCAAAGGCAATGGAGAACATGTCCTTATAGTCAACAGAAATTAAAAATCTGCAGGATCAACTCAGTGACCTACAAGAGAAATTCAAAAGGAAAGATTTTTCACATGCCACAGGGTTTTAGATTAGAAAAAAGATAAATGAAAGTTTGTAGAAGTCTCTTTAGGAGTCCTCAATTGGAAGCATGGTAGGGAGAGTGAAACAGATTATATGGTTGGATATAAGTGAATATGTGAATGATATATAGCCATCAATTGAGATAATTTTTGAACAGAGGGATCTAATTGATTTAGTGAAAGTTTCCATTGAGAAAAAAAATGAGGAGCTTGGGGATAAGCCCCAAACTGCCAACAACATCATCAGATTCCTGAATTCTAAAAGCAATCATGAATTGGAGCAATTGGAAGTGGCAGACAGAGAAAACACTTTACTTGAGGTTAAAAAGGTGTCGAACAAAAAGATTCTAGTTACATAGATATAAGAAATATGCCATTAGCTGGAGATTGGAGTAAGTAGATTTTTCAACAGGATTGAGCCACTGAACAAAAAGGGTTTTCCTTCCTTAGTTGTTATCAATGATAAGCTGATGGTTAGTACTAATTATGTGAAATGGCTCGCAGATATTTCAAATGACACATCCAAGCTCACTAATATGAATAACACTATGATTGGGAAAGCATTTTATGAAGTCATAATCAACGATGTATTCATACATCATGAGATTAAGCACATTTTTCAGTTGATACCAACGTTTGTGAATTACACCGAGATTGATGAAGTCTACAGAAAGTTGAGCAGGACCAAGATTCTGAATCGAGAGAGTTGGGAAAATGCATGTAGACTCTAGGAAGGATGACAACTCAGTTCGATGACAAAGCAAGAAACTTAGCGAATTGTCAGTTTCGGCACATCTAGTGTATCAAAATAACTAAGACGTATCAAATAAGCCAACAGAGCAGACCACCACAACACTAGATAGTGGCTTCACAAGGATGCCAGAAATTTGTTAAGAGGGTTGTTACAATGAATGATGCTTCCATAGTGACTTTAGACATCTGTTAAAAAAATTGTGACAATGCGTCCATGCAGGAGACGTACAGACCCAGTTTCAGTTACTCTTGTAGTAAATGAACCGATTGCCCTTTTGATAACGATAATCTAGTGCAAGTGGTTTAAATGTAATTTTTCATTCTGTAATAGGGTTTGGACCCTAGTTTTGTAAGCACTTGTCATTTCAAATACTTGTAATTTTTAAACCTGGAACATCAATAAAGAGATCAGTCTGCAAGAGTCATGTGTTGTGGTATCCTGGTGATGTTTCTTAGTTCATGTTTTATGTTTTCCACTGTAATATTTTCATGTGTACCATTTAAATTCTGATTGTAAAACATGAAATTTAGATTGATATTTATTTTTCAGAGTACCTTAATTCTGAATGCCTTTACAATTTTCATGTTTTCCTTTGATGTGTGGTTTAAGAATTCTTAGTTTCTCTTAAGTCATCACTGAAGTCACTCTTCTCCATTTCATAATTCCATTCATGTATGAAAACCAATATTCACAGCTAGCTTTCCATTCTTATGCTCTGGGATTTGATGTAGATACCCAGCCTATTTCAACTCCATAGCCCAATGGAAACTGTTTAGAGAAAATGTAATATTTCAAAATTACAGCTAATTGGAATATTGATTTTTTCTTTTGTCACTTAGGAGATGAATAAATGGGTAAGGATGCCCATAAATTTCTAAACTAGGAATAAAATCCATCATGATATAAAAAGGGATCATAATAATAGTTGTATTTTTCACCCTCATGTGTGAATAGGGTCAAATACATGTGGACAAGGTCAAGTTTGACCAAGTCAACAGTGTTGGAATGAATGGTGGAGATAAACTATGGAGACAACGTAGTGATAGTGGGAGGAATATTCCTTGGTGGAGGAAACCATAATGAGTGGGACCCATGATGAGACGGCTTCCACTTGTTTATAAGGAGGGCAAGGCAGCCATAGCAAGATATGATATGGATTATTGATTTTGTGGTCTGCATGACTATTGTGCTTTCTTCAACTATTTAGTTTAGATTGATGTGCTGCCTAGCACAAGGAATTCCTGTTTAGGAATTACTTCTCCTTCCTTGAGAGGCCTCTTGAGGGATCTTGTACTGAATTTCTCCACATCCAGGCTTGAGGCCAAGCTACCTCCTTTGGCTACAACATATTTTCTATTTAGAGCTGGGTTGTGTTGCAGGGTGTTGCAGTGGAGGGTTGAGAACACCACTTTCGGAGCTTGTTTTTCAGAGGAGGGAGCTTACATTCCTTTGGGATATATGTGAGGAAGAATTTGGAGTTGATTTCAGATCTTGGCACTTGGCCAACCTATTTTCCATCTCCTACAGTGCAGTCCCTCTCCTTGCCTACGTTATTTTAGTGAGTATTTGTAGTGAGGGGTTGCAGTGATTGATTGGAGGGTGAGATATTCAGTGATTGGATCAGGCTTTCACCTGAAGGATCCATTGGATGAGGTTCACTCATCAGATGTATCATCTACATCCATATTCATCCAAATCTTGAGTTGCAGTTGTTATTCAATCCTTCGACTGCATTCCGACATTTTTCACTTTTTGCATATTTCAGGAAATCCTTTCCAGATTGTCTTGAAATTGTATTTGGGAGTCTAGATCTTCACTCCCATCATTGCATGAGCCATATAATTTTAGATATTTGTATTGAAACTTTCCAGCAGCAGTTATCCTCAATACAACCACATTTTCATAGCCTTGGGCATTATTTTTGTAGCAGTGTACTTAATTTTTCATGTACATCTTCTCTTGAGGCTTGTGTTGCCTAGCTTGAGTGATTATTTCCTCAATATCTTGTATCTATTTGTTGCTATGACATTAATATGATGTCTATATGGTTCTTCTTACATTTTATGTGTTGATTTATCACTGCTCTTTCATTATTGTGTTCATATATTGCTACTTCCCCATTTGGGAATACTACAGTTGTATCAAATCATAATCTTGGCTCAGCCTGTGGATCTCAGCCATTATGCTATCAGGATGACAAGAAGAAGAAGAAATGAACAGAAAATACAAGAAGAAGACTCCATTATTTGGAGGAAGGAAGGAAGAGAGGCTTTCAAAGCTTCTTTCTCAAACTTTGTAGAGCATTCTTGGAGATCTTAAGAAGATGAGAAGGGATATGTGTAGAGAATCTCCAAGAGAGTTTGAATTTGAAGCAAACTCTAAAATTTTACATAATGAGTGTGAGTATGCAGCCACACATTATGATGCACAATGCATTCATATGCCCAGATCTGCTATGAGCAAGTTGGAAAAATAAGAATTGCCTAAGGAGGAGAATCTTAGGGATTATCTGCAGGAATATGAATCTCAAAGTAAGAGGTTCAAGGATCACATCACCTTCCAAGAGTTTTGCAAGATCAAGGAGGAGAGGAGCAAGTAGCATAATATGGGTAGATTTTTTCTATCTGCTTTTGATGGGTCACCAACATGTTTAGCTAGAGCTTGGGTGGAGGAGCTACACACCTATTTGCAGCAGCACCAATTTTCTGAAGATGAAGCCATCAAAGTTGCAGCGCTGCATTTTGGAGGTAAGGCCTATGATTGGTGGATATTTGAGTCCTTTTCATTAATAAATGCAAATACTTCTTCTTATGCAAATTTCACTAAGATATTAGTAGAAATATTTGATGGAGGACATTCTGAAACACCTTTGTTGAAGTTGAACAAACCTAAACAAACCAAACTTTTTCATGGGTTGGAAGGACCTATAAACTCAAATCCATTTTAGAAAAATGTTGTAGAGACAAGATATTTGTCTCATATTCTTGGAAAAGAGGGCATGGAGATCCCTTTTTTTAAAAAGGATCCACTTATTGAAAAGTTTCCCATTCATATTAAGGAGGAAGAGAAGGTTTAGGGCAACAACACTGTCATGTCTAGAGAATATCTAGCACCTCATGCACATTTAGATGGAGAACTTGCTCCAACAAGAGGGATTCTTGTATAATTGCAAGGAATTCCCCAGGATCTCATATGTGGAGATCAAGGCACAACCCATGATCAGCATGTGCCATTTTGGATAGATTGTGAAGCCATGCAGAGAAAAGGAGGAGGTAGGGAGGATGACCAACACCATATGATGAGGAGAACAAACCCCTATCTATTTTAGAGGGTTGATGCATAGAAGAGGGAGATTGAATTGCACATTGAGGGTAGGGATAAGTCTGTCCATTCATGTATGAAGTCTACTCTTGATATTGATGTCTCATTGCATGGAGGCATCTCACCGAGGAGACCACTAGTTCAGCAGATGGCGAGAGATGCTTCACATTTTGATGCACCACTCATTGATTCCAGAGGGTGAGGACCTTAGGAGGAATTTTTACAACACTGAGAGTCTTGCGTAGACTCAAGGAGAGGAGAGGCATTCTCCCAACATCATCATTACCCACTCCCATTCCAGATTCTGCGTTTTGGCAGGAGAAGCATGGGAATGATAGCAACCTTCCAACTTGCATCTTTGGCATGGGAGATGTAAAAGAGGAGGATAGCCATATGACACATGTCCTTTGTGATAGATCATCAACGTTGTCACTATGGAGGATAGATCTATATTGGAAATCCCGGTTGGTTGTGGATTATTCCAAGGATATTTTTACTTGTATGATATTGGATGACCAGTTGCATGAGAGATATTAAGTTAGATATCGAGTCATCCACTATCATGGTAGGATATTCTTATCTAGATCTTCCAAGCTCAAGAAGAAGTTACAATAATAATCTCATGAAGATTTCCTTTTCAGCCACACTTATTCTATGAGAGCATACCACACCATCATGGAGGGGTACATATGGGAAGGCTTTGAGGAGGAGATATATCAAAATTTGAGGAGATGCATGGATCATGTGGAGATGGAGGAGATACATAACCCTTTGTGGGAGTTAACACAACAACATATTTCCTCTTTGAGAATGAGAGGGGATTCATCTATGAGCCACTCCATTTGCATGGGAAAAGGATATGGTAAGGATATTGTTTAGTTGCATAATTATTTGTATAATGAACATGTGCATTCCTTAACCATATATTTGCAGGACATTGCTCAAAGAAGGAGAATTATTTCTTCTAGACCTCATGGTCTACTTGAGGCCATAAGCAACATTGATTATGACCACTCCCTAGGCGGTCTTGGGGAGATGATATCTTATGCAGAGTATGATCACCTTGCACCATACACCATACACTTTCTCCAAACTTGTGAGGAGATTGAGGCAGTAAGAAAGTGGTTTGGAAGCCACACATCATGCCATTTTTTGATGAATTTGAGAGTAAAACTGTGTTGTTTGCATTTGAGGGATCATTGTCCTTCTCCATTTTTACATATGGCAGCTAATATGATTCTCATTATGGTTCATTGTGTTGATTTTTTTCTTTTTCTTGAGGGCAGCATGTTGGGAGGAGAGAAACATTGGTTAGATGTTTCCATGGAGAATGAAAACTCCCACACCTTTCATGTTCCATGCTTCAATAGGAGTATGGGAGATGACTTTCCATGTTATGATTGGCAACAACAGTTAGAAAAACTGCGTCGTGACCACTTGGGAAACTGTTGGTACCTTCCACTACATGAAGCCTTCAATATTCCTCTCATTTGGATTCCATATGGTGGTGATTTCATATTCATCATATATGGGACATTTTGGGCTAGCATGATTCACAATGTTGGAGAGGAGATCTTTGGAGATCCAATCTTCTTCTTTCCACTTGAGGGAAACATCATTACAGCCCAAGATCAATAGTTTTTCTGCACTTATCATAAGTGGAGAGAGGGACAATGTGGGGTAGGCTATTTTTTCTACCATGTTTAGTTGCTTAGCCCACTTACATTGCAGGAGCCAAAGGTGGAGGAGGATTTGCATGAGTTACCATTTTGGAGGGTGGCTCATTTTGTGTGGATGATAGCTTGGGGATGGTGAATCCACATGGGAATGATGATTCCCAATGCATTTAAAATCCCATACCTCAAAGGGACCTCTAGACAACACCTTATTTCCTCCTTGAGTATTTTACTTCTTCATGATGATAGCTATTTAGCTAGCTTGCATGCTTGGGAGGGGCAATATGGAGATTTAATGATGAGACAACATCTTATTCCTTGGAGGAGTTTATCATATGTGGATGCTATAGGAGGAGGAGGGGAATCTTCTTAGTTCCATCCTTGCAGTTGCTTGAGGACAAGCAACATTTGGGAGGGGAGGACTATAATATTCCAAAAATAGCATGCAGGTAATTGGAATATTGATTTTTTCTTTTTTCACCTAGGATATGAATAAATGGGTAAGGAGGCACATACATTTCTAAACTAGGAATAAAATCCCTCATGATATAAAAAGGGGTCATAATAATAGTTTGATTTCTCACCCTCATGTGTGAACAGGGTCAAATACATGTGGACAAGGTCAAGTTTGACAAAGTCAACAATGTTGGAATGAATGGTGGAGATATTCTATGGAGACAACGAAGTGATAGTGGGAGGAATATTCCTTGGTGGAGGAAACCCTAATGATTGGGACCCTTGAGGAGAAGGCTTCCACTTTTTTATAAGGAGAGCAAGGAAACCATAGCAAGATATGATATGGATCATTGATTTTGTGGTCTGTATGACTATTGTGTTTTATTCAACTGTTTAGTTGAGATTGTTGTGCTGCTTAGCACAAGGCATTCCTGTCTAGGAATTCCTTCTCCTTTATTGAGAGGCCTCTTGAGGGAGATTGTATTGAATTTATCCACATCCAGTCTTGAGGCCAAGCTAACTCCTTCAGCTACAACATAATTTTTGTTTAGAGCTGGGTTTTCTTGTAGTGTGTTGCAATGGAGGGTTCAGGACACCACTTCCAGAGCTTGTTTTTCAGAGAAGGGAGCTTCCATTTCTTGGGGATATTAGTGAGAAATAATTTGGAGCTTATCTCAGATCTTTTCACTTGGGAAACCTATTTTCCAGCTCGTACAACGTAGTCCCTCTCCTTGACTGCGTTATTTCAGTGATTGATTGGAGGGTGAGATCTTTGGTGGTTGGATCAGCCTTTCACCTGAAGGATCCATTTTATGAGATTCATTCATCACATGTATCATCTGCAACCATCTTCATCTAGATCTTGATTTGCAGCTACTATTCAGTCCTTGCACTTCATTCTGGCATTTTGCACTTTTTGCATATTTTAGGAAATCCTTTCTAGATTGTATTGAAATTGTATTTGGGAGTCTAGATCTTCACTCCCATCATTGTATGAGCCATATAATTTCAGATCTATGTATTAAAACTTTCCATAAGCAGTTATCCTCAATAAAATTGCACTGTCATAGCCTTGGGCATTATTTTTTGTAGCAGTGTACTTCATTTTTCATGTACATGTTATCTTGAAGCTTGTGTTGCCTAGCTTGAGTAATTATTTCCTCAAGATATTGTATCTATTTGTTGTTATGAAATTAATATGATGACTATATGGTTCTTCTTACATTTTATGTGTTTATGTATCACTGCTCTTTCATTATTGTGTTCATATATTGTTGCTTCCCCATTTTGGAATACTATAGAAAACCCCTTATATCCAACCTCGAATAATAAAACAAACAACCCTCACCATCAATTTAACTAGCATAATATAAAAAAACCTTAAAAAATCCAAATCTTATAGAGAGATACCTCTCTAATTCTAGGAGGGCTAGATCATAGGCTTCAAGTTGTTTTGATGTTGTGCTTTATAGTATAGTCTTGCTAATGTTATAAATTATAGAGTGATAACAATCATTATCCCTACATCACTAAATCTTTGTTCCCAAGTTATATTTCCCAAAAACCTAGCTCCTAGGCTAAAAATTTCCTAGGTGGCCTCCCTATACCTATATTAAATTTCCCCACCCCTTTTCCCTAAGAATTTCTATCGCCTACCACTTCCCTAATCTCCTCAGGTCCCTTCCCCAATTCCCTAAATTTTCCTACACTAATCCCAACTCCCTAAACCTAATATCCTGCCCCCTTTCCCTTCCCTTTCCCTAGGGTTTCAAAACAACACAACAACCATCAATTAAAAGATAAACACCATAGAAGAAGAGAAGAACATCCATAATAAAGGAGGGAGAATCCTAAGGCATGAAACTAGACCTTGAGCAGTACAAACCCTACTTGAAATCACACTACAAAGGAAACCCTAATCAAGTTGAAAGAGAAGAATAAGTTGGATTTGATTATTGATACATCCATGATATCATATCATACCATATCATGTCTCCATGAAATAATTCTGGAGCAATTTTGGGGAAATTTGGAGAAAATTTGGGAAATTTGAAAAAATCCTTGAAGGCACATTTTCTAGAAATATCCTGTTAGCCATCCTTTTTCAGAACATATGGTGGCCAAAAAAAGATTAATTTTGTTAAAATAGAGGAGGTTTTTGTTCCTAAGATATCAACGTACAAAAACCTATCTCACTTTTTACACAGGTATTAAGAATGAGAGATATAGGCATATCTTCCGAGCCTATTTTTCTGTCTGTGCAAAGTCCTGTTTACGCCACCTTTTTGCAGAGAATATTGTGAAAAATCTGAGAATAATAATGGGAAAAGGGATGATTTTTTTGCTCCTAACATACCAAGGAACACACACCTCTCTCATGTGTTCAAAAATTTTTATGGTTAGGGATATATCGCTCCATCACGGAGGCCTAGTTTAGAACAAAAACCTAGAAATTTGGCACAGTTTGACTGTCAAGAGCCCAACACCCTAGGCACTGCGCTTCTTATATAGGCCTCAAAATGAAAAACAAAATACCACAATTGGATTCATAAGGCAGAAAATAGTCAATTTTGACACTTTTCTAAGAAAATTTGGACAATTTGGCATGGAGAAAGGTAAAAAAACGCCTCAAAAATCATGTTTCTACCTTGTTTTTCAGCTAGGCATTGTGCTCCTGACCAGTCTTGGGAGATTTACCTTCTGGAGGGTAAAAAATCATCATTTTTGGAAACCAAGAATTTTTTTGGAAAGTAGCCAGGACAGGCTTTCTAATGAGCTATCCTAAGCTCAATCTAGACATCAAAAACCCCTTCAAAAGTTGAGTTGAAGATGGCACTACACTCCTGACAATGGCACTGCGCTCCTGACCAATGATTGATATATCTAATTTTTTCTCAATTTTTGAGTTTCATCATGGAAAATAATTTTTTTTTACCAATGTAAATGATCGATGTAAATGTAATTATGATTTTGATTTACCTAGTGGTAAATACATTAGGTAAAAGTCTTTTTGAGGATTGATGAGTCAGTTTGACCTCCCTACACATTAGGTTTGCAGTTCAAAATTTTGTGGATCAGCTCCACAACTTAGGTATTTGACCCCTGAGGATGGGAGAAGTTTTTTTATGTCTATATATTTCACCTCTTCACTCATTTGATAGGTTGGATTTTGTTGTATTGATTAGAGACACTAGTGTATTCATATTTTTGCAAGAATATATTGGATGAGTTGCAATTATTCTTTTGGGATTCACGTGGTACTATACTTTGGCATAGTTTCTTCTTTTGTTTCATATGTATGATTTTTTTTTTTACTTTCCATGTTCATTCCAATTCTATGATATGTTTGATTCTCAAGTTTGATAAGCAGAATACATCTTTTATGCTCTGTTTTGCGAGAATCACCATAATTTGTTTCAATTTCTTCAGTTAAAAATAATTCATGTATTGTCATGCTCATTGTAGCACCTCACTAGTGTGATCCATCTCACCTAAGAACCTGTTAACGGGAAGAAATGCCCAGCCAACAGTAGGGTATCTCCCTGGTAAAAAGTCTCAACTAGACTTTAAACCATTTGTGATAGGGATCTCGTCCAGGGTGTGGGTCCGACTACCGCTGAATATACCTTTTCTCAGAAAGGAAGTGAGCCCTACAAATTTGTGAATACATGGTTACTAGAATGATACAAGAAAAATGGTTGATGAGTCTTCACTGAAAATGAAACATTATAAATAGAAAAGCGAGATTGAAAGCATGCAGCAGAAAGAAATGATGTTAGTAGCATATCATGAGGGTCATGCTAAAAAGTTGTTTTACCACAAAAGAAACAGTTCTCTATGGTTGAAACACCCTTCAATTCCTTCAACGTTTTCCAAAAGATGAAATGATGTAAATGGCGAAGTCGCTAAACATATTTTAGGTAAATATTCTCATACCATCAATGCATCAAGTAAGCTTAAACGCATAAATGACATGAGAAGAAAACGTAAATTAATAAATTACAAAAGATAATAAATACATAAGAAAAAATATTCATAATGCTAACACACATTGATCCTCATCTGAACCAGTAGTGGAACCAAAACATTTTTTTATATTCATTCACATAAATATGCATTCAATGTTATACAATTATCTCTGCTCCTTTTGGAGTCCCAAAAAAAGGATCCATTACAATTTCCCAGAGGCAATACTTATAGAGAAAAAATTACACTTGGGTGTCCCTGACCCTTCATATTACCGATTGTTGGCATGCCTTGTGACCTAGGAGGCATTTTCGACTTGCGACCCAACTCCGGATGTGACCTAAGACCTCTTGCCTGTTGTGGCCTGTGATCTGTGCCATTTCCTTGGTCAAGGAAGCAATTGTGTGATTGAGAGGTAAGGTACATCTAACTATTGCTGATCCTTGAGGTACTTTTTCCATGCTTGATAATCTGCAACAACTGGAGTGACCTTGGGGTATCTTCCCTCAATCTATGAAAGCACTCAAGAGCATCCGGGACCAAGGTGCACCTCTTCACTGGGATCTGATTAGATAGAGAAGCCATCTTGGTGTAGATCTAGACTGGTGTAATGATGAACTGAATGATATTTCCTTGTGAGGCCAGAAGATCTTGGGAAGCATTTGCTTGCCTCATAGGTTGTAGGAATGCTTGAATTTCCTGGGCGACCTCTTCCCTAGTTTTTTAGTGTCCAATGTGCCTAGAGAGGGAATATGGTGTACTTCAGCTATTGAATCGATGACACTGATCAGGTGTTCATACGCAGACATTACTCTCTATACATCCTTGACCAGTTTATCCTTGGATTGTATCTTCATTCAGATCTGAAATTTGTCATTTTGGGTGCAGATCCAATATTTCCTGGGCAGGGTGACATGAGCTTGTTGGTATATGTTTGACCATTCTAACTTGTTTTCCAAAGCAGTGGATGCCTCCTTTAGTTGTGCAATTCTACTTCTGGTTTCTGCTTGTGCTTTCAACAGTGGTGCGACTATCTGTTTCATCACAAACATCTCCTCGTACACTTGCTTCATTGTGGCTTCCAAGGTGACCAAATCCCTTTGAATATTAAGTGGCAATTCGTTGGCCTGGGCGGTTGTGAAATGAAGCTTTTGGATTTCTTCTTATAGCACCTCCTTGTCCTTTTCAGACTGAGCCGCCTTCTACTCAAAAAGTTGTAGCCTGTTTTGCAGAGACACAATCTCCCTACTCATCCTACTCACATTTTCTTCCATGGCTATCGTAAAGGTGGTCCCTACTGATGCAATCATAATTGGATTAGTCTTGGTGTCCAAGACTATGTCTTTTTCTGTTATGACTGCAAGAGGTGCGTCTGGGTTTCACACGAGGCATTTCCTTTTCTCTTTCCTAATATTATGTGTGAATTGGTCGTATGTTAGCCTTGTCAGATCTAAGACCTCATCTTCTTGTTCCTCCAAGGTGCTAAGGTCTAATAGAGGAAAATGCACACTCGTCATAGAGGTTGTCTGAGGTACATCAATGTGCAGTAGCTTTGTCTGTTCCCCTGTCTCTGGGGGTGGTGTCTTGCTCCCCCCTACTTCTTTGGAAGAATCTTCCCACAATTTCTGGCTTTATTCCTCATTTATTCTCTCCTCAGCCCCAGCTTTATCATGTTCTTCTTTTAACTTGTGTTCAGCCTCTTTCCGTTCTTCCTCTTCCTTCCTCTTGTGTTCCTCTTCTTCTTTTTTTCTTGCGGGCTTCTTCTACCTGCTTCCTCTTTTGTTCTTCCCCCAGTTGTTTCTTTCATTTCTCCTCCGCCTACTTCTTTTGTTTGTCTTCTTCTTTCTGGTGTGCTAGGGCATCTTGGGTCATTTTGAGTTCTTCTTATTTTACCTTATTCTCGGCCTCTTACTGTGCCTAATCCTCTATGTCTCTTTTTTCCTACTGCTGTTTAGAGAGACTACTACCCGCATCAGTCCTCGGCTTCTTGGATTTGGAAGATGAGGCTTCTCCTAGTATGTCACCCCTTTCTTCCATGGTTTGATCATCCTAGCCCCCTTGATCAGTTGATTCTTCTGGTGTAGCCTCCCTATCCTTGTTGTACCAGTTCTTAGTTTTTTCTTTAACACGGCATTCCATGTGTTGGTAATTCCATTTGAATTTGGCCCATTTGCAATGAGCGGGGATGATCCTTTCAGGGTCATATGATATGTGTACTAAGGGCAGAAAATGAAAGTCCTTGGCTTCTTGAGCCTCTTCTTCTACTTCTTTGAAATCCCTAACCATATAGGCACCGATAGTAAGAGGGAGGGTAGGCCATGGCTTTTTCTTTCGCTTGGTGAGGACCTTGGAAAACCCACTCGTCATCTAGTAGCACACTTCTTGCAAGAGTATTTTATCGATGATGAACTAGGGCATCGAGTGAGGTGCCTTTAATGACCCAAAGACCCTGATGAAAGTACTATGTGTGATGGGAAACCAGTTAGCCACTTGAGTTATTGTTTTCATGGCTCTCTTGGACATGCATGGGGCATCATTGCTAAACAACTTTTTGTAGAGCGCAGGTATGAAATTGTGCGAGATCGACTCCATATCTTGTTTGTACTTGGAGTCCTAGAACACCTTTAAATCTTTATGGATTGGTCCACCATGCTCTACATAGCAGTTATGAGGCCATCTTGTAAATTTACATCTCGTGCATACCACGTCCAACAAGTAGGAAGCCATATAAAATTCAGATGAACACCCTTCTTCAGGTGATTGTGTTGCTGATATGTTCGACCTAAGGGCTGATACTATTAGGTTGACACAGTTGAATCGGGTGCCATAGGTAGTGAAAACATACATGAGAGAGACCCAAGTACCACTGAAAGTAGTGGCATCTGGTTGGTCGTACATCCTGCACATCGTTGCTACCACAAACTTGTAGACTTTCCTGAGGCCCTCCATTTTATGTTCGTGATCCTTCCTATTAGTGACCTATAAATATAGGATTCATAATTTTGACTTGACTAATGGTAGTCTTATAAATATGTACAAACTTTGATTTCTACAAACTATTTCCCATATTTTGTAAAAAATAAAAAATAAAAAATAAAAAAGAGGGTAAAAAGTCCTAAAACAAAAATCAAAGGACTTAGAAAAAATAATATACCCCAAAAGAAAAAGATGAATAAAACATGAAAGTGTGCAAGTCTAAATGCCACTACTTTTACCTTTTGCAGTTGATTATGGAAGAGTGTCAATAAATTCCATAATCTGTGATGAGTTGAACAATTTAATCTTGACTTGTCATTTTTCAATTTCAAATGTCTTAGATAGAGAATAAACAACTTTCATACAGTTTAATCTTGACAATTCATAAGTTAGGTAGAGAATATAAGGATCCAACAATTTAATCTGGATTCTTGGTTGAAATAAGTGTAGAATTAGATAGTTTATTGCTTTCAAAAAGAATAAAATGTTGTAAGGTTGCTAGTTCAAATGCACCTGATTAAAATAGAAGGAAAAATTGTTAGAAGACAATGATTGGGTAGGTAGAAGAAGGTGGGAGACATCATTGTAAATATATTTCACCAGACTATAAAGAACTAATTTCCCCTCCCCATAGAAAATTTGATATTCTTGGCTGTTAGTCAAAGAGGCTCAAGGCATTTCCTTGACTTTTGTTGGGACCAGACCCAAGGCTAAATGACTGATTAGTTGAAAATGTTAAGTTTCTATATTAATCCCAGAAATTTTCATCATTTACCCCTTCATGCACTCATCACCATTTAACTTCATAAGTGGGAACTCTTTTCTTACTTAAATGTTACATAAATACCCATTTGATTAACTTCCTCCATTTTACAAGACATAAAACCCTCAAAAACATGATATCCTAAGTAAAAGTGATTAAGTTATGATAATGAAGTTTTTCTTTAATTTTCACTTTCCTTAGTTTTATTTATGAATTTTGAGTATTCATTATCCCTTTTCATATTAACACTTAACATATTTTATTAACTCCCTATCAATTATCCTAGTCCTATTAATATAGCTCCCTTTTATTTAATATTCCAAAAACCCTCTTATTATATAGTTTTTATGTCAAAGATATTAAAAACATGTTTAAAAACATCCTGAAATTACCCCTTTGACATGAAACTTATCCATAATAAAATATTCCCTCTCCCCTATAGTTTTAGACCTTTGATAAATCTAAAACTATATAATATAAATGATATTAAAAATGTGCAATTTATTTACACATTGTGTATATAAAACAACGAATAAAAAGAGTTTATTCGCCTTTCCCCTCATAAGCTTTACCCATGGTTAAATCTTTAACCGTATCCCATTTTCCCGATACATATCATTTTATCACAGTCTAAAACCTGGTTTGATAGACCTTTAATAACTTTCCCATTCTATGTATAAACCCCTTTTATACATAAATTTCAAAAAAAAAAAAACGAAGTATCTTCGCATCTGTTCCCGACCCTCCGATCATCCTAATCCCTTTAAATCCTACGGTCTAAACTAAACCTGATAAATCATTCCCCTGCCCCACCATTTCCATCGCAGTAGCCTGTAACCCTTGATTATCCCTATTAGATCGATGGATAATATTTAACTCGGGTCCCACCTTTCCATATCCCCGCAGCTTCCCTAGAAATCTCGACCGTTCGCATCGGGTGATCAAATTCGATGACACGTATTCAATATCGCATTATAAAAGTGATCGGGTGCAGTTGGAAAAAAATTTGCGATAAAATTTGTTTCTCAAAACCACCATCCGCTATGTGTCTTATTTTTATTGGATCACATTGCAGAAGTGAAAAACCATTTACCGCCCAGGAGCAATGCGATAACAACTAATGGTTTCGCCTTCCAATGCAAAAACCACTCCAGCCATTAATTCCGACCTATAATTAATGTCATGTGTATTGATAAAACTTAAGGTTTCAACCTTATTTTTTATTCTTTGCATGCATTTACTCTTTCGCCCTTTCAAAAAACACTCACACACACCATTTCAGAGTTGTTTTCGAACCAGTTCATAATTCTAAAAGCCATTTCCTCTCTTAATTTCGCCTTCGAAGACTCTCAGTGCCTCCTACCAAACAGCTACAACCAGTTCAAAGACTGGTACAACCTGGAAACCTACTTCGACCGCAACCATACCTATTCAAGGTATTTCACGTAATCCAACTTGTAAAATTTCAAATTTCAATGGACAAAATTGAAACCCATTAAATATATAAGCCCAAAATACTCCCTTGAAAGTACTCAAACCTTGAAAGAAACAGGGGAAACCCTGTCAAAATTTTCCTAGAATTTGTCACTTCCGCCTTAAGAGTTTTAACCATCAAAAAACTATTTCCATGGTTAAAATATCTTTGACTTACTGAAAAATCCATCAAAATCCCTTTCCAACCTTCTGCACATTGCAAATATGCATTTTCCTCATAAAACCATCGCCCAGTTTATGAATTATTGCCCAAAATCAGCTTGATTGACCTCCTGTTTGCAAAAAGCGCTAAGTAAACACTCTAATCTTGCTCAGTTTTATTCAAAATGACAAAAAATCAGGTCAACACTAACACTGAAGGTCCCAAACCTCAGAAGCCTGCCTCCAGCAAGCTTCCAAACCCCAAACCATCCAAAATTGATAAACCTACTCTTGTCCTAACTGCAGATTCTATTGAGGTAGTCAGACCATTGCAGCCACCTGTCACCTCTAAAGAGAACAATACCTTGATTGAATTAGACTATAGAATTGTTGATGCCAACTTAGAATTTGATCTACTTGAAGTACATAGCTGGTGTCAGGAGAAATTTGAGAGAAAGTGGCAAATCATATACCTGTATGGGACTCCAACTTGCCTAAATATGTGGTTCCCACTCATCAAGCTCAAGATTTCATTATATTGTGTTAGATGCACTATATCCCTGACCAGAGATGCATGGTAAACAAAGATAGTGAGGTCCTATTTTACATAACTACTGAAGTGTTAGGTCACTATATCACTAGTATAGTCCCTTGTTATTGTTAGTGTAACCCCCTTATTTTTATTATTGTACCCTTGTAACCCCCATTTTGTTATTATTGTGCCCTTAAATTATTATTGTTAGGTCGGCTAGGATTACATTGTGGCCCACTAGAATTACATTATGGCCCCATGGACTCCTATATATAGAAAGGAGGTTTTGTAAATTGTATCATCCAAGAATTGTTCATTTATGTAATGTATTGGAGGTTGCCCCCTCGAAGTGGCTTATTTCTAAGGCGTTCATATCTCTTTTCTTCTATTTTTGGAGCTGGTTACACAACATGAAGCCATCAATGATATGCTCCAACTAAGCCATGATCCACGAGAAGTATCATTTTAATTGAAGATTTGACTCAGATGTATTTAGATCTGGATTTCCCTAGGAAGTTTGAGATCCTTCAAAACTTCATGCCTAATCATGTCAACCTTCCTAAGGTAAATCCACCTTATGATAAATTTGATTTCCCTGAGGGCTCTAGACAAATAATTTCCATGCTGTCATTTATTCTAGGCTATGCTAATGATGAATTTACAGATGCCTCCATCCTAGGTTTCCTCTCTACCTTGTCCCTAGGACAACAGCTAGAATTGGTCTTTAACTTTTCCAAATTCATTGCTCATAATATGCATTATCAGGAAGATAATTTTCCAATTGCATTACAGAAGATGGATGTGGAGGGTAAACCTCTTTCAATGATATTCTAGACTTCTCTTCTTAGGAAAAACACCAATGAGTACAACTACAGGGACTTCAATGATTTGTTTATCAGACCTACCATGAGTTTTTTGAACAAAACAGAGCCACTAAGGATCAATGAAGAAATCAAAAGCATTTTACAGTTGTATGAAAACTCTAAAGTTGGAGACTGGTATTTGTATAGGAATCACGCAGAAATCAGAGTATATGGTGCACTCCTGGCTCCTTACAAATTACCAAAGTTTCTAACTACCATGATTTTTTCTTTGGAATACTTAAGATAGATTTTGAATGCAGATGCAGTGAACTTCATAGCCTCCAAAAATAAAGCAAAATTCAAGTTAAAAAGTCAAATTGGCTCCTTCACAGTCAACAACAAAGATGCTTTGAAAGAGGTAATCAGTAAATTATCAGCATTCAACTTCCAAGAAAGCTTTTACTGGAACTATGACCCTCAAGGTATTTTTAGTAACCTTAGGGTAAAATTTAAGTTAACTCCATTCCTCCATGAGTCAAAGCCACTAATTGAAAAATAAGCCAATCATATGGAATGGGTTGCAAAAAATTTAATTGATGATATTAAGGAGATGCAAACAAATAGCCTGCAGGAAAATCAAATGGGTAGTACACAGGTGGTTACAGTTGGCCAACAAGCAGAGGTATCTAATAAAAGGCCTGGAAAAGAAGAAGGCTATTTAGCAGAGACAATTATTGAAAAAAAAATTAAAACAGTCTACAGCAAGAAGGCCATAATGACTACTCTAGAAGAAGAAGGAGTCATAGATGTAGATGATAATAATGGTTAGCAAACCGATGATGAGGCCACAATTATTTTTAATGAAACTCTTAAGGAAATTTAGAATGAGCAGGTACAAGAAGAGGGAAAAGGAAAAGAAATGGTTGAAGCAGAGATAAATACAGAAGCTCCCTGTTGCTCTAAAGCAGCAGAAGAAATTGATTCTGACATTCAGAAAAGGTTCAAGCAGATCAGAGAAAAGAATGAGGAAATTAAGAATGAAGTTTATTCTAAAATTCTGAAGGAAAAGCCAGGAGATAAAGACAGACTTTTGATAGCCTTTGATTACTCAACAAATAAAATGATCATGTCTTTTCTCCAACTAGTAGTAACAGATCCAAAGTTAGCCATAGACTACAGGAAAACAAAGTTTGAAGTGAGTGTTGATACTATACATGAACTAGACCAAATAGAGTTCCACAGAAGTGCTTCAAAGATGTTGTATTCAAAGGTAGTAATAAAAACCATGAGTGCTACCATGCTTCAAAAGAATGTATCTAATTTTCAAACTCAAATGAAATTAGATAAAGCATCTCTACATGCTAAGGATTTGAGGATCAAGTCCTTAGAAGATTTGGTGATATAAACTGGAGTAGATCCCTCTAATACTAAAGTTGCTAAGAAATTGATAAGGCAGAAGAATGAAGATATTGCTTCCTTGAGAAAGAAACTCAAATTGCCACAGAGTGAGCACCCACATGAAAAATAAATTCTTCAAGAAAAGACAAAAAAGGATGAAACTATGCAACTAGTTTTGAAGATGACAGCTCGGATTAAAGAGATGGAAAATCAAATAGAATCTCTAATGCAAGAAAATGAAACATTGAAGAAATCTCATGAAGTCTCCATTCCCACAGTTATTCCAACTGTAAGTACAACTATTCCCTCTACAGTGGTAGAACATTTGGCACCGAAAGGAGTATTGGCAACTACAGTGTCAATTACTTCTAAAGATATCCTTACCACTTCATCATCTACATCACAGGTCAATCAAACAGGTGAAACAACTGCCATAGTCAAGGCTATGGAAGACATGTCCTTAAAAGATAAAGAGATAATCAATTTGAAAGGTACTATCCCAAATCTTGAAACATCAAACAAAGATGCATTAATTACATCCAAAGGACATGAACAAAGAGCCAACAGATTGCAGGAACAGGTAAAAATTATACAACAATAGGTTAATCTCACTGAGCAGGTATCTTATATCAAGAATTATCTTTGGAACAACATTATTCAAGGCATACATTTACAATGGACTTCAATCCAAATTATTTATTAACAAAAAGAGTCACTCAAAGTAGCACAAATAGAAATTCAAAAGACAAAAAAACTAGCTGACAAACTTGCTCAACCTTTAAAGATTTTTACATTTCTAAATAGAAAACACAGAGAGGAGCTTGAAGAGCTAAAAATTCATGATAGAACTAAAAGCATACAACAAATCAAGAAACTCCTAAATCAGAGAAATATGATGAATAATTTGGAAGAAAAATGTAAAGACATGATCTTAGCAATCACAAGATTTTGGGCCAAATACACATTACTGACACAAGTAGGCCTTCCAGACATTCATACTTTGAATGAAAAGTTAATGGCACAAAAGGATTATGACAACAAAATCAGGGCTTATGCCAGAGAGCAAGTCACCAAACCTTTACCACAAGGGTCTCCAACTAGGAAATTCATTTTAGAATATTTTGAGAACTTGTTCTTTCTACAAAATGAGATCAAACATATTTTCATTGTTAAGCCCAATTTTGCTAAGTATACAGAGGCAGATGAAAGTTACAGGAAATCGAAAAATATGAGAATTCCCAGTGCATAAAAATGGTAGGAATTTACTGATTTGATATAGAGATTTGCAGCCAAAGTGTATCAGAGTAAGTAGCAGAGTCAAAGAGTATCAGTCAAAATACCTTTTTACTGCATATAATTCCTTATTTTACAACAGTAAAGCAGTAAAAGAAATAGCGTAAAGAGTATTAGTGATAAAGAACAAGTTGAAGGATGTGAAATGGAAAGAGTATCTTTCAAGTTATCTTCAAAATATCTTTTTCCAAAATGCCAGCAAGAATTTTCAGCAGCTACAACCCAACAACAAGTTAAGATGATTAGTCCTATTTTTTATTGATAAGAGGAAAGCTTGCCAGTTTGTTTTGCAGTTATCCCTCTTTCTATGTAATAAAATTTATTTTTGCCTAGAGATATTCCTACATGTCTCTCAGATATTTTGTAATATTTTTTGTATAAATACTTCTCTTTTTGAAGTATTAAGGGTGGAATAAAATTTTTCAAGACTACTATAGACATTTTTGCTGAATACATTGGAGTTTGTGTGAGTCGATTTGTAAAGAAGCAGAATGGAACTAAGTCAAACAGACATCATAACTCAGGATTCTTGTGTTGATTAGATAATTCAAGTATTTTATTGTTTTCATTGTTTATCTTTCAAAGTTCCATACATACATTTTAATGTTTTCTATCTTTAATGATTAACTAGGAAATCTTAAACAGGATTAGTGTTAAAAGCTCCCTATTTTTTACTAGTTATTCATTGATATGTTTTCTGCTGATAACCGGAATTAAGAATTCTTAAATTCTCTTAGTCCCTGTTTGACCCCTTTCTTTCATCCTATTTTCTGTAACTTAAGGATTCTTAATTTCCATTTTGTTCAGATCTTTCCATTTCATCAAAAAGCCTATTCAAAACCCTTTGAAGGTCATCTACCCTGCCCTTAGTACATTTGCTCTTTTGACCTTATTTTCTAGCTCTACTTGCCAAGAATGTGACTCCATAGCCCAATGGTTTGGTAGATCCCTTTGTGGTTTACCTTGAAGTACCTTTTATTCCCACCAAACTTTCATAACAAACCAATTTTCCAATCATACCTAGCCTAAAATATTATAACAAAATCAAGCTAAATCTTGAGGAGAGATCCCTCTCCAAAATTTAGAAAGGCTAGATCCTAAATTTCAAAATAGGTTCTTGGTTACCCCTGGTTTTCTTTAACTATAAACCAAAATCCCATGACCTAAGAATTACTAGGGTGATAACATACTGGCGACCATACTAGGGAACTAACCACTCTCTAGTTTTAAGTTTAATCTTTGAGGAAGATTTTTAAACATATATTTTCTACTTTAAGGTTAAGTTTAAAGGTTGTGGGTATTTATACAATAATAATTCTGGCTCCAAAGAAAGTCTATTATACTAGATCCAACCCTGATACCAACCCTACAGATATAGTGGACAATCCAGACCAGATAGGAAAAAAGAAAAAATAAACTGTTAGTTCAGAAACTGAAGTACCCCTGAGAAGGGCTGATTCTTTACCCAAAGAATTAGTAAGATTATCAGATATTGAATTTGATTTGAAGTTTGAAAAATAATTATTTATAACCAAGTCTGAAACTGATTTAAAGGAAACTGTTATAGATCCTGTCTTTACTTATTTTGTGAATGAGAAACAGAAAATTATTTCAAAACCTATAAAATCAGAAAAAAACTGAAATTCAAAGTCCAGTAGAAAGGGTAAGTGTTACACAAATTAAAGACATTAATGAAGCTATTAAATTAGCTAATTTTTTGTCTCAATTTAAACCTCCAGTTTCTCAATTATCCACCACCATCTTTCCAGCAGCAGATTCTACTCTGTATTTCCATCATTCACTAAATCCACTACAACCACTACCACAATATTCCATAGCCATACCACTTATTTTTCATCTCCTTTTCCAAGCTCTTCAAGTGAAGCCTTAAGCACATCTACTATTGTAACCAACACTATCCATACCACTACTACTGTAACTCCCAGTTTAGTAAAAATTCAAGCCATGGTAGCCAAATATGCTCCCCTATTCTTACCTCAAAACCTCCATGACATGCCCCAAAATTATCAAAAGGATATCCCATTATTTGATAATTTTTCACAAATTACTGCACAACAACATATCACCAGAATGAATGATTTTTGGGAAATTTATGAGATATATGAGTCTAATGTCCGAATGAGGTTGTTTGCACAAAGCTTAACTGGAGAAGTAAAAACATGGTTTATAAATTTAGGTTCTGGTACTATAGCAGACTTAGCTGCATTCCATAGAGCTTTCTTAAATAAATGGGAAAAGAAGAAAAATCCCCTACAAATATTATCTGAGTTTGATGCTATTAAGAGAGCTCCCAATGAGTCTGTCCAAGATTTTTGCACCAGATACAACAATATTTACAATTCTATTCCTACAGACCTTAAACCCACTCCATATTTCATGCTGCTCAAATTCCCTGATTGTTTTGATGTAGACATGGCCTATCAACTTAGAGAAAGGGATGCAGACACCCTAGAACAAATTCAATTGAATGTCGTTGGTGTAGAAATCAATATCCTTGCTAGAAAAGTGAGACTTAGAAATGAGAGGAGGGTCACCATCAAAGAAGAATCTTCAAAATTAGATGGAAAATTTGATTTTATTAACAAAACATTAGAAAAATTAGTTGAGAGATTAGACCACATTGAAAGGAAACCACAATGGGACAATCAATCCCAAATCAGGAATCCCAACTACAGGAAAAACAACAATCCTGGGAAAGGTAAAGAACCTTCCCCAGACCAGAACATTAGACCCCCATTCCAAGAGAACTTTGCAAAGAGTTCTCAAAATTTTTTTGAGGATGAGGAATACATCAACATAGTTATGGGGATAGATGATAGAAATATAATTTTCCTCACTCAGGAGGACCAGGAACTCTTTGAGCTACAAGAGTTCAAAGTGGAATCTGGTGAATCTTTCGACTATAAGTAAGTTTATGACTTCGCAATAAATGAAATTCACAGCCAATATAACCTTAGGAGCAAGAAAACAAATGAGCCTACTACAAAAAACAATGATCCAACTCAACAAAGTCAAAACAAAAAGAATATAGAGCTCCCAAAATGAAAATTTTGCATATTCTTCCCAAAGAAATAAAAAAAATTCGAACCCACCCAGTCCTAAAAAATAGCCTAGTCCAAAGATTGTAGATATCACTGATGAGGTGTCTCATTCCTCCAAAGATGCCTAAAAGGCTAAAACCAAAAAGGCCACCAATTCAGCAACAACTATTGATCCAAAAAAGAATCCAGCTGACTCAAAATCATCAAATCCTAAATCTTCTACTGAGAATTCCAAATGTGACAAAGAATCTGCTAACACTCAAACTATTCCTGAAAAAATAATCAAAGATAACAGAAATCAGGAAACTCAAACTGAAGATAAAAGGAAATCTCAAGCTAAAGGTAAAACTGCTGAAACACAAGAAAAATCATCCCAAACAACAGTTCCAAAAGATGAAATAATTCAAGCTATCAAATCTCAGTCAACATTTAACATTCAATCTGAAATATCTAAGTTAAAGATAGATGTTCCTTTAGTTGAATTGGCTAAAAATTACTTGTATAGATCTATTATTACTGAAACATTGAATGTAAATGAAAATGAGGATACAATTAATATGAGTGATGATAGACGTGAATTAATCTTTGGTCCAAATGTAGATGGTAAGCATTCAGATGGGTCAGTACCTCCATTCTATTTAAGTCTTACTGTACATGATCAGATATTACACAATGCTATACTAGATACTGGAGCTTCCCATAACCTAATGCCGAAAGCAATAATGGAAACTTTGAATCTAGACATAACCCGGCCATATAAATATCTGTTCTCATTTATTTCATATAAAGTCCAATGCATATGATTGATTAAAGATTTGCATGTAAATTGGTCCAATATCTTGGTAAAAGCATGATCATGAATGTTGTGGTAGCTGATATCCCACCAAAATATGACATGCTTCTTTCTCGCTCATGGGGAGAAAAGTTGCAGGGATCTCTACAACTTGATATGAGTTATGCCACTACCTCAATATTTGGGCAGCCCAAAAAGCTTTACAGAGAAACCTTAATGAAGTTTATGATCAGCAGTGCTGAATGACCTACCAATTACCCAATCTATTCAACTCATACTGATCTTGATTCCTTTATTCTCTATAACTCTGATCATAATAACATCCAAACTGAACTCACTAATAAGAAGCCTAAAATAATGGATGATTGCATTGGTCATGAAGCTTTATGGCATTTGGATTTTGATGGATCTGTGAATAAATTAGGAGTCGGAGCTAGTGTATGGATTACCAACATTGAAACAAGCCATTCCCAAGGACATGCCTTTAGATTGAATTTCAAATGTACTAATAACATGGCTGAATATGAGGCTTTAATCTTAGGTCTTCAAATCATTAGAAAATTGAGAGGGCACAAAATATTGGTCATGGGAGATTCAGAGTTAGTTATCAAGCAAATAAACACAAAATACTTTGTTCACAATCCCAGATTGGCTAGATACTGGGACACAACATATGATTTGGTTGAGGATTTGTTAGAAAGAAAGTTTGTTATCATCCTTAGAAAACAGAATCTGCAAGCCCATTGTTCAGCAACATTTTCCAGCACTTGCAAATTTCCATTTTCACCAATACAAAAATAAACTGCTAAAATCAAACGCAGACCTATTGTCCCAGATAATGTAAAATACTAGAAAATTTTCTCAGAAGATGAACAAATCTATCACATTTCGAACAATGAGCAAGAGTTTCAAAATTTCCAAATTGATAATGATTGTAATATAGATTCACCTTGTAATATAGATTCAAATTTTTGTCAAATAGATGATTTAGATGTACATAATTTTGATAGACCTACCAATTTTACTCAGAGTGACATAGATGACTTGGAAAAAGTAGATATAGAGGAAATTATGGAAGATGAACCAGATTTGATTGATTTAAAACATAAAATTTTACCCAGAGGTTTAACTCCCCTAGAAGACTTGTTTGATTCGAATGGTGTGCCCAAAAGGCCAAAAATGGAACCATTCAGGTCTGATATAGAAGAGTGTAACTTAGGAACAAATGAAAAACCAAAAATTATCAAACTATCAAAGTCCTTATCATCAGAAGAAAAGGATAAATACATATAAATTTTGAAAGAATATTAGGATGTTTTTGCATGGGGTTACGAAGATCTGAAAACTTACAAAAAAGACATAATTCAACATAATATTCCTTTAAAATAAAATCAAAAACCTTTTCAACAAAAGCTAAGAAGGATTAATACAATTTTGTTACCTTTAATCGAAAAAGAATTTAAAAGAATGTTTGATGCACAAATAATTACACCAGTCAGGTATTCTGATTGGTTACCTAATTTAGTGCCAACCAGAAAGAAAACAGGAGAAATTCGACTATGGATAGAATTTAGTAATCTCAATAAAGCTTCCTTGAAAGACAATTACTCCTTGCCTAAAATGGATCATATTTTGCAGAGGGTGGTAGGTTCTTCAAGAATTTATTTACTAGATGGTTTCTCTCGTTATAATCAAACTCTAGTTCACAATGATGATCAAACTAAAACTTCATTTACCACTCCTTAGGGCACTTTCATGTACGTGAAATTGCCTTTTGGATTGAAAAATGAAGGAGCTACTTTTCAGAGGGCCATGGATATTGTCTTTGCTAAGGAGATCCATGAATTTTTAGTTATCTATCTTGATGATATTACTGTCTTTTCAAAAACAAATGATGAACACTTAGATCACCTGAGACAAGTCTTTATCAAGTGTAGAAAATATGGTATATCCCTTAATCCTAAAAAGACTCTTTTAGGATTAGAAGAAGGAAAATTGTTAGGTCACATAATCTCCAAGGAAGGCATTAGAATAGACCCTGTAAGAATTGAAGCTATTTTGAACATTCAACCACCAAGAAACATAAATTAACTTCAAGCATTCTTTTGTAAAATAATTTTTTTAAGAATATTTATCTCTAATCTTGCTGAAATCATAAAAGAACTCAAAAATATGCTTAAAAAGGACTCTACAATAAAGTGGATGGTAAAGGCCAAACAATCTTTTGAATCCATAAAATAGGCCTTGACAAAAGCACCAGTCCTAATCAGCCCAGATTATACAAAAGATTTCATAATCTTTTCCTTTGCATCTGAACACACCAGAGTTGCAGTTCTTCTACAGAAAAACAATCAAGGTTTTGAACAACCAATTTCGTTATTTATTAGATCCCTTAGAGATGCACCTCTGAAGTACAATATAATGGAAAAACATGCTTTAGCCCTGGGTAAATCCATAAAGGATTTCAAAGTTTACATATTTCATTCCCACATCATTACATATGTCCCCAATGCAGTAATTAAAGATATTCTGACACAAGATGGACCTGATAGTAGGAGAGGAAAGTGGATTGCCACTATCCTTGAATACGATCTAGAAATCAAACCAAAAAAGCTCATTAAAGGATAGGGTTTAGCCAGATTGATGGCTAAATCCAATTGCAATGATTTAGATATTAATTTCATTACACAAATAGATGACCAGGAGGAGATGGCGACTCCATTGATCAGTGAGGCCTATCTAGACTCACCATGGTACTCTTATATTATCTTTTTACTAACACATTTACAAGCTCCTCCTGGGTTAACGAAAACCAAAGAAAGATTCATCAAACAGAAAACAATGAGGTTTTGTATCTTAAACAATGCACTTTACTCGAAAGAAAATAGTGGGATTTTACTAAATTTTTATTAAAATCTGAGGCTGACAAAATTCTTGAGGAATTTCATGCAAGTGACCGTGGAGGCCACCTATACTAGAAGAGTACATCAAACAAAATATTGAGAGCTGGTTTTTACTGGCCAACTTTATTTTCTGATGTTAAAAAATTTGTTACCTCCTATCACAAATGCCAAATCTTTTAAGGGAAAAAGAAACTATTGCCCTTACCTCTTAAGCCTATATCAACTAAAAAGCCATTTCAACAATGGGGTTAGACTTCATTGGCGAAATCCATCCTCCATCTTTAGGCCAACATAAATGGATTTTAACCACTACAGATTACTTTACCAAGTGGATAGAAGCTATTCCTACTAGACAAGCCACTGATTCAATTATAATCTCATTTATAGAAAGTAATATTTTATCAAGATTTGGATGCCCACATAAGATTATTAATGACAATGCAGCTGCATTCAAATCCAAGAAAATGATTTATTTCTGTCATAAATACCATATTACCTTAGGTCATTCCACTGCTTATTATCCCCAAGGTAATGGTTTAGCCGAATCATCAAACAAAAGCTTAATCAATATCATAAAAAAATTACTTCAAGAAAACAAAAAGATCTGGAAAAAAAAGCTAATCTATGCCTTATGGGCTGATAGACTTACCACAAAAAATTCTATTGGAACTGTTAGTGTCAGTCTAGTCACACTGCCATCAGTGATCAAAACAGCTCTTTTGCATTTGCATATTAGGTGTCTCATACCGAATAAATTTCACCATTCCGCTAGGTCATGGATTCATTGATGGTAGTAGTTTTTCATCAGTTTTCCCTCATGAGGTACTTGCTGATTTTCCTTCCTATGGTCTTTAGTCATTAGTCACTTTCATTTCCAAAATCGTATCAGTAGGTCATAGGATTGGTCTAATTAGTCTCTAAGGTATCACCATGGTCAAATTAATGAGTCAAGTGTCAAATAAAGATCAGCAAGGCCATGAGGAAGTAAATAAATACAAAGTCACAACACCAAGAAGATCAGAGATATAATTTATTCAGTTTGATGCAAGTTTCACCTCAAAACCATGTTGTGAGGTGAAAACATAATACTTTGCTTTTCAATCACAATTCAGAAGTTGTCATCTCCGACAAGATCATCACTCTTCCTTTCAGAGAAGTTTTCCGTAGCATGTCCAATGTCAAATCATTTTCTAAGTAGATCCAACAGAAAGATCTTGGAAAGAGCTTTCCAACGGTATACTACACTCTTAAAACTGACTTCTGGATTGAAATTTATGCTTAAGTGAAGTAAAATTCCCTATACCCCCTATTTCCCATTTTTTCCTTTAAACCTTGTTTTATTAAAGTTTTATATCCCTTTAAAAATCCATTTTTCCCCCTTCCTATGGTAATATCGCATTATAAATCTTTTATGTACATTTTTTATTTAATTATAAACCACTTCCCCGACCATACCCCGTGGAAATTTATTATAAGTCCCCTCCCCCTTATTTAATCGCAATCACAACCTTTCCAAATCGCGGGTTTATTTGAAGTGCCAATCGCAAGTATTTGTGATGCAATTGATTGCATCGCAATATACCCCAATGTGGTTGATTGCACCATCCTTCGATCGCATAATCGCAAGTCCTTCCCTCCGATCCCCAATCGCTCCGATCCGCCCGATCACACTATTCTTCGATCATCGCATCGCAAGTCCTCCTTTAATCGCACCATCGCTCCGATCCGCCAGATCGCAACATCACTCCGATCCAACCGATCGCACCATCCTCCGATCACATAATCGCAAGTCCTTCCCTCTGATATCTGATTGCTCCAATCCCCGATTGGTCCGATCCTCCGATCCGCTTCCCCTGATCAATCGCATCGCAACATTTGAAATACGCATTGCGATTACCCCTACTCCTGATCTCCGATTGCGATTGACCTACCGAGCCCACCGTACCATACTTCCGCCCATTCAGATAATATAGGGCCTTCCCCTTTGTAAATTGGAAATTTGTATTATTTTTGTTTTACAAAGGTTAATCCCCCTTTCCCAATTGCATTAGAGGTTTTATATGTACTACCCCGCTCTACTCTCGATACCGATTGCGATTACTGTTTGTTATATTATTTCTCCGCTCCCACTCCATTCCGATTGCGATTACACTAATATATCCCTCCGCCGGTTCACTCTGATTGCGATTTACGTGGGTCCCGCCTCCTTTGCCTTCCTCTTTCCCATATAATATCGGTTTCCTTTCACAAGAGCATGGAATTTCATTCTGTCTCCTTTCAACGATAGTTTATAAAAAAAATGCCAGAGAATAAAGAAATATGGAAAGCAATAGTCAAAAGGCTGAGAAAGCTTAAAATAAAATAGAGATATCTACAACATCAAAGAAATAGGATCAGATTGCCTATTTTTCCTCAGTAATGATTCAAAGGAATCTTCGCGACAGGTTTCACCTCTTCATTGGTCATCAGAAAATTTCAAGTGGAATAATTGTAACGATGTTATCCCTTCACAGAGACATTATTGGCTCTTGGTCATCCATCTTCAGTTATGATTTTCTCCTCTTCCCATCAATCTATATTCCCACAAAATCTATCTACTTATGGAAAATGCTAAATATTTGTAAAGGGCTGACAGTCTAAGGTCTGACAACTCAGAAGTAGGGGAATAGTGTGGCAGTGAGCTCTGCGCTCTGTTGTATAGTTTGGCAGGGAATTAATAAAGTGATGCAACTCTTATTTGTGGGATTCATGTGGTATGAGTTTTAGCATATGTCTCTTCTTTGTGTTTCATATCTACATTGTTATGTTGCAACATTCATTCATAAACATTTCCAGTATAATGTTTTAAATTTGTAAAGGTAGAATCCATTTTATATGCTCTTCCTTGGGAAATCATTCATACTCTGTGTGTTTTCTTCTATTTGAAAAGGATTCATTTATTATGCCCTTTTCAGCTTCTCAACAGTCTTTCCACTCCATCTTATTTCAATTTGATTGCTAAATTTCCTGCCTATCTTGCCCCATGAAATATTCTGTGTCCTTGATTTAATTTCTCAGCTCATGTTGTCCTTTGTCCCATACATCCCTGAAAATTCAGTCATTTATTAAAATACATCTTTCACATTTATATAAATAGCCTAAAATCAGTTCATTATTGTATTATTGAATATCTATTCTATGGAGAGAGCCCTCTCCTGTCCCTGTAGGGCTAGGTACAAGGCTGAGCATGGTTTAGTTGTTACCCTGATTTTCCTTTTTCAGCCTGAGGTTCAGATTGGGTGCTAACATCTCTAGTGAATCCACTGGGGAATGACTACAAAATTTTGCATAGAAGATTCATCACCCCAGTAATATTTTTCTTGTAAAGTCTCGATGATGATATTTCAGAGTTTTCTAGGATGATATAAATATTGTACAGTAGTAATTTGACCACACTAGTTTCAAGAAGATATACAAGGGCTAATCTTGATCCAAATCCTCCCCCTGTGTTTGAAAATCCAAATCTTATCCCAAGAATAGTTAGAAGATAAGAGGGATCGCTAAGTCCTACACCTATTCTCAGGTCCCATACTTGGCCCAGTGAGTGGTTTTTTGTAGAAGAGCTTTCTTTCGATGAGATTTTTGAGCTTTCTTTGTTTAGAAATAAGTATGAAACCGCACTTGAAGACACGGTTTTAGATCTAGAGTTTCTTGTAGATATTGAATTTCAGAGAGAAAATTCTTCCATTGATGACTACATTTTGAACTCTCCTCTGTCCATCACTGTAACTAATATTTCCGAGGTTCCAGAATCATCAGGAGCAACATTGCCTCCTCCTAATCCATCAACATCCCCTTCAGTCAACTCCCAGTTATCATCTCCTCCAACAACACCTCCCCCAAACCCTGCAAATCCTGTGGTAAATCCACCCAGAGTCATGGCTGCCTGGTATGCACCCTTGCTTTTGCCTCAGGTTCTCAATGATATGCCTACTGATTATCAGAGTAAAATTCCTATCTTTGATGCCACTCAGGGCACTACAGCCCAGCAGCATGTTGATAAGATGAATGACTTTTTTGACTTGCATGAAGTAGAAGAAGAGAATGTGGCTACCAGGTTGTTTGTTCAAAGCCCTGGAGGTGAAGTTAGAAAGTGGTTTAGAGCTTTACTAGCTGGCTAAATTTGTACTTTACAGGAGTTACACACGCAGTTCTTAGACCGGTGGGAGGTGAAAAAGAACCCACTCCAAATTCTGTCTAAATATGAGAATATCAAAATAAATGCGGGTGAAACTATGCAAGACTATTGTTTAAGATTCAATGTTGTATACAACGCGATTCCGGCTAACCTAAAACCTCCTGTAGATTCAGCCTTGCTGAAGTTTCCAGATGTTTTTGATGCCGATATGGCATATCAGCTGCGTGAAAGAGATCCGACGTCACTTGAAGACATGCAGAAGATAGCAGTAAGTGTTGAAGAAAATCTGTTGGCTAGAAGAGCTCGAGCCAGAGTTGAAAATAAAGTCGTAGTGAAAGAGGAAGCCTCCCCTTCGGACAGTAAAATGGACATGCTAATTCGTACAATGGAAAGGATGGTGGATCGATTAACGATTTTGAACAGACCAGAACCCCAAATAAGAAATCCAAATTTTAGAGGACAGCAGCAACCGCAATTCTGAATTAGACAGAGAGAACAGAGGGCGCAGGACCAAACAGCACCACAACAGCAGATCAAAACTCCATTGCAGCAGAACTACGTGCAAGGGATTGACTCAGATGACGATGGTCACCTGTTTGAAACCAATCATTTTTTCACAGCTGATGGTGCGCCCATTTTCCTCACAGAAGATGAAGAATACACAGTGGCGACTCCAGACATTCAAGGGGATGAAGATTTCATTTTGGCCAATGAAGTGGTGTTAGAAGAAGAATCTGATGACTACCAGAGAGGGTATATGAACGCTCTATCAGCCCAGCAAAGGCAGTATTCTATGAGGAACAGAAACGTCACAATCAACCCCATTCAAAAGAGAAAATAACTCCAAATGAAGGACTAGGCACAGAAGAAAGGAAAAGAGTCGGCCAATCCTTCATCCAGCAAAGCACTGTAGTTGCTAACACAGCAAATGAAAAAGTCCAGCAGAGCATAGCGAAGGAGAAAACAGAGAAGAAAGACCCTCCCATTAAAGAGGTAGAAAAATGTCCTTCCTTTAATTTAGAAAATGAAATTTCTAAACTCAAAGTGTCTATGCCCCTGACTGAGTTGGTGAAGAATAGTATATATAAAAGTCAGGTGTCTAAAGTCTTGCAAATTTACCCTCTTTCTGATATGGTTAATGTGGAAGATGACTACCCTGAACTTATTTTTGGTCCAGCCACACAAGAGTTTGAAGAAAATGAAGTCCCCCCCTTTTACCTAAGTCTTAGGTTGCATGAGTTTATCTTGCACAACGCCATGTTGGACTCCGGGGCCTCACATAATTTGATGCCCAAAGCTTTCATGGAGAATTTAGGCCTCGATGTTACTAGAAAATACCATGATTTGTATTCTCTTGACTCAAGTAGGGTCCATTGTATTGGTCTTATCAAAGATTTAGTAGTGTCTTTAGATAAAATCCCAGTCAAAAATGTCTTGATGGATTTAGTTGTTGCTGATGTCCCACCACGGTTTGGAATGCTTCTATCTAGGTCTTGGGGTGCAAAACTTAAGGGAACTATACAACTTGAATTCTCTTATGCCACAATCCCTGTATTCGGCCAGTTGAGAAAGTTATATAGGGAAAAGAAAATGAAATATATGATTACTAGCAAAGACAAGCCTGTAAACCATCCCATCAATGCATTCCACATAGATTTAGAGTCTTTTGTATTATATTCATATGGTGGTTTAAATGATGATAATGTTCAGTTGGTACAAGTGGATGAAATACCTGAGATTTCAGAGAATTTCAGAGAGGTCCTCAAAAAGGAAAAGGACAAAGCAGTAAACACTTCTGAACCTCCTTCCTGCCAGCAGCAAAGAGACAATGAACAACCAGAAATCAACCAAGGTAAAGAAGAGAAAGAAGAAAATTTCCAGCACCTTCAAGAAGAAGAAGAAGGCCTGTGGAGAATGGATTTTGATGGAGTTGTTGGCAAGGATGGAGCTGGCATTCGAATATGGATTAGGAGCCCTGTTTTTCAACTTGAGAAGGTTCCAAGTAATGTTAGAGTTTGTGCTTATAAGCTAGCTTTTGATTTCTCTAAAAATGAAGCAGAATATGAGGCTTTGATTGCAGGCCTCAAAATATTGAAGAAGTTGAAGGCGAAAATGATTTCTCCGTATGGTGACTCTGAGTTAATAATCAAGCAGGTGAAAGGATAATACCAAGATAAACATCCAAGACTAAGGGCATACAGAAATGCAGTTCTGGACATTTTGAAGACATTCCCAGAGTACACTTTAGCAACAGTGCCCAGGATGCAGAATCTTATTGTTGATTCTCTTGCCACTACTGCAAGTAACCTGAAGATTATGATTAACTCTAGCAACAAGTTTGAGATCCATGTCAAACATAGGCCTACTGTTCCGTACAATTTAAGGTATTGGCAAGTATTTTGGGATGATAATGAGATCAATGCATTTTTGCAGGGTGATGGAAAATTCAAGGACACTCCCATAGAAGGTGAGTATGCAGTTGATGATCAAGAATTGGAAACAAACCAGATGGAAATATTGCAGCTAAAAGATAATGTAATTCCTAGAGGTATCATACCTCTATAGGAGCTATTTGACAGGAAGATGTGGCAAAGAAGCCAAGCTTGGTGCCCACGGAGAAAGGAGTTGAAGATGTGAATCTTGGAACACCTGACCAGCCTAAGTTCATGAAATTGTCAAAGACATTGTCACCTGAAGTGAAGGAGAAGTATGTGAAGTTGCTGTCCAAATTTTCTGATGTATTTGCATGGGGTTATTCAGATTTGAAGGTGTATGATAAGAACGTAATCCAACATACTATTCCTATCAAGCAGGATCGAAATCCATTCAGACAGAAGCTGAGAAGAATCAATCCGAAGCTACTACCATCCATCGAAAAAGAGGTAAACCGATTGTACAAAGCTGGTATTATAGTCCCCATTAGATTTTCTGACTGGATTTCAAACTTGGTCCCGGTACGTAAGAAGATTGGAGAAATAAGGTTGTGTATAGATTTTTGAAACTTGAATAAGGCTTCCTTAAAGGATAATTATCCACTTCCGAAAATGGACCATATTCTATAGAGAGTAGTTGGAGCATCCAGGATGTCACTACTTGATGGCTACTCAAGCTACAACCAAATCTTGGTGCATGAGAAGGACCAAGATAAAACTGCCTTCACAACACCCTGGGGAACCTTCTAGTATGCCAAAATTCCTTTTGGACTGAAGAATGCAGGAGCTACTTTCCAGTGTTCAATGCACATCGCTTTTGCCAATGAAAAATATGTTTTTCTGGTTATTTATTTGGATGATTTGACAATGTTTTCAAGATTAGATGACGAGCATTTTCATAATTTGAGATTTGTTTTCCAACGATGCAGAAAGTTTGGGATTTCTATCAATCCCAAGAAGTGTCTCTTTTCCATGGACGAAGGCAAGCTACTGGGGCATATCATCTCCAAAGATGGTATTCGCATCGATCCAGCTAGAGTGGAGGAAATTCAGCTCATAGACCTACCACGAAACAAGAAGGAGATTCAGGATTTTAATGGTAAGATGAACTTCTTACGTCGATTTATACCCAATCTGGGTGAACATTTGAGAGAAATGACTAATATGTTGAAGAAAGACAACACTGTTAAATGGATTGAGGAGGCTATCAAATCATTCAATCTGGTAAAGTTTGCTTTGTCCAATGCCCCAGTTTTGATCAGTCCCGACTACACTCAAGACTTTATCATATTTTCGTTTGCATCTGAGCATACTTTGGCTACTTTTTTAATGCAAAAGAGAGATGAAATAGAAAATCCAATTGCCTTCTTCAATAGGACTATTAGAGACGCTGCTTTGAAATATAATATTATTTAAAAACATGCATTGGCTCTCATCAACGCATTGAAGGATTTCAGGGTCTACATTCTACATTCACATACTATAGCATATGTCCCTAACACCATGGTGAAGGATGTGTTGATGCAAACTGATCCAGAAGGTCGAAGAGGTAAATAGATAGCGGCTATGTTAGAGTACGATCTGGAGATCAAACCCATGAAGTTGATCAAAGGCTAAGGCTTGGCGAAATTGATGGCCGAATCAAATCTACGTGCTCTAGATATAAACCTTATAACAGCAGTGGTAGAAGAGGAGGATGAAGGTTTGCTGGTTCCAATTGCATATATTTTTCTACAGTCTCCGTGGTATTCAGATATCGTCTATGTCCTTTAGCATTTGTCACCTCCTACGGGCATGTCTAAGTGTAAAGGTAGATATCTGAAGCTAAAATCTGCAAAATACTGCATTTTAGATAGCGCTCTGTATTGGAAAGATCCAGGAGGTGTTCTTCTCAATTGTTTGGTTGAAGAAGAAGCGCAGAAGGTAATGCACAACTTTCATAAAGGCGACTATGGCGATCACTTGTTTTGGAAGACTACAGCTAAAAAGGTATTGAGAGCAGGATATTATTGGCCCACATTATTCTCTGATTTATATAAGACAGTGATGAAATCTCATGAATTCCAAATCTTCCAAGGGAAGAAGAAATTTATTCCACTCCCTTTGAAACCAGTTTCAGTGAACGCACCCTTTCAGCAGTGGGGGCTGGATTTCATAGGAGAAATTCACCCCGCGTCCTCAGCACAGCACCGATGGATATTGACAGGGACAGATTACTTTATGAAATGGATCGAGGCCATCCCATCCAGGCAAGCAACAGACACGGTAATCATTCAATTCCTGGAATCAAATATTTTATCTCATTTTGGCTACCCATGCAAAATTGTAACAGATAACGCAGCAGCGTTCAGATCAAAGAAAATGATCAATTTCTGTGACAAATACAACATCATGCTAGGCCATTCAACAGTGTATTATCCACAAGGAAATGGCCTGGCTGAGTCATCTAACAAATCATTGGTAAATATAATTAAGAAAATGTTGGAGGTAAACAAAAGAAACTGGCACCGAAAGCTCATCAATGCACTGTAGGCAGACAGAGTTAGCAGTAAAAGATCAATAGGTATGTCACCATTTGAGCTGGTTTATGGTACTGACCTTGTCTTTCCTACTTCTATTACGGCTCCAGTTATGAGATTATTACAAGAGGTTGGAATTGAAGATGATAACAACTAGCGAAGAATCAATCAAATGATCCACCTTCAGAAAACAAGAGAGGAAGTGTCACAGAACACTATTCAGTTACAGGAGAAGATTAAAAAGATCTATGACAGGAAGAAAAAAGCATAAAATTTTCAACTGGATGATATAGTGTTGAAATGGGATGCCATAAATGAAGACAAAGGGAAGAATGGTAAGTTCGACAATCTGTGGAAAGGACCATACAAGATTTTAGCATACAGAGGACAGAATGCCTTCCTGCTCTAAGAAATGGATGGCCAGGATTGCCCTAGAGGAGCAGTAAATGGTAGGCTTTTAAAGCACTACCATTGCTGAAAACAAAGGATCAGAATTTATGTCATCATCATTTTATATACCATGTTATTCTTATCATATTTTAGAGTACATAGTCATTGAATTTTGGGGCCCGAGGTGAAGGCTATAAGACTTGAATGTTCTGCGTATGGTGTGGATTTATTTCAGTTTTCAGTCTTAGTCTTGAAGTAAATGTCAGTCTTCATTGTGTCAGTTTTTCAGTATTTTTGACTCCATGCCCAATGGATAAGGCTACTTGGTCTACGATGTTCTTGGCACCTCCAAGGAGCTACCATCCCCATTGGAGCCAATGTTAGTGTCAGTATAGTCACACTACCATCAGTGATCAAAACTGCTCTTTTGCATTTGCATATAAGGTGTCTCATACCGAATAAATTTCACCATTCCGCTAGGTCATGGATTCATTGATAATAGTATCTTTTTATCAGTTTTCCCTCATGAGGTACTTGCTGATTTTCCTTCCTATGGTCTTCAGTCATTAGTCACTTTCATATCAGTAGGTCATAGGATTGGTCTCATTAGTCTCTAAGGTCTCACCATGGTCAAATTAATGAGTCAAGTTTCAAATAAAGATCAGCAAGGCCATGAGGAAGTCAATAAATACAAATTCATAGCACCAGGAAGATCAGAGATATCATTTATTCATTTTGATGCAAGTTTCACCTCAAAACCATGTTTTGAGGTGAAAACATAATACTTTGCTTTTCAATCACAATTCAGAAGCTGTCATCTTTGACAAGATCATCACTCTGCCTTTCAGAGAATTTTTCCACAGCATTTTTAGCATCAAATTGTTTTCCAAGTAGATCCAGCAGAAAGAGCCCAAAAAGAGCTTTCCAACGGTATACTACACTCTTAAAACTGACTTCTGGATTGAAATTTATGCTTAAGTGAAGTAAAATTCCCTATACCCCCTATTTCCCATTTTTTCCTTTAAACTTTGTTTTATTAAAGTTTTATATCCCTTTAAAAATCCCTTTTTCCCCCTTCCGATGGTAATATCACATTATAAATCTTTTATGTACATTTGTGATTTAATTATAAACCACTTCCCCGACCATACCCCGTAGAACTTTATTATAAGTCCACTCCCCCTTATTTAATCATAATCGCAACCTTTCCAAACCGCAGGTTTATTTGAAGTGCCAATCGCAATTATTTACGATGCGATTGATCGCATCGCAATATACCCCAATGCGATTGATCGCACCATCCTTCGATCGCTCCGATCTGCCCGATCGCACCATTCTCCGATCATCGCATCACAAGTCCTCCTTTGATTGCACCATCACTCTGATCTGCCTGATCACACCATCGCTCTGATCCACCCGATCGCACCATCCTCCAATCGCATAATCATAAGTCCTTCCTTCTGATATCCGATCGCTCCAATCCCCGATTGCTTCGATCCTCCGATCTGCTTCCCCCGATCAATCGCATCAAAACATTTGAAATACTCATTGCGATTACCCCTGCTCCCGATCTCCGATTGTGATTGACCTGCTGGGCCCATCATACCATACTTTCGCCCATTCATATAATATAGGGCCTTCCCCTTTGTAAAATGGAAATTTGTATTATTTTCGTTTTACAAAGGTTAATCCCCCTTTCCCAATCACATCAGAGGTTTTATATGTACTACCCCACTCTACTCCTGATCCTAATTGTGATTACTATTTGTTATATTATTTCTCCGCTCCCGCTCCATTCCGATTGTGATTACACTAATATATTCCTCCGCCGGTTCACTCCGATTGCGATTTACGTGGGTCCCGCCTCCTTTCCCTTCCTCTTTCCCATTAAAAATTGGTTTCCCTTCACAAGAGAATGGAATTTCATTTTGTCTTCTTTCAATGACAGTTTATTAAAAAAAGGTCAGAGAATAAAGAAATATGGAAAGCAACAGTCAAAAGGCTGAGAAAGCTTAAAATAAAATAGAGATATCTAAAACAACAAAGAAATAGGATCGGATTGCCTATTTTTCCTCAGTAACGATTCAAAGGAATCTTCGAGACAGGTTTCGCCTCTTCATTGGTCATCAGAAAATTTCAAGTGGAATAATTGTAACGTTGTTCTCCCTTCACAGAGAGATTATTGGCTCTTGGTCGTCCATCTTCAGTTATGATTTTCTCCTCTTCCGATTGATCTATATTCCCACAAAATATGTCTATTTATGGAAAATGATAAATATTTGTAAAGGGCTGACAGTCTGAGGTCTGAAAACTCAGAAGTAGGGGAATAGTGTGGTAGTGAGCTCTACGCTCCGTTGTATAGTTTGGCATGGAATTAATAAAATGATGCAGCTCTGATTTGTGGGATTCATGTGGTATGAGTTTTAGCATATGTCTCTTCTTTGTGTTTCATATCTACATTATTATGTTGAAACATTCATTCATAAACATTTCCTGTAGAATGTTTTAAAGTTAGAAAGGTAGAATCTATTTTATATGCTCTGCCTTGGGAAATCATTCATACTCTGTGTGTTTTCTTATATTTGAAAAGGATTCATTTATTATGCCCTTTTCAGCTTCTCAACAGTCTTTCCACTCCATCTTATTTCAATTTGATTTCTAAATCTCCTGCCTATCTTGCCCCATGAAATATTCTATGTCCTTGATTTAATTTCTCAGCTCATGTTGTCCTTTGTCCCATACATCCTTGAAAATTCAGTCATTTATTAAAATACCTCTTTCACATTTATATACCTAGCCTAAAATCAGTTCATTATTGTATTATTGAATATCTATTCTATGGAGAGAGCCCTCTCCTATCCTTTTAGGGCTAGCTACAAGGCTGAGCGTGGTTTAGTTGTTACCCTGATTTTCCTTTTTCAGCCTGAGGTTCAGATTGGGTGCTAACAAGAACTTCACCTTATCAGATTGTCTATGGAATAGATGTAGTTTTCCCCTCTTCCTTGGGTGTTCCAGTCATGAATATTATCCAGGAATCACAGGTGGAAAAAAATGATATTCAACGAAGAATCAATGAAACCATAAATCTTCAACAGACTAGGGAAGAATTTTATGAAAAATCACAAGTTTTACGTGATAAAATCGAAAAGATTTTTTAAAAAAGGGTTAAAGAAGATGATCTTTTCACGGGAGATTAAGTTTTGAGATGGGATTCATGGAGAGAGGATAAAGGCAAACATGGAAAGTTTGACTTTCTATAGCAATGACCTTATGTGATATATGGTTACAGAGGTAACAATTATTTTTTCACTAGGAATTTGGATGGAACTGAACTTCAAGAAGGACCAGTGAATGGTAGGATATTGAAACACTACTATTCTTCAAAGTCACTCAATAGTTAGATTGATTTACTTTATCATTGTAAATATTCATTGCAAGTGTGTATATTGGATTGAAAATTTTATCTACGAAGTTGAAGCCCGAAAGGAAGGCCCTAAGATTTGCTATATAAAATTTCATAAGTATGAATTGTTGCAGAAACCGGAAGACAATTACAGGATCATCAAGGTCAAAGATGAAGGCCATTGATCTCAGAGTTCTTGACATTCCACCAGGAAATTCCATCCCAAAGTGAAGCCGATGTTAGTGACCTATAAATATAGGATTCATAAATTTGACTTGACTAATGGTAGTCTTGTAAATATGTACAAACTTTGCTTTCTGTAAATTATTTACCATATTTTGTAAAAAATAAAAAATAAAAAATCAAAAAATCAAAAAGAGGGTAAAAAGTCCTAAAATAAAAATCAAAGGACTTAGAAAAAATAATATACCCCAAAATAAAAAAAATGAATAAAACATGAAAGTGTGCAAGTATAAATGCCACTACTTTTGCCTTTTGCAGTTGATTATGGCAGAGTGTCAATTAATGCCATAATATGTGATCAGTTGAACAATTTAATCTTGACTTGTAATTTTTCAATTTCAAATGTCTTAGATAGAGAATAAACAATTGTCATACAGTTTAATCTTGACAATTCATTATTTAGGTAGAGAATAAAAGGATCCAACAGTTTAATCTGGATTCTTGGTTGAAATAAGTGTAGAATTAGATAGTTTACTGCTTTCAAAAACAAAAATTGTTATGAGGTTGCTAGTTCAAATGCACCTGATTAAAATAGAAGGAAAAATTTTAGAAAGACAATGACTGGGTAGGTAGAAGAAGGTGGGAGACATCATTGTAAACATATTTCACCGGACTATAAATAACTAATTTCCCCTCCCCATAGCAAATTTGATATTCTAGACTGTGAGTCAAAGAGGCTCAAGGCATTTCCTTGAATTCTGTTGGGACCAGACCCAAGTCTCAATGACTGATTAGTTTAAAATGTTAAGTTTCTATATTAATCCCAGAAATTTGCGTCATTTACCCCTTCATGCACTCATCACCATTTAACTTCATAAGTGGGAACTCTTTTCTTGCTTAAATGTTACATAAATACCCATTTGATTAACTTCCTCCATTTTACAAGACATAAAACCCTCAAAAACATGATATCCTAAGTAAAAGTGATTAAGTTATGATAATGAAGCTTTGCTTTAATTTTCACTTTCCTTAGTTTTATTTATGAATTTTGAGTATTCATTGTCCCTTTTCATATTAACACTTAAAATATTTTATTAACTCCCTATCAATTATCCTAGTCCTATTAATATAGCTCCCTTTTATTTAATATTCCCAAAATCCTCTTATTATATACTTTTTATGTCAAAGATATTAAACACATGTTGAAAAACATCCTGAAATTACCCCTTTGACATGAAACTTATTCATAATAAAATATTCCCTCTCCCCTATAGTTTTAGAACTTTGATAAATCTAAAACTATATAATATAAATGATATTAAAAATGCGCAATTTATTTACACATTACATATATAAAACAACGAAGAAAAAGAGTTTATTCGCCTTTCTCCTCATAAGCTTTACCCATGGTTAAAGCTTTAATCTTATCCCATTTTCCCGATACATATCATTTTATCATAGTCTAAACCCTGGTTTGATAGACCTTTAATAACCTGCCCATTCTATGTATAAACCCCTTTTATACATAAATTTCAAAAAAAATAAAAAATGAAGCATCTTTGTATCCGTTCTCGACCCTCCGATCATCCTAATCCTTTTAAATCCTACGGTCAAAACTAAACCCGATAAATCATTCCCCCAACCCACCATTTCCATCGCAGTAGCCTGTAACCATTGTTTATCCCTATTATATTGATGGCTAATATTTAACTCGGGTCCCACCTTTCCATATCCCCACAGCTTCCCTAGAAATATCCACCGTTCACACCGGGCAATCAAATTCAACAGCGCATATTCAATATCGCATTATAAAAGTGATCGGGTGAAGTTGGAAAAAAAAATTGCGATAAAAATTGTTTCTCCAAACCACCATCCGCTATGTGTCTTATTTTTATTGGATCGCATTGCAAAAGCGAAAAACCATTTACCGCCTAGGAGCAATGCGATAACCACTAATGGTTTTTCCTTCAAATGCAAAAACCACTCCCGCCATTAATTCTGACCTGTAATTAATGTCATGTGTATTGATAAAAATTAAGGTTTCAACCTTATTTTTTATTATTTTCATGCATTTATGCTTTTGTCCTTTTAGAAAACACTTAAACACACCATTTCAGAGTTGTTTTCGAACCAATTCATAATTCTAAAAGCCATTTGCTCTCTTAATTTCACCTTCGAAGACTCTCAGTGCCTCCTACCAAACAACAGCAACCAGTTCGAAGACTAGTACAACCTGGAAACATTCTTTGACCGCAACCATACATGTTCAAGGTATTTCTCATAATCCAACTTGCAAAATTTCAAATTTCAAAGGAAAAAATTGAAACCCATTGAATATATAAGCCAAAAATACTCCTTTGAAAGTACTCAAACCTTGAAAGAAACAGGGGAAACCCTGCCAAAATTTTCCTAGAATTTGTCACTTCCACCTTAAGAGTTTTGACCATAAAAAAACTATTTCCATAGTTAAAATATCTTTGAATTACTAAAAAATCCATCAAAATCCCTTTCCAACCTTCTGCACATTGTAAATCTGCATTTTCCTCATAAAACCCTGGCCTAGTTTCTGAATTCTTCCCCAAAAGCAGCTTAATTGGCCTCATGTTTTCAAAAAGAGCTGAGAAAATAGTCTAATCTTACTCAGTTTTATTCAAAATGACAAAAAAGTAGGTCACCCCTAGGACTGGAGGTCCCAAACCTTAGAAGCCTGCCTCCAGCAAGCTTTTAAACCCCAAACCATCCAAAATTGATAAACCTACTCCTGTCATAAATGCAGATTCTACTGAGGTAGTCAAACCATTGCGGCCACCTGTCACCTCTGAAGAGAAAAATTCCTTGATTGACTTAGACTATAGAATTTTTGATGCTACCTTAGAATTTGATCTACTTGAAGTAGATAGCTGGTGTCAGGAGAAATTTGAGAAAAAAGTGGCAAATGATATTCCTGTATGGGACTCGAGCTTGCCTAAATATGTGGTTCCCATCACTCATCAAGCTCAATATTTCATTAGATTATGTCAGATGCACTATATCCCTGACCAGAGATGCATGGTAAACAAAGATAGTGAGGTCCTGTTTTACATAACTGCTGAAGCCATCAATGATATGCTCCAACTAAGCCATGATCCATGAGCAGTATCATTGTCAATTGAAGATTTGACTCAGATGTATTTAGATCTGTATTTCCCTAGGAAGTTTGAGATCCTTCAAAACTTCATGCCTAATCATGTCAATCTTCCTAAGGTAAATACACCTTATGATACTTTAAATTTCCCTGAGGGATCTAAATAAATCATTTCCATGCTGTCATTTATTCTAGGCTATGCTAATGATGAATTTACAAATGCCTCCATCCTAGGTTTCCTCTCTACCTTGTCCCTAGGACAACAACCATATTTGGTCTTTAAATTTGCCAAATTCATTGCTGATAATATGCATTATCAGTTAAAAAATTACCTGATGAAGGAGTGTTCATATATACATCATATCTGTTAGATCTCTTCCTATTTTCTCAGGCAGATAATTTTCCAATTGCATTACAGAAGATGGATGTGGAGGGTAAACCTCTTTTAGTGATATTCTGGACTTATCTTCTTAGGAAAAACACCAGTGAGTATAGCTACAGGGACTCCAATGATTTGTTTATCAGACCTACCATGAGTTTTTTGAACAAAATAGAGCCACCAAGGATCAATGAAGAAATCAAAAGAATTTTACAGTTTTCTGAAAACTGTAAAGTTGGAGACTAGTATTTGTACAAGAATCACACAGAAATTAGAGTATACGGTGTACTCCTCGCTCCTTACAAATTACCAAAGTTTCTAACTACCAGGATTTTATCTTTGGAATACTTAAGACAGATTTTGAATGCAAACGCAGTGAACTTCATAGCCTCCAAAAAGAAAGCACAATTCAAGTTAAAAAGTCAAATTGGCTCCTTCATAGTAAAAAACAGAGATGCTTTGAAAGAGGTAATCAGTAAATTATCAGCATTCAAGTTCCAAGAAAGATTTTATTGGAACTATGACCCTCAAGGTATTTTGAGTAACCTTGGGGTCAAATGTAAGTTAACTCCATTCCTCCATGAGTCAAAGCCACTAATTGAAAAATATGCCAATTAGCTGGAATGGGTTGAAAACACTTTAATTGATGATATTCAGGAGAAGAAAATAGATAGCCTACAATAAAATCAAATGGGCAGTACACAGGTGGTTACAGTTGGCCAACAAGCAGAGGTATCTAATAAAAGGCCTAGAAAAGAAGAAGGCTATTTAGCAGAGACAATTATTGAAAATAAATTTAAAACAGTCTACAGCAAGAAGGCCATAATGACTACTTTAGAAGAAGAAGGAGTCAGCAAACCAATGATGAGGCCACGATGATTGTTAATGAAACCCTTAGGGAAATTGAGAATGAGCAGGTACAAGCACAGGGAAAAGGCAAAGAAATGGTTGAAGCAGATATAAATACAGAAGCTCCCTCTTCCTCTAAAGCAACATAAGAAATTGATTCTGACATTCAGAAAAGTTTCAAGCAGATCAGAGAAAATAATGAGGAAATTAATAATGGAGTTTATTCTAAAATTCTGAAGGAAAAGCCAAGAGATAAAGACATACTTGTGACATCCTTTGATTACTCAACAAATAAAATGATCATGTCTTTTCTCCAACCAGTAGTAACAGATCCAAAGTTAGCCACAGACTACATGAAAACAGAGTTTGAAGTGAATGTTGATACTATACATGAAATAGACCAAATAGAGTTCTACAGAAGTGCTTTAGAAATGCCATATTCAAAGGTAGTAAGAAAAACCATGAGTGCTACCATGCTTCAAAATACTGTATATAATTTGCAAACTCAAATGAAATTACATAAAGCATCTATACATGCTAAGGATTTGAGGATCAAGACCTTAGAAGATTTGGTGATAGAAACTGGAGTAGAACCCTCTAATACTGAAGTTGCTAAGAAATTGATAAGGCAAAAGTAAGAAGATATTTCTGCCTTGAGAAAGAAACTCAAATTTCCATAGAGTGAGCACCCATAGGCAAAAGAAATTCTTCAAGAAAAGACAGAAAAGGATGAAACTATGCAGCTAGTTTTGAAGATGAAAACTTAGATTAAAGAGATGGAAAATCAAATAGAATCTCTAATGCAAGAAAATGAAACATTGAAGAAAGCTAATGAAGTCTCCATTCCCACATTTATTCCAACTGTAAGTACAGTTGTTCCCTTTACATTGGCAGAACATTTGGCACCGAAAGGAGTATTGGCAACTGCAGTGCCAATTACTTCTAAATATATCTCTACCACTTCATCGTCTACATCACAGGTAAATCAAATAGGTGAAACAGCTGCCATAGTCAAGGCTATGGAAGACATGTCCTTAAAAGATAAAGAGATAATCAATTTGAAAGGTATTATCCGAACTCTTGAAACATCAAATAAAGATGCATTAATTACATTTAAAGGACATGAGCAGAGAGCCAACAGATTGCAGGAATAGGTAAAAATTCTACAACAACAGGTTAATCTCACTGAACAGATATCTTATATCAAGAATTATCTTTGGAGAAACATTATTCAATGCATACATTTACAAGGGCCTTCAACCCAAATTATTTATGAACAAAAAGAGTTACTCAAAGAAGCAAAAATAGAAATTCAAAAGACAAAAGAAGAACTGGCTAACAAACCTGCTCAAGCTTTAAAGATTATTACATTTCTAAATAACAAACACAGAGAGGAGCTTGAAGAGCTAAAAAATTCAGGATAGAACTGAAAGCATACTACAAATCAAGAAAGTCTTGAATAAGAGAAATATGATGAATAATTTGGAAGAAAAATGTAAAGACATGAACTTGGAAATCACAAGATTTTGGGCCAAATACACAGTACTGACACAAGCAGGCCTTCCAAACATTCATGCTTTGAATGAAAAGTTAATGGCACAGAAGGATTATGTCAAAAAAATCAGGGCTTATGCCGAAGAGTAGGTCAGCAAACCTTTACCACAAGGGTCTCCAACTCGTAAAGTCATTTTAGAATATTTTGAGAGCTTTTTCTTTCTACAGAATGAGATCAAACATATTTTCATTGTTAAGCCCAATTATGCTAAGTATATAGAGGCAGATGAAAGTTACAGGAAATTGAAAAATATGAGAATTCCTAGTGCAGAACAATGGCAAGAATTTATTGATTTGATATAGATATTTGCAGCCAAAGTGTATCAGAGTAAGTAGCAGAGTCAAAGAGTATCAGTCAAAATACCTTTTTACTGGAGATAATTCCTTATTTTACAATAGAAAAGCAGTAAAAGAAACAACGTAAAGAGTATCAATGATAAAGCACAAGTTAAATGATGTGAAATGGAAAGAGTGTCTTTCAAGTTATCTTCAAAAGATATTTTTCCAAAATTCCAGCAAGAATTTCCAGCAGCTACAACCCAGCAACAAGTTAAGATGATTAGTCCTATTTTTTATTGATAAGAGGACAACTTGCCAGTTTGTTTTGTAGCTGTCCCTCTTTCTATGTAATATACTTTATTTTTGCCTAGAGATATTCCTACATGTCTCTCAGATATTTTGTAATATTTTTTGTATAAATAATTCTCTTTTTGAAGTATTAAGGGTGGAATAAATTTTTTCAAGACTACTATAGACATTTTTGCTAAATACATTGGAGTTTGTGTGAGTCGATTTGTAAAGCAGCAGACTGGAACTAAGTCAAACATACATCATAACTCAGGATTCTTGTGCTGATAAGATAAGTCAAGTATTTTTCTGTTTTCAATGTTTATCTTTCAAAGTTCCATACATACATTTTAATGTTTTCTGTCTTTAATGATTAACTAGGAAATCTTAAACATGATTAGTGTTAAAAGCTCCCTGCTTTTTACTAGTTATTCATTGATATGTTTTCTGCTGATAACCAGACTTAAGAATTCTTAAATGATCTTAGTCCCTGTTTGAACCCTTTATTTCATCCTCTTTTCTATAACTTAAGGATTCTTAATTTCCCTTTTGTTCAGATCTTTCCATTTCATCAAAAAGCCTATTCAAAACCCTTTGAAGGTCATCTACCTTGCCCTTAGTAAATTTTCTCTTTTCACCTTATTTCCTAGCTCTACTTGCCAAGAAGTTGACTCCATAGCCCAATGGTCTAGTAGATCCCTCTGTGGTTTACCTTGAATTACCTTTTATTCCCACCAAACTTTCAAAACAAACCAATTGTCCAATCATACCTAGCCTAAAATCTTATAACAAAATCAAGCTAAATCTTGAGGAGAGATCCCTCTTTAGAATTTAGGAAGGCTAGATCCTAGATTTCAAAAGAGGTCCTTGGTTACCCCTAGTTTTCTTTAACTATAAACCAAAATCCAATGACCTAAGAATTACTAGGGTGATAACACTTCCTAACTCTGAAGTTTTTTCGGTCCTCCCACCATCCCTTCAAGATCTCTAGTATGGGAACAGCATGAGTGGCTGCCCATTCAAAGTTGAAATTTTTCTCTCAGGTGGGGAGTGCATAGTAGACTTCCACATACGGCCCCTTTAGGTTAGCAAATAATATCCCCGAGTGATCTCGAATGACCCAAATTCTGGAGTCGACTTTTTACAGGATCCATTCAATAATCTCTGCACATGTAAATATGGGTGGATGGGTGCCCGCATAGTGGAGCTTGGACCTCTTGACCTGAATATACACCTGCCAGTCTGGGAGATCTTTTGGAAACTCAAGCTTTGTGAACTCCTGATATACCTTGTACCAACTCATATTGTCCCCTTTCCCTAACACATAGGAAATGTCTCCATAGATAGGGGGAGGGGAAGGAGGCATTTATTCTTCTGAGATTTCTATTTCAGGACCCTTGTTTCTCTTTAGAATTTCCAGGGGCCCCATATCACTTAAGGCCGAAGAGATGGACACACACTCAAGCTCGGCTTCGATGTTCCCTGGCATATTCATGAAACACTCCCACAATAAGACATATGGCATTATTATAAATATGTTAAGACCAATGAATCTTGCAAATTACTCCCCTGTTTAGGTCACTGCGACCTCTGCCAAGTATTATCTAAGGAAAAGGATAGACCTGTGATTTGGTGACCTTGTGACTAGGTCGCTACGTCACTAGGTCGCATCGGTGTAAAATTCCAAGGAAAAGCGACTTCGTGACTTGGCAACTAAGCCACAAGGTCGCAAGGTCGCAAGGTCGTGGTGGTGTTAACATTAGGGGAACCGCGACTTGGCGACTTGGCAACTTGTGACTAGTTCACGAGGTCACTAGGTCGCTATGTCATGAGGGTGGCCAAAAATTGGTTGTGAGCGACTTGGCGACCTCATGACTCGGCGAACAAGTCACGGGATCACAAGGTTTCTTATTCGTGGAGTTGCAGGGTCATGGGGTTGCATTAGAGCTCTTTTGAAGGATCCCGCAATAATTAATGGTGAGGAAGGCAAAAACATCAAGTGGAAAAGAAAAAAATAGTTCTTAAGGCTTCCCCAGGTAGCTAGGAAGGGTGCTTGAGATAGACTATGGAAAGGATAGGCTTTAGAGAAGGAGATGGAGAGGTATAAGCCATGAGGGTAGATGCAGACTCTGACTAGGGATGCTATGGAGTTTGAATGAGGCCAAGATAGGGATAAATAGGCAAGGGGAAAGGGAAAGCTTGGCAACAATTAATCAGAAGCGAAACAACAGGAGGAAATGGTAACTTACCCAGAAAAAACACAATCTAACTGGCTTGTCAGAGGCATTTTCTTTCTCCATCGCGCAGGTGGAATGCGACCTATGCGACCCTTTTATTTATAAAGAGGTCACACGTGTGGTAATTTAATGTAGGTCCCAGGGTCGCAGGTCAGGGTTGGTTAAGGGATGTGCAACCTTGCGACCTTATGACTTTGCGACCTGGAGGTCACAAGGTCGCATGGTCGCATGGTCGTGAATCTTAAGTTCTAGATCAACTTGCGACCTTGCGACTCCATGACCTAGGGGTAGCTGGGTCACTAGGGTGCATGGTCGCATAGTCACAAAGTTCTTGGTTTAATGAGTTTGTGAATTTTGAGACTATGTGACTGGTTGTAAGAGACCAAGCCCTGGATTAGAATTTGAAGGGATAATGCATGGAAAGAACACTCTTAAGGCTCTAGGCCTAAATTTATCTTTACCGAAAGATTCAGGGCTCGGAAATTTTAAATGGGACAAAATTTTGGAGTGTGTTGTAGTGGCTACAACAAATGGTGATTCACTGGTAGAACACAGAACCTCTACTGGTGCTTCATCTTGAGGGGGGCGGGGGGGGACTAATCAGGTTGCTCCTTTCACCCTATGGGTCCCACTACGTTCATCCTCAAACTCTGTGTGTTTTCTCCACCTATTTTCCTGGCTCAAGGTGTGTTATAGCATCATTTTCCACCTTCATATGCTTGATGATTGACACTTTGGCCTTGGGCACCCTTTCCCCTCAGACTTGATTATCTTCACAAAAAAAAGTATCTTAAAATCCATAAGCGACACTGCCTAGAATTTTCTGCGTATATACGCAATTCTATTCATACGTATCCACGTATACCTTTTTAATCATTAAAAAATATATATTGTTCCCTATTTTTGAGGCAGGGTTGATGGTTATTCCCATAACTCAACCACCCCAGTCCGTGGCCTAACTGTTTCCAACTGCAGAAACTAATTTGAAGGAGTATGAAAGCCCCTCATGTGCATGGCCTAATGGAGGGATAAAAACATAGATATTATACTCTGTTGGAGCCCTATTTCAATTCTGATATTCCCGTGCTTCCTGCACTTCCCAAGTATATTCAGTAAACCCTTGTTTCCTTGAGATGCTCATCATCCTATATGACATCTAGTGTGCACACAACTTGGAAGAATTCTTGCAAGGCTAGGGCTAGACGGATCCAGAGGAAGGTATGCTCGAAGGTGAGTACACCAGCGGAGTCGTCGCATCACCTCTCTATGCAGAAAGCCTTTCTCAATCCTTTACCCTTTATTTCATGTGCTAATAGCACTTATTTAAATGTGCTCAAGGCACTTATTTTGACTATTCTCAAGGCACTTATATGAAGGTGGAAATTATTTCTTGGGCAGATGAGGGGTCCCGACTTATGTTGCTTGCAAGAGAGGTTGCTCCTAGTATGTATGTGAGGACCTTTTGTTTTTCCCAGATATCCTTTTGTCACCTATGGTTTTCCCTATTCCCTTTCCGTCCAGTGACCTATTTCACCGAAGCTTTCTTTCATACTGTAGACCCCTTGAGCCATTATAATAGGTGAGCTACTTGCGCTCGGGTTCTGGGACTTGTTCATGTTTTCCCCACAGGGTGTCTATTACAAGAAATATCGGGCCACTTTGTGTTCCAGCGGCAATTATTCACCAGCAGAGATTCTGGTACAACATGCCAATTGAGTAACTACTCTGTCTATCCCTTAACATGAGGTGATAAGGGAATAGATCTCTAAGAGCCTTCTCGAAGCAGGCCATTTAATAAAACACATAAAACAATGAAAAACAAGAGTAAAAGAAAACAAAACTATGGTACAGAATATGGTGACAGCCTCTTTGGAATGTCAGGTGAAATAGTGTTTAAGGTCGTGACCATTTACTCGGAGGACCTCAATCCTTCCCTCTAGGGTCTGTAGCCTATATGTGTGGGAGCTGACCTTTTCTTTGATCTGGAAGGGACCTGTCCACAGGGCTTGGAATTTGGAGTGTTTCCCCTTATCTTCGTGGGATTTGTCCCATTTGAGGACAAGTTTTCCCACCTCGAAAACCTTATTTCCAGCAGATTTCTTATCGAACCATCATTTTTTCTAGCTCTGGTGGATGGCAAATTTTTCCTGGGCTTTTAGCCTTTCCTCCTCCAGTTTCAACAATGTGTCTATACAAGCCTGTAAGGTAGGGCAAGGGGTGCCATGGGTTTCTTGTGATAACTGAAGGGCTGGGAGAGAAAAGTTGGGAGGAAGGATTGCTTCTTTTCCATACACAAGAAAAACTGGGGAGGTGCCTAAGGATGGTTTGGGTGTGACCCGATCAACCCCTAGGGAATTATGGAGTGCATTATGCCAATTTTTTTATTGGGACAGCAAGGTATTTTTTTATGATACGAATGAGGTTCTTATTGGTTGACTCGGCTAGCCCATTTCCTTGGGGGTAATAATTGGCGAAGTGTTTGAGCACTATACCATTTTCTAGAGAAATTCATATAATGTTAACGACGAAAAATAAGTTGTGTTATAAAAAACAAGGGAGGTTGGAATGCCAAACCTGGTCATGATGTGCTGAGTGATGAAATCTATTACCTCTTGATCATTGATTTAACGCAACAGTATTGCTTCAACCCACCTCGTGAAGTAGTCCATAGCCGTAAGGATGTACCTATGCTGCTTAGAGGAATGTGGCAAGATCTCCCCGATCACGTCAAGTCCCCACTGTTGAAATGGTTCTTCCACAGTGATGGACTGCAATGGGGTAGATGATCATATCTCTTTGTTGGCAAAATTTTGACACGGCAAGCACCTCTGAACATAAGCATGCGCATATTTGAACAGAGTGGGCTAATAGAAATCGGCACACATAATTTTGTGAGCTGTGGTATCCCCTGTATAGTGCCAACTGACTAGACTGTCATGTAGATCTTTCAATACCTCTTGTGACTCATCATGTTCCAAGCAACATAGCAAAACTCCACTGTGATGTTTGCGTAACATCTTTGCATACACAACCTGGTAGGATGCGGCCTTTAGTCTTATTGCACATTTTTATTGGGTGGTCAAAGTGGGGTACATGATGCTGCAACCCAGATATTGCTGAAGATCCACATACCATGAGAAGGCACTCTACTAAGGTGTACTATCAGTCTGATACATGTGGATTTCGTGATCCCAACACCCTTCTTCATTGCCTCGCAAGTCTGCGGCTTTGGCAGCCATCCGGCATAGCCCTTGGCCCTTGACAGTATGTGCAGGCTTAAATTCCAGGTCATACTCTTGAAGGAATGTCATCCAGCTACCTTTTCTCTCGCCCAGCTCCTGCTGCATGAACAGTGAGCGAACCGTTGGGTGAGGTATAAACATTGTGACATGATTCTTCAAAATATATGGCCTGAAATGTTTGACCGCCTTATACACTGTGTAGGATTTCTTGTCAATACCCGAATAATTCAGCTCGACAACTTGCAACCCTGTGCTCATAAATTATATGGGCCGCTCGTCATTGATGTCATTTTTATGGGTGAGGATGGCAGCGAGAGATGACTTTGAGACGAAGGTGTACAAAATAAAGCCTTTGCTGAAATCTAGGCTGTGAAGGGCAGGTGCTTCTGTGATGGCCTGTTTGATATTATCAAATGCGTCTTTCTCAGGAGAGTTCCATTTGAAGTTTGCATTCTTCTTGATCATACGTTGCAGAGGTTTCACTATTTGGGCGAAGTCTGAAATAAATTTTCGCGGGAAGTTTATTTTACCAAGGAATGACTGCATGGCCTTCTTGCCACTCAGGAGAGGAATCTAGATTTTGTGCGTTCAAGGTCCACCACTATGCCATCCCGGGTTGTGATGTGCCCTAATAGATCTCCTTAGGAGACAACGAAAATTCTTTTCTTTAGTTTGAGTGAGATCCTGTATTTTTGGCACCTTTCAAAAATATGCTTGAGGTGGTGTAAATGGTCACACCTACGCTTGGAAAATACGATGACGTTGTTAAGGTATACTACCACGCTTTGCCCCATTAGGCTTCAAAAGGTGATGTCCATGGCTCTCTGCAAGGTCGCCCTAGCATTGATCAGGCCAAAGGGCATGTGTCTGAATGCAAACTTTTCCCATTTAGTTCTGAATGTGGTTTTCAAATGGTCAGGTTTGGCTACTAGTACTTGGTTGTAACCTGAAAAACCATCCAATAATGAGAACATTTCTAACCTGGATACTGCTTAAAGGATCTGTTCCATAGGCGGCACCAGGTAGTTGTCGTTTTCCGAAGCTCTGTTCAAATTTCGAAAGTCCACGCATAAATGAATTTTGCCAAATTTTTTACGAACCGAGACCAAATTTGACACCCAGGTTGAATGTCAGACTTTGAATATTATACGTGTGTTCAAGAGTTTCTTCAGTTCCTTTTGAATAATTGGCTCCAAAGTGGGGTGTACATTTCTCAATTTATGTTGTAATGGTTTCACTCCTTTCATGCGTATCACATGCTAGATGATTCACGTGTCATAGGTCCGCAGCTCATCATACATCCAAGCAAAAACATCTCAATGTTTCTTGAATAATTTAGTGAAGGATTTTCTTTCCTGAGGAGTGCATTATGTACCAAGGTTGAAGAATTTGGGTTCCTTCTCCATCCCGAGGTTTATCTGTTGGTGCGATAAAGTGGAACTCTACACCTTTATGTTTTGGGGTCCCTAAAAGTAGCTCTGTAAATCAAATAAATTTTCAAGCAACATGACCCCTTTCGGTATGGGATTTCCCTTATGCTCCTCTCGTTCCTTTTATAGAGCAAGGTCATGGTCCTCTTCTTCAATAACTACATCCTTGAACAAGTCCGTGTTGATCATGAAATATAGTACCTGTTGATCATCATTAAAAACGAGCAGATTAGTTACATTATCTGGCACAACAGGTTTGTAAATAATTTCAATAGAGAACCCATCTCTTAGTGGGGTAAATCTAGCGATAGCATCGGCTGTTGAATTGTGCATTATAAGTATGGATTTAATACCAAAAGTGTCAAAAGCTAAAATTAAACGCCATACCTCTTGCTGATAACCTTTCAACTGTGGGGACAAGCAGTGAATGGTATTACGTACCTGCCGGGTGATAATCTTGGAGTCTCCAATTACCTTCAAACATTTGACTTTGAGATCGATTTCTTTCTTGAGCCCAAGGATTAGTGCTTCATACTCGACTGTATTATTTGTACACTGGAACTCCATTTGGTAGGAGATCATGAAATTATTCTTCTGGGGGTCTAACAAAATGCAACTTGTGCTGACCCTATCATGGGTCTTGGAACCGTCATAGTAGAGGGTCCAAAATTGGTCATTGGGTTTTGTGAGATCGTGTGAACGTGCAGGAGGTATACTCGAAGCAGAGGCGTCGATGGCCCTTCTGGTGTAGACGGGTGGAAATTAGTAGCTAGGAGGAGTTTTGACTGGGCGTCTTGGGAGATCGAGGATTGAGAGGTTTGATAGCAACTGAAAGCGGCTTCTAGGAAGCACATGCCCATATCCTCTTGTGTGAAGCTGATGGGTTCATTGGTCGCTTCCAAGTCAGTAACCAAATGCTTCATGTAAGGTTCACTCTCGACCCAGATCTGATTGTTCCTGTCCTTGTATGGGATCCATAGGTGGGACCAATCAGTGGCAAAGTATCCTTGCAACTTGCTAGACCAATCTTGGCTTAAGAGAAAACGGTAGGCTTCCAAGATATCCATGATTACTATGTCGATGCAATGATTCACCCTGGAGTCTGACAAGAGGCAGATAAGGAAGTTATTCAATTCACCCATGATGGGGACTTGGGATCTATCAAGCTAAATAATTCTGGCATCAGTATTTTCAGGACAGATATTTAGTTTCTTGCATACGGATAGGGGCATAGCATTTGTGGATGCACCAGAGTCGACAAGGCAGTTGTGAACATTAAAGATGAAGATGTCAAACTATAGGAGGAAAGGGGGGGTGGATCCTCAGGAATTTTCATTGACGGCATTCACGATGGACTGAGGGCTAGCAGCCTCTTGAGCGGATGTGGAGCTCATTGGGTTTGGATGCTGGAGGGTTGGCGAAAGCTTTGAGAATAAGATCTCGCTGATTAGATATCTGGGCGAGCTCATAGAGGGAAATGTTGGCCCATGTTTTATTCATATCTTCGATGATGTTATACCCAAAATTCAGTTGCGGGAGAGGGTCAGGTTAGGCATTCGGTGAACCTGATGATGATATAGCCTTTGGGTTTACTCGGGCAGAAGTTGGGCTATATTTTTCAGGAGTTGCGATTTTTTTTTCTTTATTCTGTGGTAGAATATTCCTCAGGAATGCTTTTCTTTTTTCTTCTAAGGCGTGATCGAAAACCAGGCCTTTAATTCTCAGGTCGTAGTTCCGAGGGGGTTTTTTTTTAGGGTCATCAGCTAGGTTTATTTCTGTTGCAAGAGAGGGTACCTCCCCATGGACCACCTCAAAGGAAAGGATAGTAGATTCCATATCCTCATATGGTGGAGAGGCTTATTAGTTATATGAATTAGATTCCTCTTCAAGATCACCCATGGTTTGATCTTCTAAGAGTTGATTTACCATGGCAGTCATGCTATTGATCCAATGAGGGAGAGTTTTCTCTGAGTGGGAGGCTTGGCGAAAGGAGAAGAAATTATCCTTGCCGATTTATTCTACATTAAGGCCCATATTTGGGTTCAACGGAGGACGACTAGTGGTGGGGTTTTTCTTCCTAAAGAAAGGTTTCTGTGTTTTGGTGCTTGAGGTGGAGTCGTTGTTTTTCCTCTTCAGATTAGAGACTTCATTTTTTAAAAGCTTGAGAGATTTTGTAATTCTTTCGAAATCGAAGGGGTATTTTTCCCTGTCTCCGGACTTGTGAGTTGAGGATTGCACTCTTTTTGTGGCCAACTTTGGTTCATCATGACCATCATGATCAATGGATCCTATGGAAATAATTTCCTTCTCGATAGCAAGGGCAGTGGCGTAATTTGTCACTAGGGTAGCTCTAGCTTCACGTTTCATGAACACGGAAATATCCCGAGGGGGGACTCTTGTGTAATAATCAATGGTGATAGAATCATCCAAGTCCATGTTTGGAGGAAACTTGTTTAAAATGGTAGCGAAGCACTGGTTGAATTCTTTGAATTTCTCCTTCTTATGACACTTCAATGTACTCAACTCTGTGAGGAGCATGGAAGGAGTTTTCTATTCTGAAAAATTTTGGAGGAAGGTACGACAAAATTGCTCCTAGGAGGAAATGGAAGTGACAAGCAAGGAACGGTACCATGTAGCAGCCTTATTTTCTAAGATGTGGGGAAAGAGTTGGCATGCTACATCATCATATTTCACTCTCATCATTTGTAAGGCCAAATAAAAATTACCGATGTGATCCTCAACCAATGTACCTTTTCAAGGGTCGAACTTAGGGAGGTGCCTCTCTGGATGTCAGGGCATGTCATGAAGGGGACTGTGGAGGCCTAGGGGATATTGTGCCATCCAAGCCAACGACTGCACATGCCTATCTTGCTGGTGGCGCGATATGTAGAAATGTCCCATTTCATTCTCCGATTCACTTCCCATGCTAGATCTGGAGGCTTTGCCCTCATGTTGAGAGTGCATGTCTTGATTTCCTCCGAGGTCCCCTATATTCCTAAGATTTCTCCAGTTATACAAGAAGGGGAACCTGTTTTGGTTTCAATTGTGATGATGGTGGCCAGTATTTTGACCTTGTCCACGACCTCTATCCCCCCAACCTCTGCTTCCTCAGCCCCTCCCGGTTCCTCCTCCAAGTGGGTTATCTACTTGAGTGTTATCACCCAATGGTTGGTCAAGTTGGGGTATAGTAATTTCGGGGCCATTCCCTTCGATGTCTCGAGGGTTGTCCAGGGGTTCGACTAAATTCCGATCAAATGCATCTGCATAATCTTGGAGCATGATCCCTATCAACTAAGTTATGGAATTGACCAGGGCACCCTGACGAGTTTTATGTGCTCCGAGAGTCTTTGGATTAGCTAAGGACAATCCTCTGATGAGATCACGAGTGATCGGGATCAGGGCCCTCAGCTGGTCTAAGTTGATCTCATAATAAGGGAGTTCATCCTCTGGGGTGTTTTCAGGGGGCGAGGGGCCAGTATTTTTATACATGATCTCCCCCTACGAGGTTTGCAATAGGATGTACTTGTGTGTTGGAGTCTGCCATTCAGTCCCTCCTTCTAGCACCAAATCTGTTGATGGGAAGAAATGTCTGGCCAATAGTAGGGTATCTCCCTGGTAAAAATTCCCAAATAGACTTTAAACCATTTGTGATAGGGATCCCATTTGGGGTGTGGGTCCAGCTACCGCTGAATATACCTTTTATTGGAAAGGAAGTGAGCTCTGCAGATCTATGAATACACGGTTACTCGAATGATACAAGACAAATGGTTAATGAGTCTTCACTGAAAATGAAACATTATAAATAGAAAATCAAGATTTAAAGCATGCAGCCAAAATAAATGTTGTTATCAACATATCATGAAGGTCGTACTCAAAAATCTGTTTGATCACAAAAGACACAATTCTCTATGGTCGAAACACCCTCCAATTCCTTCAGCATTTTCCAAAATATGAAGTGATGTAAATGGCGAAGTCACTAAAAACATTTCAGTTAAATATTCTCATTCCATCAGCACATCAAGTAAGTTTAAACGTATAAATGACATGAGAAGAAAATGTAAATTAATCAATTATAAAAGATAATCAATAAAGAAGAAAAAATATTCATAATGCTAAAACACATTGATCCTCATCTGATCTAGTAGTGGAACCAAAACATTTGTTTGTATTCATTCACGAAAATATGCATACAATTCTATACAATTATCTCTGCTCCTTTTGGAGTCCCAAAAAAAAGATCCATTACAATTCCCCAGAGGGAGTACTTATAGAGAAAAATCGACCCTTGGGTGTCCCTGACCCTTCATATTCCCAATTTTTGGCATGATCCACGACCTAGGAGGCATTTGCGACTTGGAACCTAGCTCTGGATGCAACCTGTTACCTCTTGCCTGCTGCAACCTATGACCTGTGCCATTTCCTTGCTCAAGGAAGCAATTGTGTGATTGAGAGGTTCGATACATATAATTGTTGCTGATCCTTGAGGTACTTTTGCCATGCTTGATAATCTGTAGAAACTGGAGTGACCTGGGGGGTATCTTCCATCAATCTATGAAAGCACTCAAGAGCATTCGAGACCAAGGTGCCCCTCTTCACTATGATATGATTGGATAGAGAAGCCAACTTGATGTAGATCTAGACTGGTATAATGATGAACTAAATGATATTTTCCTGTGAGGCCGGAAGATCTTGGGAAGCAACCGCTTGCCTCATAGGTTGTAGGAATGCTTGAATGTCCTGGGCGACCTCTTCCCTAGTTTTTTTAGTGTCCAATGTGCCTAGAGAGGGAATATGGTGTAATTTAGCCATTGAATCGATGCCACTGATCAGATGTTCATAGGTAGAAATTACTCTCTCTGCATCCTTGACCAGTTTATCCTTAGATTATCTAAAATTTGTCATTCTTGGTGCAGATCCAATCTTTCTTGGGAATGGTGTTAGGAGCTTGCAGGTATATGTGTGATCATTCTAACATGTTGTCCAAATTATTGGAGGCCTCCTTTAGTTGTGTAGCTCTACTTCTGGTTTCTGCTTGCGCTTTCAACAGTGGTGTGACTGTCTGTTATATAAAAAACGTCTCCTTGTACACTTGCTTCATTTTGGCTTCCAAGGTGACCAACTCCCTTTGCAATTCATTGGCTTCGGCGGTCGTGAAACAAAGCTTTTGGATTTCGTCTTCTAGCACCTCCTTGTCCTTTTTAGACTGAGTCGCCTTCTGCTCAGAAACCTGTAGTCTATTTTGCAAAGACAGAATCTCCCTGCTCATCCTGCTCACATTTTCTTCCGTGGCTGCCACAAAGGTAGTCCGTGCTGATGCAATCGTAATTGGATTAGTCTTGGTGTCCAAGACTATGTCCTTTTCTATTGTGACTGAAAGAGATGCGGCTGTGTTTTTCACTAGGAATTTCCTTTTCTCTTGCCTAATATTATGCGTGAATTGGTCGTAGGTCAGCCTTGTGAGATCCAAGACCTCATCTACCTGTTCCTCCGAGGTTCCAAGTTCTAAGAGAGGAAAATTCACACTTTTCATAGGGGTTGTCTGAGGTACATCAATGTGCATCAGCTCTGTCTGTTCCCCTGTCTCTAGGGGTGGTGTCTTGCTCCCCCCTACTTCTTTGGAAGAATCTTCCCGAAATTTTTTACCTGCTCTGTGCAATGCTTTTTTTGTCTAATTTCTTTTTTTAAAGGGCTTCTCAGCCTTTCGTACTTAGTTTTTTTTTTTTTTTTTTTTTTTTTATTGCTTTTTTTCGGGGTTCCCTGCTCTTTTCTTTTTTTTGTCTTCTTATTTATGGCATGTTAGGGAATCTTGGGTCATTTTGAATTCCTCTTCTTTTACCTTCTTCTCGGCCTATTACTATCCCTGAGCCTATATGTCTCTTTTTTCCTGCTGCTGTTTAGAGAGACTACTGCCCTCATCAGTCCTCGTCTTCTTGGATTTGGAAGATGAGGCTTCTCCTAGTGTGTCACCCCTTTCCTCTGTGGTTTGATCATCCTGGCCCCATTGATCAGTTGATTATTTTGGTGTAGCCTCCCTATCCTTGTTGTAACAATTCTTAGTTTGTTCTTCAACAGGGCATTCCATGTGTTGGTAATTCCATTTGAATTTGACCCATTTGCAATGAATGGTACGATCCTTTCAGGGTCATATGATCTGTGTGCTAAGGGAAAAAAATGAAAGCCTTTGGTTTCTTCAACCTTTGCTTCTACTTCTTTGAAATCCCTAACCGTATAGGTGACGATAGTAAGCGGGAGGGTAGGCCATTTCTTTTTCTTTCCCTTGGTGAGGACCTTGGAAAACCCGCTCGTCATCTAGTAGCACACTTCTTGCAAGAGTATTTTATCAGTGACGAACTCAGGCAACGTGTGAGGTGCCAGGAATGACCCGAAGACCCTGATTAAATTACTGTGTGTGATGGGAAACCAGTTTTCCACTTGAGTTATTGTTTTCATGGCTCACCTAGACATGCACGGGGCATCTTTTCCAAACAACTTTTTGTAGAGTGCAAGAATGAAATTGTGCGAGATCGACTCCATATATTGTTTGTACTTGGAGGCCCAGAACACTTTTAAATCTTTATGGATTGGCCCGCCATGCCCTACATCCCATTTATGAGGCCATCCTGTAAATTTACATCGCATGCATATTACGTTCAACAGGTAGGAAGCCATATAAAATTCAGATGAACACCCTTCTTCAGGTGCTTAAACTACTGATATGTTTGACCTCAGGGATGCTACTATTAGGTTGGCCCAGTTGAAGTGGGTACCATATTTAGTAACAAGACACATGCGAGAGACCCAAGTACCATTGAAAGTAGTGGCATCTAGTCGGTTGTACATCCTGCACATCATCGCTGCCACAAACTTGTAGACTTTCCTTAGGCCCTCTGTTTTATATTCCTGATCCTTCCTAACTCTGAACTTCTCTAGGTCCTCCCACCATCCCTTCAAGGTCACTTGTATGGGAACTGCATGAGTGGCTACCCATTTAGATTTGAAAGTTTTAGCTCGGGTGGGGAGCGCATAGTATACTTCCGCATCCTTCCCCTTCAGGTTAGCAAATGATTTCCCTGAGTGATCTCAAATGATCCAAATTCTGGAGTTGAAATTTTGCAAGATCCATTTAATAATCTTTGCACATGGAAATATGGGTGGATGGGTTCCTACATAGTGGAGCTTGGACCTATTGACCTGAATATACACTTGCCAGTCTGGGAGATTTTCTGGAAACTCAAGCGTTGTGAACTCCTAGTATACCTGGTACAAACTCATCTTGTGACCTTTCCTGAACACATAGACAGTGTCTCCATAGATGGGGGGGGGGGGGGGGGGGGAGGAGGAATTTATTCTTCTAAGATTTCTATTTCAGGACTCTTGTTTCTCTTTCGAATTTCCTGGGGCTCCATATCACTTAAGGCCGAAGAGATGGACACGCACTTGAGCTCGACTTCGATGTTCCCTGGAATATTCATGAAACAATCCCATGATAACATAGATGGAATAATTATAAATATGTTAAGACCAATGAATCTTGCAAATGACTCCCCTGTTTAGGTCATTTCGACCTTTGCCAAGTATTATCTAAGGAAATGGATAGACCTGCGAGTTGGCGACCTTGTGACTAGGTCGCTAGGTCACTAGGTCGCATTGGTGTAAAATTCCAAGAAAAAGTGGCTTTTTGACTTGACGACTAAGCCGCAAGATCACAAGGTCGCGCTGGTGTCAACATTAGGGGAACCACGACTTGTCAACTTGGCGACTTATGACTAGGTTGCTAGGTCGCGAGGGTGGTCGACAATTGGTTGTGAGCAACTTAGTGACCTCATGACTCGGCGACCAAGTCATGGGGTCGCGAGGTCACTTATTCGCGGAGTTTCGGGTTCATAGGGTCACACTAGGGCTCTTTTTAAGGATCCCATGGCGATGAATGGTAAGGAAGGAAAAAAAATCAAGTGGAAAAGTCAAAACTGGTTCTTAAGGCTTCCCTAGGTAGCTAGGAAGGGTGCTTGAGACAAACTGTGGAAAGGAGAGGTAGAGAAGGAGATGGAGAGGTATAGACCATGAGGGGAGGTTCAGACTCTAAAAATGGATGCAAAGGGGCTTGAATGAGGCCAAGATGGGGATAAATAGGCAAGGGGCAAGGGCAGGCTTGGCAACAATTAATCAGAAAGGAAATAGCAGGAGGAAACAACTACTTACCTGGAAAAAATGCACTCCATACGGCTTGTCAGAGGAATTTTCTTTCTCCATCACATAGGTCAAATACGACCTACACGACCCTTTTATTTATAAAGGGGTCACACGTGCGGTCATTTAATGCATGTCATAGGGTCTCAGGTCAAGGTTGGTTAAGGGAGGTGCAACCTTGCAACCTTGCGACTTTTTGAAGTGGAGGGCGCAAGGTCGCATCGTCACATGGTCGTGAATCTTAAGTTCTAGATCAACATGCAACCTTGAAACTCCATGACCTAGGGGTCATTGGGTCGCTAGGGCACACAGTCACATAGTCACAAAGTTATTGGTTTTATGAGTTTGCGACTTTCGCAACTATGCAACTAGCTGTAAGAGACCAAGCCCTAGATTAGACTTTGAAGGGATAATGCATGGAAAGAACTCTCTTGAGGCTCTAGGCCTAGTACACGTCAAACTTATCTTTACTGAAAGGACTGGGGCTCAGAAATTTTAAATGGGAAAAAATTTTGGAGGGTGTTGTAGCGGCTACAATAGAACCCTAAAGTGTTAGATTTCCCACCTACCTTTCCCCATCAAATGCCTGAAATTATAATCTTATTTTCCCTGACCTAGTTACCTCTTTGACCTAATTCACTCTTCCATCACCCAAATCAACCAATCAAAACCCCTGTGCTACTATACCTAGACTAAAACCTAAATTATCCAGCCCTCTTGGCTGTGATCCCTTGGAGAGAGCCCTCCCCTGCCTAGTAGGACTAGCTACTTGGCAAGATCTTGGTATGTAGTTACCATTTCTGGTCTCCTCTCGGCCTTAGAGATCCGATGGAGTGCTAACAATAGGAATAATTAAAGAATATTGGGTTCCTTTTCATTTTTGTAAATAATCAGTGTGTGTGTGTGCCTTATATTTTAACTCTGGCTCCTAAAAGAGCCTACACTAGATCTCATCCTGATACAAATCTTGCAGTAATTGCAGATGATCCTGAAAAACTGGTAATAAGAAAAAGATACCAGAGATCCAAGGAAGTAGCAGTCCTCCCCATAGAGTATATTCACTCCCAAAAGACTTTGTAACTCTGCAAGACATTGAGTTTGGCTTACCTTTTTAGAAAATTTTATTTAGAACTAAGTCATCCAATTGGGTAGATCAAATAGTAGTAGACCAAGATACACTAAGAAGACATTCATTTGAAGCAAAATCTTCTCCCTCTGATATATACCTTCAAATTATCCAAGATTTTGATAAATGGCAAGGTTTAGTCTCAGGTCTTGATCTTTCTATTCATGAAGCTTATGTGAAACAATCTTTTGAACTCTCTTCTCTAACTTCTTATGCAACTTCATCCACTTCATCACAATTTGTGCATCCTAGATAAGCAAGTCCTACCCCTTCTATAGTCTCTACAAATACTTCGGTACTTTCTCATCAAGAAACTCAAACTCCTTCTCCTCAATCCTCAACCAGAATCTAACCTTCATCTCCACCAAAACCCCAGGTTTCATTTCGTCCTTTATCTTCGATTCAACCTCCACCTTTGATTCAACCTCCACCTTTCATCCAACAACCACCTGTGATCAATACACAAATTTTTCATCCTCATATCCCTATAATGGAATCTAGATGTGCTCCCTTTGTCCTCCAAGCTCCTTTATCAAACATGCCACAAGATTATCAAACGATAATTCCTCAATTTGATGGAACTAGACCTATCACTTCCCAACCCCATGTAGACAGGATGAATGATAGTTTTGACCTTGAGGAGGTAGATGAGGAAAACACAAAACTTAGGTTGTTTTCACAAAGTCTCATGGAAAGGTTAGGAAATGGTTTTAAGCATTACCTGTTTCTTTCATTAATGATCTCCCTTCATTTCATAAGAAATTCCTCAATAGGTGGGAAATTAAAAATAACCCTCTTCAAATTTTATCTCAGTATGAAAGCATTAGGAGGGCACCAGGAGAAAGTGTTTAGGACTGTTTCACTAGATTCAACGGTGTATACAATGTAATTCCTACTAACATTAAACCACCACAAGGTTTAGCCTTAATAAAATTCCCAGATGGGTTTGAGGCAGACATGTCTTACTAGCTTAGAGAAAGAAATTCATCAACATTAGAAGAAATTCAAAAGGATATAGTGAATGTAGAAGAAAATCTGTTAGAAAAGAGAGCTAGAATTAGGAATGAAAGGAGAGTGACCATAAAATAAGAACCCTTTACTTCTTTTATTGATGCTAAAATTGATTCATTAGTTAGAAAAGTAGAAAGAATGATGGAAAGGATTAATTTAAATGAGAGGGCTGATATGAGAGAAAATCAGCCTGCACCTCAAAATCGTAATCAAAACCTTAGAAAAAATCCTTCAAACATCAAACAAAGAGAACAGAGGGGGCCCTGATCAACAAATTAGGCCTCCATTTCAGGATAATTATGATGATGGTGATGGGGAAGTAGTAGAAGAGGTATAACAGAACCAAATTAATTTTATGGGTATTAATGATGATGAAATTGTGTTTCTTACTTAGGAAGAACAAGAACTGTTTCAATTATCCAAAACTAAACTTGATTCTGAAGAATCAGATGACTACAAGCAAGGATTTGAAAATTCTATTATGGAAGTAATAGACAATATAATATTAGGATTAAGAAAACATCAGATGGCCGAAATAAAAAGAATAATGAAAATCCTTTCAAGAAAATCTCTGACACCATTGCAAAGAAAACTCCAGAAAATGTTGCTAATAAAATTGTTGATAGTTCTAGAAAAAATGTAGTAAAAATTCATGCCAAAAATATTTTTGAGAGTATCTCCAAAACTACTCAAACCGATATTCCAACCACCAATCACAAAAAGGAACCAGTGAAAAAAAGGTTGTTGATAAATATGACTTTCTGAACTTAAATAAGATTCAAACATCATTTAATATTGAAAACGAACTAGAAAAGCTGAAAATTCCTATCCCCTTAACAAAGTTAATGAGCAAAAATTTTGTACATAACTCAAGTTATGAAAGTTTTAAGCATAGGATAAAAAACTGACACTGTCAATTTGAATGATGATCATCCTAAACTATTATTTGGTCCAGAGGTAGATGGTAAACCATAGGAAGGAGGAGTTCCTCAATTCTATTCCAATCTTAACATTCATGATAGGATTATCCATAATGTTATGTTAGATTCATGTGCTTCACACAATTTGATGCCAAAATATATTATGGAGAAGCTTGGTCTTGACATTAATAGGCCTTACAAAGACTTATATTGATTTGATTCCAACAAAGTAATATGTTTAGGTCTTAGTAAGGATCTATATGTTACTTTAGCCCAAATCCTAGCTTAGATTATAGTACTGGATATAGTGGTTGCTGATATTCCCCCCAAGTATGGCATGTTTTTGTCACACTCATGGGGAGAAAAATTACAAAGGACCCTAAAAATGGACATGAATTATGCTACCATACCAATTTTTGGTCATAAGAGAAGACTATATAGGGAAACTTTAATGAAATACATGGTGAGTGGTAAGAAGAAACCACATAACTATCCCCTTTACATTGTTCACTCTGATTTAGACTCCTTCATTCTTTATAATGATGGAGATATTGATGCTCAGGTCACCAACGCTGAAAATGACATTTGTGAAACACATGAAAATCAAACACAACTTGTGCAACAAAATAATGAACCTGAACCTTTTTGGAACATGAGTTTTGATGGCTCTTGTAGCAGAGCAGGGTCATGATTAGGTGTGTGGATCTCAAATTTAGGAAACAATCATGCAGAAGGTCATTCATATAAACTGAATTTTCAATGTACCAATAACATAGCAGAATATGAAGCACTTCTTTTAGGATTGCAATTATTGAAAAAAGTAGGTTCTAAAAGAATTTATGTTCATGGAGATTCTAAATTGATTATAAATCGGATTAAATGAGAAAATTTTGCAAAACATCCTATACTGAAAGCATAAAAAAATGTTGTGCTTGATTTTCTAGAAGCCTTTGTAGAATATGATCTTGTTGTTATTCCTAAAAATCAAAATATCCTTACTAATGGTTTGGCTTTTTCATCCAACACATGAAAAATGTCTCATCCTAATAGACAATATACATTGGAAGTAAAACATCCTCCAGCTGTACCAGATAATATGAGGTATTGGCAGGTGTTCAGAAATGATAAACATATTGAAAGCTTTTTGCAGTCCAAGGATGAGTATGAAGAAAATAACATAGATTTAGGGTGTGAAGTAGAAAGTCAAATAGTTGTAGATACTAATGTAGGAAAACAGTTTGATAAATCAGATGTATATAATTTTGTAGATACAGTTGTACATAAATTAGAATTGCATGAAATTGATCTAGAAAAATAAGAATTTGAAATAATTCATCTTAAAGGCAATGTTTTACCTATGGGTCTAGTTCCGTTAGAAGAGCTTTTTGATTTTAATGATGTAGCAAAAATAAAAAAATAGAGCCCATAGGGGTAGATGTAGAAGAATGCAATATAGGTAGTGAACAAAATCCTGAAATGATAAAACTTTCAAAATCACTGCCTATTGCTCAAAAACAAAAGATTTATTCAAATAATTCATTGATGTATTTTCCTAGAGTTATGAGGATCTCAAATCATATGAAACTAGTACCATACAACATAAAAGCCCAATCAAAGAAGATAAAAAACCATTCAAATAGAAACTCCGTAGAATAAATCCAATTCTAATACCTCTAATTGAGAAAGAGGTTAAATAGATGTATGATGCTAAAATCACAGTTCCTCTCAGATACTCTAAATGGGTGTCTAACATAGTGCCTACTAGGAAGAAAACTGGAGAAATCTGATTATGCATTGATTTCAAAAACCTTAACAAGGTTTCCCTAAAAGACAACTACCCTTTACCAGGTCTAGTAGGATTTCCTTATTATATGGTTCTCGGGCTATAACCAGGTCCTAGTACATCCTGATGATCAAGATAAAACAAATATCACTACTCCTTGGGGGACCTTCATGTATGTGAAGATTCCCTTTGGGTTAATGAATGTTGGGGCCACATTTAAAAGAGAAATGGATATTGCCTTTGCAGATGAAATTGGCCATTTTATTGTGATTTATCTAGATGACATTATTGTCTATTCTAAAAATAATGAGGAACACTTGTTACATCTGAGAAGAGTGTTTGAAAATTGTAGAAGTTTTTGCATCTCATTAAATCCAAAGGAAACACTTTTTGGCTTTGAAGAAGGAAAGCTTCTTGGTCATATTATTTCAAAGGATGGTATTAGGATTGATCCTAGTATAATTGAAGCCATACTAAAAATCAGTCACTCTAGAAACTCTAAGGAGGTTCAATATTTTATTGGAAAGATTAATTTCCTAAGGAGATTCATTCCTAACCTTACAAAACTTCTTAGAAATATAACAAATATGTTGAAAAAGGATTCAGAAATCAGATGGAGTATTGAGGCTAGACAATCCTTTGATTTAGTTACACGGGCATTGACAAAAGCACCAGTGTTGATTATTCTAGATTTTACTAAAGATTTCATTATCTTCTCTTTTTCTTCTGAACACATTGTTGCAACTGTCTTATTGTAGAAAAATAATGAGGTATTTGAATGACCCATTGCATTTTTCAGTAAGGCTTTAAGAGATGCATCTTGGAAATATAATATTATGGAAAAAGAGGCATTTTCATTAATTAAAGCAATTGAATAATTTAAAGTATATATATTGCATTCCCATATTATTGCTTATGTACCAAATTCAGTGGTCAAGGATATTTTAACCCGGAATGGACCTGAAGGTAAACGAGGTAAATGGATTGTTGTCATTCTTGAGTATGACTTAGAAATCAAACCTACCAAGTTAAGGGACAAGGAATGGCCAAATTGATGGCTAAGTCAAATTTCCATGCATTGGACATCAAATTTGTTGCTGCACTAGATGATCAAGAGGAATAGGCAACTCCACAGATTGATGAAGCATTTATGAACTCATGCTGGTATGTAGACCTGCTATATTTTTTATTCAATTTAAATGATCCTCCTGGTCTAAAAAAAAAAAGGCAAGATTTCTAAAGTTAAAATAAGTTAAGTTATGCATCATAGAAAATGTTTTATATTGGAAATATTTTGGTGGTATTTTACTTAAGTGCTTGTTAAAGGATGATGAAGAAAGAACCATGCAGGAGTTCCATGAAGGTGATTGTGGTGGACATCTCTATTGGAAAAACACTACCAACAAAATACTCATAGCTGGTTTTTACTAGCCTACCCTTTTCCCTGATATTCATAAGAAAGTAACTTCATCCCATAAATACTAGATATTTGAAGGAAAAAGAAAGATTTTACCCCTTCCATTAAATCCTATATTAGTTGAAATCCATTTCCATTAGTGGGGACTGCATTTCATTGGTGAGATACACCCACCTTCCTATGCCTAACATAAGTGGATTCTCACAACCACTGGTTACTTTACTAAGTGAATAGAAGACACTCCTTCTAGATCTTCCATTGATGTTGTCATCATTAAATTCCTTGAAACCGATATCCTCTCTAGATTTGTTTGTCCTAGAAAAATTATTACTGATAATGTTGCAACCTTTAAATCTAATAAAATGATTGAATTCTGCAGTAAATACCACATTACTTTGGGACATTCAATGGCTTATTACCCTCAGGGTAATGGGTTGGATGAATCCTAAAACAAGATCTTGGTAAATACCATTAAAAATTTGTTAGAGGAAAACAAGAAATCTTGGCACAACAAGTTAGTTAATGCACTTTGGGCTGACAAAATTACTACAAAGAAGTCAATTGGCATGTCACCATACCAATTGGTCTATGGAATGGATGTTGTTTTTCCATACTGTTTAGGAATTCCAGTCATCAATATAATTCAAGAATTATAGGTTGACCCTAATGATAGATAGAGGAGGATTAATTGGACTATTCAGTTGTAGCAGTCAAGGAAGGAATTCTACAACAAAACCCAAGTTATTCAGGAAAATGTCAAAAATATTTTTGATAGAAGGACTAAAATTGATGACTTCAAAATTGGGGACAAAGTTTTTAGGTGGGATTCCAAGAGAGAAGAAAAAGGTAAACATGGGAAATTTGATAACCTTTGGAAATGACCATACATCATTTATTCTTTCAGAGGACACGATGCATTCTTCCTTAAGGAACTGGATGGAGCAGAGATACCTGGTGGTCCTATCAATGGAAGGATGCTGAAGCACTACTTTTATTAGCATAAATATTTTTCTTACATCATTTTAAATATCATAGTATTCATTGTTTTGATTGGGTAAATTATTAACTGATGTTGAAGCCCGCAGAGAATGCCTTAAGCCTTTATTGATAAGCTACCATAAGTACTTCAAAAGCAAAATAAATCATATGCAAACACTACAGACATGGGATACTCAAAGCTATTGATCATATGTCCTTGACACTTCACATGGAGAAGTGGCATCCCCAGTTGGAGCCACTGTTAGGGTCCTATAATTTATAGGATATCAAGGTGATTAATTATTTTTTATTTGTGATTTCACATTGTAAAGAACTTTCAATATGCAAATGATTTCCAAATCTCTCTCTCTCTCTCTCTCTCTTTCTCTCTCTCTCTCTATATATATATATATATATAAAATGAAAAGAGGGTATGTCAAAAAATGAATACAGAGAAAAAGAATTTTTTTTTTTGAAAAGAATAAAAAAGAAAATAAGAACCCCACTAAAGAAAAAATATAAAAATAATACTGAAAGTGTTGCAAATTCAAATGCCACTACTGATAGAATAGTTTTCTTTATGTCATCATCAAATAATATTGTGTGCAGCTTGTTTAAAAATGCCACAATGGATAGAATTTTGTTCAAATCATACAACTTAATCATGATTGAAAATTTGTGAATTTTTGTTAATTAGGTTAGTGAATAAAGATTTTCCAAACAATTTAATCTTGGAAAATCACTAGTTAGGTAGAAAATGAAATTGATTCAATTGTTTAATCTAAAACAATAGGATAAATAAGTGATATAATAGGTTATATTTTTTATAAAAAAAATTAATGTGGGTTTGATAGCTTAACTAAACCCTAAGAAAAAGAATAAAAAATGTTAGCTTAGCAAAATAAATGAAATTCAATGGGTATGTATAAGTTGTTCTAGAGCCTTGAAAAGAATTAAATTGGTTATCCTAAATTTTGGTTTTCAAAGGTATTTATGCATATGAAAGGAAAAAGGGATAGTATTAAATTATCCTAACTCTAAGTATTTTGGTGCATTAATAAAAAATCTTGGCATATTACCACATATCCTAAGTTTTTCATATTCATTAAACCTCCCACTACCCGAAAATATGTCATTTCACATCACTTTAAACCTCGCACATATATCTGCCCATCATCTCCTCCACTCTCGATCCTACGATCCACGTTCGTTTTTGGCCCCCCCTCTCCATTCGAGCTTTACCACCGAGGGGTGGCATCCGAAAAAATTTGTTTAAGATTTCTTCCCCATAGCAACGTGGCAGCTCCTCCACATTTCACACCCCCCACCACTCATACAGTTTACCGCCTCATACCCACCCTACTTTCCCTCGTAATACTGAAACCGCCACCTATCTGTCACACTGACCAATCTTGTCATTCCAGTTCGCATATGCATGTTTCCAATTACGTCCCTTCCCATAGAAAAAAATCCATTAATTAATTTAATTAGATAAATTACTGTTAATATAACAGATTCGTGCCACAATTAATGAAAAAATCCAACTGTGTATAAAACCATGCATTTTAAACCTACTTAAATTTTACCTTACTCATTTCTCTACAGTTCTCATTCTTGTGATAGGTTTACTGATCTCTGGATCGATTCATTAGGTCATTGCCAAACATAGCACTGTGTTTGTTGCGTCGTCTTCACTAATCCAAAGCTTTACTTAGTCCCGATAAACCTGTTCTTTTCTGAACCCTTTCAATTCTCTGAAAACAAATTGAATCATGCCTCCTAAGAAGAAAAGTCACGAGGAACCAATTAACCCATTGATCCATCCTTCTATTGATCTAGACCATATCCCTTTAGCTCACAGAGACTACAAAATTCATGAAACTATCTGTCAATTTTAACTTTTTGAGATGTATTTTTGGCTAGAAGACAAATACATATAACAGTCAGATGACATTGGATTGTGGGAATAAATAATACCTCACTATATTTTCCCATATACCCACAGTGCCCTTGAATTAATCCGCAAATGTTAGGCTTGCTACATACCTAGCCAGAGAGCCATAATTTCCCCCATAGGTGAAATTATCTTCACTATCACTACAAAATCCGTTGACCAAATGATGCAGGCCCCTTCTGTAGAATATGGAACCCCTTTCTCCCAAGAAGCCCTTAATGAATTATATCAGAAGGTATATTTTTCGAAAATGGCTAAAATCCTTGAACTTTTTCTAGTTGAAGATACTCAATTGCCTAAAAATAACCCTCCTTACTCTTCCTCAATTTTCCCTGATAAAGCCAGGAATATAATCACAGTCATTTCATACCTCCTTAGATACTAGTCTGACCAGTGGGTAGATGAGCCAATTATAGGTTTCCTCTCCATATTTTGTACGGATTCTAAACCATATATCCTTTTTAATTTCAACCAATTCCTAGAAGATATTCTTCATGACCAATTTGTCATATTTAAAATAGAAGAGGTGTTCAAATATTCCTATATTCTAGTGTATATGTTTTTATATTTCCAGGGAGACAAATTTAAATTTTCAATGTAGAAATTGGATTATGATGGAAATCAATAGTCAGTCATCTTTTGGACCACAATGGTAATGAAAGAGCAGAAGGAGTATTCATACAAACAATTCATTGAATTGTTTGTACATCCAGAAATGAGCCTTCTTAGCGGTACAACTGAACCAAGAGTCTGTGAGGAAAATAGAAGGATTCTACATCTATCATATCAATAAAAGACATGTGACTAGTATTTATACCAGAACTACATAGAGTTGAGAATTTATGATTGTGATCTTGCTCCTTACAAGCTTCCAAAATTCCTCCCAATGAGGATTTTTTATTTAGAGTATATCAGGCAGATGTTGAATGCTAATGAAATCCACTTTGTATCAGCAAAGAAGAAGTCACAGTTCAAGATTAAAATGTAGATTGGGCCATTTATTTGCAAAAATAGGTTAGTAGGGGAGGAAGTAGACAAAATATTGAAGGAAATGAAGTTCAACCTCAGTTTTACCTGGTCCTATGATCTCCATTTGGAACCATTTCAAAATTAAGGGTATAAAACAAGACTACTTCTTATATACATACTCATAGGCCATAAATAGAGAAGTACATGAACCAAATGGAGTGGGCTAAAAACACTTTGTAGGAAGCTGAGGAGTATCTAGTCTCTACTTCTACATCATAGACTCCTGTCCCATAGGAAAAAGCAGGAAATATACTGAGAGAAGAAGAGTCACCTTCACTGGCTGATACTACAAGCAAGGAGTTCAATAAAATGTACAGGAAAAGAACCAAACTCAATCCTAAATTCAATCCAATAAAGATTCAAAACATGAATTTATTATAATCACTAAAGATACACCTGAATATTATCAAGTTGGTGGCCAAACCACCCTCTCTCGTAGTACTTCCACAACTTCACGGGACCGGCAACAGGCCATTCAGACAACTAACATTGTCTTAGGAGAGAAAGAGAAGACAATTTTTGATACATTCAAGGAAATCATGCTGAGGAATGAAATCCTAAAGAATAGCACATGCAGTCAATTCTGGAAGCAGAATTCCACTTCTCAGAGTAGGTTGATGTCAGTATTTGACTCTAAGAAAGGTAAAATGAAAATGGCCTTCCATGAGGCACAAATTTCACAGCCTAAGATAATAGTTGATTACAATAAAACTGCATTTGAGTTTGACATCAAAGACATTGATGTAGGGGCATTAGACACTAGCCAGCAATGTAGGAAATTTTGTCCACATGTTGTGGCTAGGAGGGTTCAATAAATTTGAATTGTAACAGCTAGGTGTCAATACCCCAGCTGAATGTACCATTTAGATTATTTAGATTTTTAGAAGTCGAATAGTTCAGTTCGATCCATCTGTCACATTTCAGTTAGTTGAATAATTGTAATTAGGCTTTTGGTTTCCTAAACCGGTCCTCGCAAAGGAACCGAAGATTCACACTATAATTTATATAAATGTAATCCCTCGAATGTGTATAGCAGGGCATAGAGGAAGAGTAGAAGATATTTCTGCAATAAAATCTATGTGTTTACATTTGCTTCCAGTTAAATGATTTCAGTGCGCATTTGCCGTAGAATTGTCTCAAATCTTAATTGTGAAGAAATTGTTTAATTGTGAGGTGATTGAACCCTGTGTATGTATAATTAGTGATTTGAACTATTGTGCCGATTCTGCACCCCTCTGTTTATCATTTCTCAAAATTTATTGAACAAAACCCTGTTGAATAAATCCCACCCACAGGCGAGGCCTGTGCAGAGGAACTGTGGCCGTGAACACTGTTCAAATATAAAATTCCCGCTTAATAAAGAGAGACAAAGTCATTGCTTTCGAAACCTGACCCAAAGATTAGACGTGAGTTAAAAACCAAAAGGAATAATGTAACCCCAGACAAACCCTGGTAAGGCACTATACAAAACCACGAGCGGATTTGAGGAGGAAGATTTCCATATCGCACCACTTTTGGTGAGTAAGTGGTATTTCCCGGTCGCGGAGCGATTCCATGGTGTTGTCGACGCGTGGCGAGGTGGACCCCTAGAAAACCACCGTTCAGAGTGCGCCATCGCATGTTAAAATTCGTACCAGGATGTTGAGCGATATGCATACGTGCCGTCGATCTGGAGCCTTGCGATCTAACGGTGGTCGCATGATGGAATTTCCCGACGTTTAACTAAGGTACGGTGTGTGTGTCCCGTTGGACTTCGCCGATGGTTTGTGTGGGCCCGCCGCATAATAAAGTTGTTAATTAAATGGTTGGCGGATAATTAACATAAGTCTGGGGTATAATTGTTATAAGGTTGGGGGTACCATATAAAGCGGAGAGATTCAAATAAATTTGCAAAGGTCGTGGATAAAGTTTATTTATCAAATTCCACAAATTTGATAAATAAATCTCTGAGGAATAGATATAAGTGGACCACGTGGAGTCAAAGAACAGGGTTTCGTACAAGAAGTGCTGACAGAGACATGCTATAGTTGACCATCTCTCCTTAGGGGTCCAATTTCAGTTTTGTTGCATCATTAGTGGTATCGGAGCCATTGTTTTAAGGTTGTTTTTGTAGAAGACCTGACATGGCAATCCGAGTTGGTAGAGGTGCTGGAAGAAGGAGACCTATTGCCAATGCTGAGGTGTTGGGGATGTTGCAAAGGGTCGAAGCCAGAATGGATGCCATGGAGCGAAGACAACCCAGAGATCCGGAAGACATCAGTGAACCTAAAATAGAAGAAGCTGAAGAAAATGTTGAGATTCCTCCTGACATGAGGCTCCTTAGAACTGTTCTGGGGTCTGCAGTTAAGCCCAGAATCGAAGTGTCAAGTTATGCATGGGGACTGAATCTAGAGGAACTGGTGGACTGGATAAATGAAATGAATAAATGCTTCGGTTATGAAGAAATAAGTGAGGATAAAAAGGTCAAGTTTGCAGTGACAAAGCTGAAAGGACATGCTGCACTTTGGTGGGATGGAGTGCAGGCAGAGAGGAGGAGATTTGGCAAGCAACCTATCAAGAGCTGGACCAGAATGATGGCTAAATTAAAAGGTAAATTCTTACCTAGTGATTACCAGCTGACATTGTATAAGAAAATGCAGAACTTGAGACAGATGTTGCTGACAGTAAAAGAATACACAGAGGAATTATACAGAGTGAGCATAAGAGTTGGGAAATTTCAAGACACCCCGAAGAAGACTGCCAGATATGTGAATGGTCTCAAGCTGGAGATCCAAGATGAGATTAGTCTTCTATCTCCTAAGACAGTGGAAGAGGCCTATCAGATGGCCTTGAAAGCAGAGGAGAAACTCTTGAGGAAACTGTCTGCCAAAAAGAGAGGTACTTTCCGTAGAAAGGGAAGTCAAGGTGGTAGAGGAAAGCCTGCTACACCCAGGGATGGAGCTAATAGTAGATCACCTCATAATGAATCTACAGAGGATGATGCAAGGGGAAGAAGGGGTTCTTACAGAGGAAAAGGAAGAGGAGGCAGAGACAGAGGCAGAGGTAGAGAGTTGAGGTGTTATAGATGTCAGCAAGTGGGACATAAGCACTATGAGTGTCCAGATAATGTGGGTGCTGGTCGAAGAAATGTTGTTGTTGCCCAGGCTGGAGAAGAGGCAGAAATTAAAGAATAAATTCTTCCAGAGAGGGGAGAATCCTTAGTGATAAATAAGGTCCTGTTGAAGCAAGCTAAAGAGGTCACTGATCCTGCACAAAGGAAGACTTTGTTTAGGATCATATGCAAAGTCCAAGGGAAATGTCGCCAGCTAGTCATTGATAGTGGCAGCACAAACAACCTAGTTTCCACTAAGGTAATAGAAAAGTTGAAGTTGAAGACAAGGGAGCATCCAACTCCCTACAGGGTGTCCTAGCTGCACAAAGGGCACCAGCTGGTTGTAAAAGAGCAGTGTGAGATAGAGCTGCAAATGGGAAAATACAAAGATAAGGTCTTGTGTGATGTAATACCCATGGATTTGTGTCATATACTGCTGGGTAGACCTTGGCAGTTTGACAGAGCAGCAGTGCATGATGGCAAGAAGAACACTTACAAGTTCTTCAAAGATGGGATACATCACACATTGATACCCATGGAAGAAGGAGAGCCATCCAACAGAGTGATTGATCCAAAGACCTTGTTGCTGAGCGGGAAGGAATATCTGCAGCAGATAGAAGAAGAAGAGGTAAGTTTTGCTTTAGTTTGCAAGCCTAAAGTAGTTCTTACTTCTACAAAGATTTCTGATTTACCAGTATAAATCCAAGAGATGTTAGATGATTACTGTGACATTGTTGTGGATGATTTACCTGATGAGCTGCCAGCTGTGAGAAAGATCAGCCATCAGATAGATTTTATCCCTGGTTCAAATCTTCCAAATAAGGTAGCCTATAGAATGACTCCCAAGGAAAATGAGGAAATCAGGAGACAAGTACAGGAATTGGTGGACAAGGGGCTGATCAGAGAAAGTTTGAGTCCATGTGAAGTACCAACAGTATTGAGCCCAAAGAAAGATGGGGGCTGGAGGATGTGTACTGATTCCAGAGCAATCAATAAGATCACAATCAGGTACATATTCCCTTTGCCTAGAGTTGAGGATTTGATGGACTATTTGAGTGGTGCTAAATATTTCTCAAAGATAGATTTGAAGAGTGGATACCATCAGATTAGAATAAGAGAGGGTGATGAGTGGAAAACTGCCTTTAAAATAAATGAAGGACTATATGAATGGATGGTAATTCCTTTTGGGTTGTCAAATGCACCTAGCACTTTTATGAGACTTATGAATGAAGTATTGAAAGAATTCATTGGAAAATTTGTGATAGTGTATCTGGATGATATATTAGTTTTTAGCAGAACTAAAGAAGAACATTTAAGGCATCTTAATCATGTCTTGAAGAAGCTGCACCAAGAGAAACTGCTGATAAATTTGAAGAAATGCTGATTCATGAAAGAGGAGTTGTTGTATTTGGGGTTTGTTGTTTCTGTAGAAGGATTGAATATGGACCCAGAGAAGGTTAAGGCAATTGTGGAGTGGCCTTCACCCAGGAATTTTTTTGAGGTAAGAAGTTTCCATGGACTTGCTAGTTTTTACAGAAAGTTTATAAGAAACTTCAATAAGATCAGTGCACCCATAATTGAGACAATAAAGAAGAGCAAATAGCCATTTAAGTGGACTGCTGAAGTAGAAAGAAACTTTAAATTTTTGAAGCAGAAGATAACTGAGAAGCATGTTTTGATTCTTCCTGATTTTACTAAACCATTTCAAGTAAAATGTGATGCCAGTGGAGAGGCCATTGGGGCTGTGTTGAGTCGGGATGATAGGCCTGTGGCATATTTCAGTGAGACGCTGAATGATACCAGAAATAAGTATTCCTCTTATGAGAAGGAATTCTGTGCAATTGTTCAAGCACTGAAGAAGTGGAGACATTACTTGATGTCCAGGGAATTTGAATTATATTCTAACAATCATGCTTTGCAGTATATTGTACAGCAGCCCAAGTTGAAACATAAGCATGCTAAATGGGTTGATTATCTCCAAGGTTTTAATTTTGTTTTGAAACATATAAGTGGCCAAGCCTATAAAGTAGCTGATGCTTCGAGTAGGAGACACATGCTTGTTCAAGAAATAAATTTTGAAGTTGTAGGATTTGATTTTCTCAAAGAATTGTATAAAACAGATCCAAATTTTAAAGAAGCATTTGAGGCATGTAGTAACCCTATTTTCACAGATAGAATCCAGTGGCTGGATTATTTCATGCAGGAGGACTTGTTATTCAGAAGAAGCCAACTGTGTGTACCAAGATGTTCCATGAGGGAAAATTTGATCAAAGAGAAGCATAGTGGTGGACTTGCTGGACACTTTGGTACTGATAAGACTTATGAGAAGTTGAGTCACTTTTATTACTAGCCCAAGATGAGAGCATAAGTGGACAAGTTTGTGAAGAATTGCAAAATCTGTCAATATGCTAAAGGAAGGAGCCAGAATGCAGGATTGTACACTCCCTTGCCTATTCCAGACAGGCCTTGGGACATGGTGAGTATGGATTTTGTTCTAGGATTTCCCAAGACTCAGAGATGGAATGATGCAGTCTTTGTTGTGGTGGACAGATTCTCCAAAATGGCACATTTTATTCCATGCTATAAAACTAGTGATGCCACCCATGTTGCTAACTTGTTTTTCAAAGAAGTTGTTAGATTGCATGGGTTGCCCAAGAGTATTGTTTCAGACAGAGACGCCAGATTTTTGGGTCACTTTTGGAGGACATTGTGGAAGAAACTTGGTACCAAACTGAGTTTCAACTCAGCTGATCATCCTTAGACTGATGGAAAAACTGAGGTAGTGAATAGGAGTCTGGGAAATTTGTTGAGGAGTCTTGCAGGAGAGCATCCCAAGCAGTGGGATCATATTTTTCCTTAGGCAGAATATGCATATAATGACTCACCAAACAGGAGCACAGGGCAGAGTCCATTTCATATTATTTATGGAATGCATCCTAGAGGAATATCAGAGTTGAGAAATCTGGGAAAAGCAGAGCTGAGGAGTGCAGATGGTGAGGAATTTTCTTTAGAGATCCAGGCCATACATGAACAAGTGAAACAACAACTACAAGGCAACAACATCAAATATAAAAGCAGAGTAGACTTGAGAAGAAAGGAAGTTCATTTTGAAGTAGGAGATTTGGTTTTGGCACACCTGAGAAAGGAGAGATTCCCAAAGAAGCAGTATAAAAAATTGAAGTTCAAAAAGATTGGGCCATGCAAGATACTTAGGAAGTTTTCTGCAAATGCTTATGAGATTGAATTACCTCCTGATGTTGGAATATCTCCCATTTTAATGTTTCAGATTCGTACAAGTATGAAAATGATGGTGCAGAAGAAAGATCAGCAGACAAGGAGCAGATTGAGTGGAAAGAATAGCTACCTCCAGCACAACCACTACAACCAGAGAAGATATTGGATAAAAGACCATTCAGAAGGACCAGAGGACAAGATTAATTTCAGTACCTGATCAAATGGAAGGTCAAGCCGGAGGAAGATGCCACTTGGATGACTGAATGGATGTTGCCGAAGATATTCAGATCAGTGGAAGAGCTCATGGACAGGAGCCCATGAAGAAAATTTCCCTCGAGAGTCTGATGCAGGGGCATTAGACACTAGCTAGTAATGTAGGAAGTTTTGTGCACATGTTGTGGCTAGGAGGGTTCAAAACATTTGAATTGTAACAACTAGGTGTCAATACCCCAGCTAACTGTACCATTTACATTAGTTATATTTGTAGAAGTTGAATAGTTCAGTTCAATCCATCTGTCACATTTCAGTTAGTTGAATAATTGTAATTAGGCTTTTGGTTTCCTAAACCGGTCCTCACAGAGGAACCAAAGAGTCACACTATAATGTATATAAATGTAATCCCTCAGATGTGTATAGCAGGGTAGAGAGGAAGAGTAGAAGAGATTTTTGCAATAAAATCTGTGTGTTTACAATTGCTTCCAGTTAAATGATTTCAGTGCACATTTGTCATAGAATTGTCTCGAATCTTAATTGTGAAGAAATTGTTTAATTGTGAGGTGATTTAACCCTGTGTATGTATAATTAGTGATCTGAACTATTATGTTGATTCTGCACCCCTCTATTTATCATTTCTCGAAATTTATTGAACAAAACCCCGTTGAATAAATCCCACCCACAGGCGGGGCCTGTGCAGAGGAACTGTGGTCATGAACACTGTTCAAATATAAAATTCTCGCTTAATAAAGAGACACAGAGTCGTTGCTTTCGGAACTTGACCTGAAGATTAGACGTGAGTTAAAAACCAAAAGGAATAACGTAACCCTGGAAAAACCATGGTAAGGCACTATAAAAAACCACGAGCGGATTTGAGGAGGCGGATTGCCATATCGCACCACTTTTGGTGAGTAAGTGGTATTCCCCGGTCGCGGAGTGATTCCATAGAGCTGTCGACGCGTGGCGAGGTGGTCCCCCAGAAAACCACTGTTCAGAGTCTGCCATCACGCATTAAAGTTCGTACCAGGATGCCGAGCGATATGCATATGTGCCATCGATCTGGGGCCTTGTGATCTAACGGTGGTCGCACGATGGACTTGCCCGACGTTTAACTAAGGTACAGTGTGTGTATCCCGTTGGACTTCCCCGATGGTTTGTGTGGGCCCGAAGCATAATAAAGTTGTTAATTAAACGGTTGGAAGATAATTAACATAAGTCTGGGGTATAATTATTATAAGGTTGGGGGTATCATATAAAGTGGAGAGATTCAAATAAATTTGCAAAGGTCGTGGATAAAGTTTATTTATAAAATTCCACGAATTTGATAAATAAATCTCTGAGGAATAGATATAAGTGGACCACGTGGAGTCAAAGAACGGGGTTTCGAACAAGAAGTGCTGACAGAGCCATGCTATATTTGACCATCTCTCCTTAGGGATCCAATTTCAGTTTTGTTGCGTCAGACATCCATCCCATTGATCACATGGAGATGCACAAGAAAACATGTTAAATTATTTCCTCTACCTTAACTAATACAACTATGAGTTTATTTAAATTTCAGGTTTCCTTGGCAAACATTTAGTCACAACTAAATATGGAGAAAATTTCTTCTCTAGCCAAGGATATAGGAATTAAGTCTTTCGAAGACTTAGTGGTCAGAGTAGGATATGATCCTTCCAACATAAAAGTTGCAGAGGAGATAATAAAAAATAATAATGTTGACATAGAAGAATTTAGGAACCAACGAAAGTTGTCAGCCATAGAAGACCCTCTCACCAACGATATCGAAGAAACATAGTCCCAAAGTTTGGATATGATGAAGCTCATCCTGGAGAAAAATGGCTAATTGATATAAATGGAAACGAAAATGGAAAAAATGATAAAGGAGAGGGAACAAACTGCAAAAATTTCCATGGTTCCATTGGATGTTGTACCTTTTACAATTATCCCCACAACTACAACTTCTAAAACAAACACAACAGATGGTGTAGAACAGTTGACAAATGAAATGGAGAATTTGTCTATCCAGACAGAGGAAATAAAAAAGTTGTAGGATCAAGTCAAAATATTGCAAGACCAAAAATCAAGAAGTGAAGTTTCTCATGCAGCTAAAGCACAGAGAGTTGAGAAACTGATAGAGAGGTTGCAGAAGTCAGAGAGAGAATCATCCATTGGACAGACATTGGGCCAAGTCAAAGAAATCATCTAGAAAATATCATTGAATCCATTAATCAAATCTGGCCCTACTTCTAGACTATATTTGAACAAAAGGAATTGATTATAAAAGCTAATGATGCCATCACAACTATCAAAGAAGATATTGGAGATATGCTTGTTACAACCAACAACATTATCAAGTTCTTAAACTCCAAGAAAAAATATGAGCTAGATGACTTCGGAGTGGATGACATAACAAGGACCATTTTAGAAGTGAAGACCATTACTAAGAAGAAACTAATTGTTTATTTGTTAGAGAAATGCCACAGTTCAGAGATAGTAGCGAATATATTCTTCAGCAGGTTAGAGCCTTAGAAGGGTCTGCCTTCCTTGTTTGTGATTAATAATAAGTTGATAACTCATGAAAACTATGTGAAAAATCTAAGGGAAATTGCTAGAGACACTACTAAATTCTCCAACATAAAAGGCACCATGACAAGTAAATAATTCTTGGAAGCATTGAGTAATGATATTTTCATTCAACATGAGGTAAACCACATATGTGTGGTAAAACATACTTTTTCCAGATTTACTGAAGTGGATGAAATTTATCGAAATGTAATCAAGTTAACTATCACAGATGAAGATCGATGGGATAAATTGTGTGAACTACAGGAGTAAAAAATTAAATGATAAAGGTCAACCACAACAAGCACATCACCCAGCGTAGGCCACAAATAGGTCCACTCAGAAACTATTTCCTCTAAAACAATGCCAGCATTCCAGATCACCTCCACCGAGCCTATTTTTTGTCACGATTAGAGTTTATTATTCTATTTTGGCTAATAATACACTGTTTGTTGAGACACCATTGATTGAAATCATTTTTGTAATATTTAGAATAAATACTTCACTGTTCGGAGTATTCTAGTTTGATTTATGAATATATTTTTCCTACTGAGCATTGTAGCTTTCCATGTTTTGCTGGAGCATCAATAATACAAGGACTTATTACACGATTCATGTGGTTTATTCACTTGTGAAGTTCTTCTATTTTAACTGTGTTTTTTCATTGTATTTCCATTCTCTGTGAACATATGAAAAATATTAATTGTAAAATAGAAAGTTTGATGAATAGGACATGTTAATTAAAACACCTTATTTTTGTTACTTTTACAATTTATATGTTTTCCATTGAAATCATATTGAAGAATACTTAACTGCTTTTCAATCTCTATTGAATCCAATATTTCTTCACTTTCATAATTCATATAAGACCTTAAAGGATCCAGTTAATGCAACCTATCTTGTCTTGTGATAACTCTTTTAAGTATTGATTTGGTATCCAATTTTATATTTTTTACTCCATTGCCCAATGTGAATATAGAAATTTAATCAACCAAACCAATCAAAATCAAACAAACAACCAATAATAGTCATAACTAGCCTAATATCCACAAAAAAAGAAGTTAAATTATACAGAGAGATCCCTCTATGAGGCCAAAAGGGCTATATACCAACTTCCAAGTTGTTTTTATGTTGTCCTCCGTGTTTATTCTCCCAATATTTTAAATTACAGAATGATAACATCATCAAAATCTATGTGGGAGTCATGTCATCACCATTGTCACCATCATGGGAGTTATAAAATTAGAAAATAAATCCAAATGAGCCACGAGAAGGGTCAATTTATCATTTCTCAATTTTTAGAGGCTTCCAAACCAGTGGGTAATCATCCCTTGCCTTTCATTCAAGTGAATTTATTCAGTAAGGGGTGTATTCCCTCTTCTAGGGTTTTCAACTACATTTTTGGTTTCATTGATTTTTAGCTTGCTCTAGTTGGAAAACCCCTAGTTTCATCAGTTAATAACCTTAAAACATAACTCATACACATTACCAAGTAACTCCATAGTATTCATACCTCTCATTGCTACCATTTTATCTCAAAACCTAATTTTCACTACGTTTTTGTAGAGATAACTATGTTAACTCTGTGTTTAGGCCATTTTTCCCTCTTTCCCCTACCCATTTCCAAATATTTCACTTGCATTGTGTTTCTAACCACCATCTTATCTCCCCAATTTTTTAGGGATTTTTCCCTAACCCCAATCGCTCTCATTTCTATCCCTAAACTCATTGCATCATTCTCCCCTGTTTTCCTAATTTTCACCCTTCCTTTCCTTCATATCAAGCTAGGATTTCTATCATAAAAAAAAACACCATGGAAAATGAGAAGAAAATTTACAACACAGGAGGGCACGATTCCAGGTTTTATCCAACTCATGCCCATGGCATCCGTTTTCGAGGTTTATGATCATTTTCCAGGGTTTACATTGCACACAAGGACAATCATACTTAAAATTTACTTTCTAAAGTAATTAAAATGAATTTGACACAAGTGAAAGAGATTTTTGTCCATCATAGACCAAAGAACAAAAAACTCCTTCAGTTCATGCAAAGGTGTTATGATTTGAGAGAAATTCCCAAAATACAATAGCTCCAAGTCATTTTCTTCACTTTTGGACAGGTTGTCTTCAAGTCAATGTTTCAGGGGTTGGGACAAGGGTTTGTAATGCTTGATGCCTCCATTTTATAGCCAACATCCTAAGTTTTCCAACAATACCACTTTAATCCCAACACTCCTCTGGGATGGCCTCCAAAATCCCTCTCAAATAGCACGTTATGATTCTACTAAGAGCACGCTATGCTTTTGCAAATTTTAGTGACAAATTTCAAACTTGGATTCTGATCTAATGGGAAAGTATTTTTGAACACAGGAGGAATTTTTTGTCCATAACATACCAAAGAACAAAAGCCTATCTCATTTTTTCAAAAACCATTATGGTTAGAGAGATATCGATCCATCTTTGAACCCTATTTTTGTAGAAAATTTTTGGAAAATTTTGGATTTTTGGCAATTTTGGCAAGTTCGGTTGTATAGAAGCGTCACGCAGCCACACAACGCTTTTTCCCAGAGGCTCCAAATGATTTTTTCTCTACATTGTTGGATTTATCTTGAAGTATACATTCAATATATGGTATTTGTTTTCTAGGACACCTCCTAGTTTTGAAGAAAAACTCAAAAAACACCCTATTTGTCATGCTTCTGCCACTATTTTCCCCTATGCGCAGCACTTTTAGAGAAAGCTTGGAAAAATGATGTTTTGAAAGCCTTGTAGGAGGTATTTTTCAAGTTTCAAGGTTGGTTTGGATAGAGGAAATTTATGGATACCTTTCACAATCTTCAGATCAATGGGAGGATGCCTAAAAATCATATAAAAATGCCCTCCAAGTCGCATAATGCTTCTGCTAAAAAGTGTGACGATTTTGTGTGCCACATGACACTTCTATCTTGGATACTTTCTGGATAGGTGTCAATGCAAAATGATCAAAATTTCGAGGTTAAATTTGTCCCATGAGCTGTTTTATGGATAAGAAAGTTTGTTTATGCCCCTCTTTGTTGAGGAACCTTGTAATTACTCAAGGAGACAGAGACTCCTAGTTATTAGCTAAATTTGGGGGGACTCTTTGTAACTTCCCTAAAAATTAGGAAATGACTCATATGGTGCATTTATGAAGTGTTTTGGATCGGATTTCGACCCAATGAGGTGGGATATTCTCTATTTTCTATATGTACTCCAACTCAAGTCTTTTTAGAGGTTGGATAGTTGATATTGGAGTTGTGGATCTTATGTACAATCTTTTTCAGTGAAATCAAAGACATGTTGCAGTTATAATTTTGGGACTCCAGTGGTATCCTTATTAGCATTATTTTTTTCTCAGTAACACCATCAAGTTGAATTTTTATTTTTCGATGAATTCATATGTATGCTTCTATATGATAAATATTATGAGTCTATGAACATAATTCTTTCTTTTTGTGCTATTTTTTATAATATTTTCATAAATTTGTTTTACCTCTTTTGATGAATGAACTCATGTAATATGTTAATTTTGACTCTCTCTCTCTTTTAAAACCCTATACCACAATGAAAATTTAAGTGTGTTTCTAAGTATACCTACTCGGCCTCATCTTCATCTCTGCAACTGTTCTTTTGAAATTACACCTAAAACCTAGACCTAGTTCCTAGACTCACATTCTTATCCAGCAAAATTTAAAAGAAAACCCTAATTCACTAAGCTTATATCTGACCTAAGATCATTACATCTCCAGCCACCTCGTTGACTGTAAAAGTGACATTGAGAGAGACCTCTCTAGTTTGGTAGGGGTAGCTACCAATTCTAAATATTGGTTTGAGGTTACCTCCTTTAGTATCCATTCTCAGCATTGGAAAATGGAGGGAGTGATAACATTTTTGGCTCTATTGCAGAGGAGTGAAGGTTAAATATTTCTCGGGAAAGAAAAAAATATATTAGCTCTAATTTTTTATGGTGAATAGTGGTTAGGCACAAGAAGGTTGTGCATCTTTCACCTGGTGACTCCAGTATTGAAGAATCCAAAAGTTTATAGTTTTCATGGTGACTCCATTTCTTGAGGATCAATAGCTTGAACAAATTCTTGGTGACTTCAACGTTTTCAATATGGGTTCAACTGCAAGAAGGAATTCCAGGTATGCTCCTATGGATTGGTCTCATGTCCTTGGCTTTCCAAATCCTATGCCTCGTGTTGCTTGGTTATCTTATCTTCCCATGGTCAAAGATTAAAATAAATATGTTGTTTTCATCCACTTGATCAAGTTTCATGTGCATGTACATAGACTTAAAGTTAAGTTTCTTGAGGATTACTTAATGAAGATATTTATGGCTACTCTGGAAGACAAAGTAAGAACATGGTATGTGTTATCTCTAAATTGGTAATGATGGGTTGCTTCACTAGATAATTCAAAGTAACTCTTTTAAACTAGCTTTTGACTGAGGATTAGCCTCTTCATCCTAAGAGGGCTCTCTCAAATAAAGTTATGATATTCTCTATTAGGATTCAATCATATGGCTAACTCTGTGATAAGTGTTATAATATATTTTATTGTAGGTGAAAAATAAAATAGGTTTCAATACCATTGGGATTATGGAGTCAGTACGAAGGAATTCAATGACAAATGGATCTACTTGTGGAAGTTGATGCTTTTACTGTTTCAATCAAAGGACAATACCAACACACAAAAATATTCAATAGCTCAATGTTAAAAGGAATTTAGAGCATGCATAGCATGAATACTGAGTAATTCAACATCAAGATATTGGGAACAAGATAAAGAGAAACATAAGGCATAAGCTCATTGAAAAAATCCAAGAATCTCAGGTGAAGCAGAAACACAGGCAATGTATATTACTGATGATAAAAATTTACAATAGTAGCAGTGTCAAATAACATTCTAAAACCCATTTTTTCATTCAAAGTTCTACCTATTAATAGGCTTTTGTCCCTTAAATTGGATCTGCCCAACTAGCTAGATCATTGAACAATCACCCTTGACACCTCACTTAACAATAAATTATATTCCTGGAACTAAATCATGACACATAATTCCTTTATAATTATAAGCCTATTAGGACCCTACCTCCTATTTATTACAACTACTAACTAAAAGAGTGCATAATTACATAAAAAGTAGTTAAGTTTTTGAGTGTAACTAACCATCTTCAAAGCATAAATTCCCTCACTAAACTAAGAAACTGATCACCCTAATTTTAAGGAGAAGATAATCATAACATTTAATCATTGTCTTCATGTTGAGCTGGAAAGGTGACATATTTTTCAAGGAGTAAATCCCTGCTAGAGTGTCCCACTGCTACCTTTCAATGCCTGCATGTGGTTGGAATTCTTTCAATACTCTTTCACAACACTAAAATACAACTAAAAGATCCTTGCTGCAAAAACATAGTAGAATAGGCAGTTATGTACCATAGTTTGGTAGAAAATTCATTTCAGCCATCTCAGTTAACCTTTAGCCTTCCTTTCTGATTTGAATGTATTTTTTGGACAAAATAAGCTAAATACAAATTTTATCCCCCTTTTATTTCCACCTAAACTGATATTTTTTGAAAAATTATTCTACAGGTATTTCATAGAGAAATCTGGCCTTCAACCCTGGGCTTCGCTACAAAATTTCCTAATTGGCACAACACTCAGATTTTTGTTGTTTTCTTTGAAAATTAAGGCTAAAAAATGAGCTTGTATCTCTGAATCATTGATGTTTGTTTCAAAAAGGGAGGAGGTTTTTGTAAATCATTTCATTCTGAAGAAAAACCTCTCTTTGGTTTTTGGAAAACATCTCCAGGTGTCCAAAATATTTATTTGAAAAACATGTCTAAAACAAGAAAAAACACATTGTGAAAATAGAGCCCAAAGACATCCTCCAATCTCCAAATTGGTAGCACCTATGAGAAAAGTGAAAGAGGTTAATGTCATTTTATTTTTTCTTGACAATAACCTCTCTCTGGTTTTTATAATTCTCCTTTTTTTCCCCAAAAATGACTCTTGAAATTGACTTCTCAAATAGTCAAAAAAGAGAGAAATCCCTTTTTATATTCTTGTAAAAGTTCATGCAACCAGCTTTGATGAAGTCCTTTTAAACACTATGGTCTTCCATGACCAAATTTAAGTCTATATGTTAATACTTAACCACTCAGCCTCCCTTTATTAGTCTTCTTCTACATGGCTATCATTGCGCAAGAAAATCCCCTCTGCGGACAAAGGCGATCACTCTGGCCCTAGGGTGAGTCTAGCAACTATGGGCACATACTAACATCTACCTTCCTAGGTTGTAAATGAAATTCAGAGCAAGGAATGACCTACCTTGTTCTGATGTTATGTTTTCACCTTCCATCGAAGCTTCTTGATCTGTCGTTCTCCTCAAGCTCGATACATGCTGCTACCAATGTTTGATTACATGTATAGACAATCAAGACACCACGACAAAAATAAAACAATTACAACCTATCTAGCTGATCAAGGAATGTTAGAAATCTCATTATGAATGTAAAAAAGAGTGTAATATAAAAATTAGTTGCATTTTATTATGATAAAGATAAGGGGATTTTACAACCAAACTGTAATATTCCAAAATTTAGCCTTCAGCTAAATGAAATATTATAGTTTGTTTTATCACTAGGTAGGTGAATAAGTGGGTAGGGAGGCCCATAAATATCCTTAACAACAATAAAAACACTTCAAGTGTGAAAGGAGACCTTCTAATCAGCTAAATAAATCACCTTTGAGTGTGAACAGGGGTTGGATCATGTTGAACTGGTCAACTTTGACCAAGTCAATAACATTGTTATGGATGAGTGGATATTAAATGAGGAATAACAGTTTTGGAGGGAGATTTATTTCATGAATGAAATTACATAATTGAGTGGGGCCAAGGGAAAGGAAGCTCACAATCTATATAAGGAAGAGGATGGAATCCATATGGGGTTATGTTTTGGATTATTATTTTGTATGTGGTCTGTTTAGACTTCTTGCATTCTTCAACTGTTTAGTTGAGATTGTTGTGTTTTTTAGAACCAGGTGTTCCTGAGCGGGAATCCCACCTCTTTCCTTGAGAGGCCTCTTGGAAGAGAATTTCATTTCATTTCCACATTCATGTTTTCATTCCAAGCTACAACTTTCTTCATCAACATAGTTTCTGTAGGATATTGTGTTGTGTTGTAGGGTGTAGTAGTGGAGAATTAGATCGAGTGTCTTCAGAGCTATTTTTTCAGTGGAGGAAGGTTTCCATCCATTGGGAGGCTTGTAAATAAGCCCCTTGGGCTTTATTGACACATTTGGCACTAGGCCAAGGAGTATTTATCCCCTACAGTGTAGTTACAGTCCAGATGTTAAGTCCCTATATTAATAGTGTAGTCCCTTATTATGTTAGTGTAGCCCCCTTTATTGTTATTGTTGTACCCCTGTAACCCCCATATTTTTATTATTTTTCCCTTACATTATTATTGTTAGGCTGGCTAGGATTACATTTTGGCCCACTAGGATTATATTGCGGCCCCATGGACTCCTATATATAGAAGGAGGTTTTGGTCATTTGTATCATCCAGGAATTATTCATTCATGTAATTTATTGGAGGTTTCCCCCTTGAAGTGGCTTATTTCTAAGGCATTGATATCTCTTTCCTTCTATTTTTGGAGTTGATTTCACAACATTTGGTATCAGAGCTTTGAGATTCTAGGGTTTCGCTGCTCCAAACAGGTTAGCATGGAATTTTCACTATAACGTTTTTTCTACGAAGGTTCAGAATCTGAAATTTTTAGAGTGTGAAGCAAAAATCCTGAGGAACATCGTTGCAAAATTTCAAAGCTTGGTTCACAATATTTTCGAAGATATGATCTATGCAAGTTAGGTCATTTTGTAGGCTCCTGAATTTAACCTAAACAGGTCATCGCAGTATTTTCGTAATAACTTTTGTTCTAAAAAGGTTCAGAAGCTGAAATATTTAGAGTACAAAGCCAAAATCCTGAGTAATATTTTCGCAAAATTGCAAATATTGGTTCACAATAGTTTCGGAGATATGATCTGTGTAAGTTAGGGCTTTTTGAGGCTTCTAAATTTCATCTCAAAGAGGTGATCGTGGGAAAATCTTCATAGCTCTCTCTCTGAGCATCGGATTGGAATGTTGTAAAAAGTGGCCACAAGTACACGGAAGGTAGTTTTTGGTCTATCAATTTTAGAGCCAAAGGAGGAAACTGTGACATGTGGAATGTCGTACAAGTTCACTCTACTGAACCAGTCCATAATTAGGTCATCGTAGGAGATTGGGCACAAATTTGTCTTAAAGAATCCAAATTAGATCAGACCTGTGGCATTATAAAGAGAATTTATAGGGCTACCTTAGTGCCAAATTTCATATATTGAGTATCTAAAATCACAAAGGTAATTCAATTTCAATATCAAGCTCCTCAAAATAAAGAAAAAGGTGTGTATTTGGTTTTTAAAATTGCAAAATGTTTGTTTGAAAAAGCAGTTTGAAGTGTTTCAAAGGGCATATTTTAGAATTTTTATTAGTATTGGGTTCTATAATGCCTCCAAAAAATAATTCCATACCCATTAAGCCCTCAAAAATCTATACTATGACGCATGAAGAGGAAGAATTGCAGTATGAGATATCAAAATTACGGTACCAAGTGCAACAAATTTCGATCTTACGAAGAGAAACCGAAGATGACATAGATGGTTTAAAAGCATAAATGAAGGATAAGTTGGATGGTTTGAAAGATCAAATAATAGCTAATATGGATGATAAATTAGTGGAAGAACTTTTTTGTAGAAGATTCCACATGGGAGGATGAGAATTTTATACAGAAGCATCAAGAAATAATCAAGCGTTGAGGACAACACTTGTTTGAAGGAGAGGGGCATGTTAAGTCCCTATATTAATAGTGTAGTCCCTTATTATGTTAGTGTAGGCCCCCTTATTTTTATTTTTGTACCCTTTTAACCCCCACATTGTTATTATTGTGCCCTTACATTATTATTGTTATGTTGGCTAGGATTAAATAGTGGCCCCATTAGGGTTATGTTATGGCCCTATGGACTCCTATATATAGAAGGAGGTTTTGGTTATTTTTATCATCCAAGAATTGTTCATTCATGTAATGTATTGGAGGTTTCCCCCTCGAAGTGGCTTATTTCTAAGGCGTTGATATCTCTTTTTTTCTATTTTTGGAGCTGGTTTCACAACACAAGATCTGTGTTATTTTAGGGAGGAGTTGCAAGGGTAGTTGCAGTGATTGTTTTGAGAGGTGATTTCTTCAAGGGAGGAGCCATTATTTCATCTAGAGGATCTGTTGGAGAATATTTTTAGTCTCTACATTGGCTACATCAATATATTCTTATTTTTTTTGTCGCAACTTATCTTCAGCCCTGGGGCTGTAGCTTACATTGGCACATTGTGTGCATTTTCTGGAAACCCTCTTGGGTTGTCTTGGAAAGCTGATCTAGTGCCCAGATTTTTATGTTTAGATTATATGGGGGAATATATCAGTATTTTTACATCATTTTATCATATCCAGCTATATTTATACCCAATATTACTGCGTTGTATTTTCTTTCTGGCATTTTGTATTGTGACAGTAACTTATTTTTGGGAGTGATTTCTTATGGGAGGCTTGTTACTTCATTGTATATGATTTATGTATCACTATTTTGTATTTATTTTCTGATCTAATACATTATTTTATTACTCCATATTGGTATCCAATGTTAATGAGTTTATTTACACTTCTATTTCCAGTTTTTTGTTCATATATTGCTGCATTCCCCATTTGGGAATATTACAGTGGTATCAGAGCATAATCTTGGCTTAGCCTGTGCATTCAGCCAATATGTCACCATAAGTAGAAGCTTCTCACAAGAAGAGGATATGTATAGAAAAAATAAATACATGACTCCATTATTTGGAGGAAGAGGGGAAGCAGAGCTCTCAAATATTATTTTTCAAACTATGCAGAGCATCAAGGGAGATATCAAGAAGATGAGAAGGGAGATGTGTAGAGAATCTCCAAGGGGGTTTGAATCTAAAGAAAACCCTATATTTTTGCATGATGAGTGTGAGAATGCATCCACACATTATGATCCATAGTGCAGTCTTATGCCCAGATTTACTTTAAGAGGGATGGAGGAAGAAGATATTCCAAAGAAGGAGACTCTTGGTGATTATTTGCAAGAGTATGAATCTCAGTATAGGAGGTTCAAAGATCACCTAAAATACCAAGGGTTTTTCAAGACCAAGGATGAAAGGAGAACAAAAAGCAAGCAACATGATCTGGTTAGATTATTTCTATCTACTTTTGATGGTTCACCTAAATTTTCAGCTAGGGCTTGGGTGGAGGAGCTAGGCACCTATTTTCAGCAACACCAAGTTTCATAGAATGAAGCCATCAAAGAAGTAGCACTGCATTTTGAAGGTAATGCCTATGCTTCGTGGATGTTTGAATATTTTTCATTAAAAAATGAAAATACATCTACTTATGCAAAGTTCACTAGGAGAATAGTGGAAAGTTTTGATGGAAAACATTCTGATATACCTTTGGTGGAGCTAAACAAACCAAAACAAACAAAACTTTTGCATCGGTTGGAAGGATCTATAAACCAAAATCCACTTCAGAAAACTATGGAGGAGGCTAACATCTTACATGATACCTTGTTAGAGGCAAGATATCTATCTCATACTCCTGAAAAATAGGGAATTGAGATCCCTTTTTTAAAAGAGGATTCTTTTATTAAGAAGGTGAATCACATTCATATTGAAGAGGAAGAGAAGGCTGGAGGCAACAGCGCTGCCATATCCAGAGCATATCTATCACCTCATGGAGAGGAAGGTGGAGCACTTGCTCCCACAAGAGGAATTATTATATGTTCACAAGGAATCCCAAAGGATCTCATATGTGGAGATCAAGTAATAATCCATGAACATCACGTGCCATTATTGATATATTGTGAGACCCTGAAAATGAAAGGAGAAGGTAGGGAGGAAGGCCAGCATCATATGATTAGGACCACACACCCATATATATTTCAGAAGGTTGATGCACAGAAGAGGTAGATTGATTTGTGCAGTGAGGGGAGGGACAAATTTTTGCATTCATATATGCAGTCTACTCTTGATATTGATGTCTCATTGCATGGAGGAATTCCACCTACGAGACCACCAGATCAGGAGATGATGAAATATGCTTCACATTTGGTTGCACCACTCATTGATTCTCGAGGGGTGAGGAATTTTGGAGGACTTGACACAGAACAGAGAGTCTGGGGTAAACTCAAGGAGGATGGATACACTCTCCCATTTTCAGCATTACTGAGTCTCACTACATATTCTGCGCTGACATAAGTTGTTGTAGTGATGGAGGATGGCACCACCATGGTGCAAGGAAGCTTCTCCATAGATTTGGAGAAACAAAAGGTACTTCCTTTGAGGAAGCAATCCTCCATATATTGGAGTAGATGGAGGCCACTCATGCTTACATTGGCCAGGATCAGGAGGTTCTTTTTGGATGATAGCTTCTCACATTGGGAGGCCAACTTCCAAAGGCCACCACTTCTACTTGAGCATGAGCAGCTGCATGAAGGGCATGGAAATAATTTGGAGGATAAATTTGGCATGATGGATGTCAAAGGAAAGGACAAAAACATGTGGGGAACTTTACATTTCAAATCTACAGTGATGTCTCTTAGGAGGATTGATCCATACTGAAGGTCTCAACTTTTAGTAGAATACTCCAAGGATCTTGGTGCTTGCATGATTCTTGATGACCCGGAGGAAGATGATAGATACATGGTGGATGATGAGGTCATATATTATTATGGTAGAGTCTTCTTAACTAAAGCTTCTGAGCTCAAGGAGAAGTTTTTACATGTAGCACATGTGGACTTTCCTTCCATACACTTTTATGCATATTATTCATTGATGGAAGAGTTCACTTGGGAGGGAATCTAGTAGGATGTATATCAACATATGGACAGATGCATAGCCTAGATGATGATGGAGAGGTTTTCACAACCACTTCCATACTCATTGAGAGTGAGGGAGAACTTTCAGTTGAGCCATTTCAGCTCAAAGACCAAGGTACATAGTAGAGGATGTACATTTATGCATTGTTATTTGTATTCCTTTACTTTTTGTGAGCAGCATATTGTACCAAGGAGGATATTTCCTTCTTTTATATTGTATTGTGATGTACTTGAGGCCATTTGTAGCATTGATGTTGGCCATTCTATTGGTGGGTTGTGGGAGATGCCACATGATTCTTGGTGTGCACCATTGGCACCAAATTTTACTTTTATGATCCTATCTTGTACTAGGATGAATGTGGCAACAAAAAAGTGTCTAAAAGGACACTTGTTATACTTTTTTTTGAGGTAGGAAGGGGATTCACTACACTGGTTCCACATGTGGGACTACAATCCACCTCACGATTGTCATATGACAACTTGTTTTTATTTTCTTTTGCTTCCATGTATTTATGATGTTCTTATTTATATGAGAAGCTTTGTTGGGAGGATGGCACAAGAGTTGGAGGTACCCATTGGGAGTATGATTCTCCCTACTTCATATGTTGCATGTTTTAGGAGAAACAATGGGCAAGCCATGATTGCTACACTACATCTCTTGTCTTCATGTGTGTTGGAGCAGGGTCTCCCAAAGGCTGTGAATTTTGCCCAATTTTGTATATTTTTGTATTGATTAGTCTAACGGAGCGGCTTTAGGGTGGGTCAAAGCCCCTAATGCATTGTAAATGGTTCAAGGGTAGACCAAGAGTTTGCAAACCACATTTTTCAAACCATTTGATGCATAGACTAAATCGGTATAAATAGATGAACCTTTTTTAGTCTTAGGTAGACAAGAATAGAGATCGATGCGAAGCACGAATTGTTAGATCTGTGGTTGGGTTGTTTGGGTAGGACTCCTATTGGCTGTGTGCACGGAGATCCTCTGTCCTGCTATGTGTGGACTGTTAGTATGAATCTTTTGTCGAAGTGTACAAAAAAACACCACTTTAGCTACGCATAACTTATATCCCTAACATCAAATATGGCTGCCAATATCTTCAGATCTGTAGTTAGTTGATCAAGACAAGTGCTGCAAAAAACCAGATCTATGCATATAGAGACATTAAGCAGTAAAAATAAGGTTTTGCTCCATACATCCAATAGACAAGACAAGAACAATTTTTTGAAAGAATTTTTTGTGTTAAGGGCACTTGGGAGGAAAACAAGAAAGCGTTTCCAATTCTCCCCAATGGGATGGGTTCTTGGAAGTCCTCAGCACTTCAGATCTAGCATTTCTCTCTCCTGTTGGTGTAGAAAACCCAGACAAAGATAGAACTCAAACGGAGCTCACACAGCAAATAATGGAAAATATGACAATGATAATGGCTCAAAGTCAGACCAAGAGTTTAGATCCAGAGTGATCTAATAGGCAACGAAAGGTGAAGAATGGTAGGAGAAACCCTCCTATTTATAACAAAATATTGGGTCATTCTAGATCTTGGTGCATGATTAAAATAACATTAACCAAATCTAGATCCACCTTTTATGGAATATTTTATTATATTTGTTGGAGGGAAAAGTATTTGACTTGGGTCAAATCCCTTTATTTGTTAATAATAAATAAATAAATGATTTATTTATCTTTTTAAGGAAGTGGTTGAAGGATAATTAAATAAATAATGATTTATTTAATTATTTATAGGTGATTTGGTCATATTTAACAAGGAATATTATCTAAATAAGATTTAAATAATTATTCCTAGAAAATAATAAGATAAATAAAGGTTTATCTAATTAATTTCTTTATTTTGGGTTAAACATGATTAGGAATAATAATTAAATTATGGTTTAATTAATTATTCCATGAGGAAAATCAAACAAATATAGGTTTGTTTAATATTTCCTTTTGGGGTTTCCTGTTTAGACCATAAACAACCTAATAAATGTGGTTTATTAAGTTATTTTACATAGTGAAAGCAATTTACTTAGGGTAAAATTGGTCTTACATGGTGTACTTGGGTCCATCTAATGATAATAGGTTAGATGACCAAAAAATGGTGTAACAGATTGCCCCCCAGCGTGCGAGTGTTAGGAGAAAATTGTATGACCGAAGTACATTGTAAGAACTCAATCACTAGACATCAAAAGGGAAGTCAGAGAGAGAAATGTGAGGTAGACTAATGTGCTGAAGAACTAGACCCTGAGGAGACGAGACTTACAGGTGCAACAAGTCTCTTTTTATGAGAGGGTACTTGTGCTAAAGGCGGCGGGGGAGGCATACCTATGCCCGCCGAGAAAAAGTACAAAAGAATAGTGTGTCCAGTAAACAAGGGACCAAACCATAAAGTACAACCGGCATAAACATGAGCCAGATAATAATACAATGAGGAATCCCACATACATGTTGTGCCTGGGATAACAGCCAGGACTTATACAATAATATCTGAGTACATGAGATACAAATACAACCCAAATTCCCCCTATAAGCGGGGAAGGGCTCACAAAATCTGACTGATACATGAAAATCAAAGAGGCGCTGCAAGCGGCTAAGGCCGACATCATCAAATATATGGAGCTGCATCGAGGGCTGCAATGAAGAGGTCATCCGGGCATGTGGGGGGCTACCTGCAGGGCCACCCCCTCATGAGGGCTGAGACATCTCACACACACCCGGGAATCACCAAGAGCTACTGTTGCATCACTGAACCATCAAGTATACGGATCTCGATCATGCTGAAAATAACTGGAGTGGAGAAACAATCAAGTCAAAGGGAAATGAGAGAGCCCTTTGCCTGATCCGAGGCACCGAACAAGAGTGGAAGCTGGAACCAAGGTACACCGCCCTCTAGACCTGTCTTCTAGAATGAAGGAGCTGATGTCGACAGAAGGAGGTCCGCCATAGGTGAGGCAATGAGAGATCCTCAACTAAGGCATGAGAGAAAATAGTAGAGCGACGGACAGACTAATACCAATGATGAAGATGGAATGGAGGGGACTGAGTAGCGAATGGATGACTTCCCTTGCTAGAGCATAAAGGGCATGAATGACATGGCAGCGACTGACACAATATCATAAGGGATAGGGGACAGTGGGACTAAAATCCATAATGTGCGACACAAGAGAGAGACCAAGCAAGGAAGGATGGAGGACTATAGCGGGGTACAATGGAACTCGGGATAGACGCCATGAATGCGATGATGACTCAACTTGAATGCTCTAAACAAGGGCGACTCGATGGTGCTGCCACATAGAAAAGATCCCATGGGGGACCCGAAAAACATGAGTAAAATATGGTATCTCATGATGAAAATCGACACAAACAAAGACAAGTATGGAGGCAAAGTGGTGCCCCAAGTACAAGTGTTGTAAGTGAGGAAATTCGATTTTGGGGGGACGTGAAGTGACCCATCTTGAACAAAATGTGTCCTAGTGAAGCATCAATTCACAAAAAACTAACAGATACCCATTTGAGGGCTCGGTGAGAGCTTTCCAACGGTGCAGACGATTTGTCAAACGAAGCTACGGTATGGTCACAGCAGGTGAAAGAAGAAACAAGGGTTCTCTTTTAATAAGGTAGTTTTCCCTCCATATCCACTCGTTTGCTAGTGTTGCTGTGGTGAATGTAGAGAGGAGAGAAGGCCCTAAATCTTGCAGCGAGCATAGCGGACAAACTGACCGTTGGAATTGGGATCCGTTAGTTGCAGGTAAGAGGCCTAACCTTACTCTTTCATTTTTATGGATTGAAAGTTCAGTTTAGGGCCCAAAATCTTAGCAACAGACCCTCTTTGATCTCTACGGCCGGGTCGCGCTTTTTGGGCCAAAATCTGCAACCTGGGAAGCAGGTTTTGAGCAAAAAAGTGCGACCTGTCCCAGGATTTGGCAGAAAAGTGCGACCTGAAGATGGAGGGGATTTTAGTGCTGTGTTAGGGCTGATATTTTGGTTTTTGTGGATGGTTGCAGTGTTTCCTATCTGTATGCTGACAAAGATGATGTTTTTGTGTAGATATACGAGTCAACTAGAGAGAGAGAGACCTGGGTACATTGCGGTCAGAGTTCCAGGCGGATCAGGGTGTCCGTCATGTACTGGCCAGGTTTGGGGTTCTGAAGTTTTTGGAGAACCCTCTGATGAGAGCTAGGGAGCCCTTGTTGGCCTGGATTGTTAGTTATTAGGATCCATATCATGAGGTCTTTATAGTGCAGGGGCACAGGATCAAATTGACAGTCCAGTATCTGTATTTCCTGACGGGTCTCCCGCCACTTGGGATGGTGGGAAACACGCAGCCAGTGTTACCACGGGGGCGGCATATCATGGAGTTTGTGGAGCGACATTGCTGACCGGGTCTCCAAGTCAAAGGGACTCAGATACCGATCGGGGACCTAGAGAGATTAGAGACCCGTGCAGTGGCCGCAGTGGTGCTACGGATCCTGGGCAACCAGGCGCTCCATCACATCACAAGGGGGCAGATGATGATTGTGGAGAGTGTGTTGAGTGGGACCTACTATGGGTGGGCCCAAATGATGTTGGTGTCATTAAAATGACAGTTGTCGCTCTGCAAGTGGTAAGTGAACCACGATTGCTCGTATGGGAATTTATTGTGCGCCTTCTTCTTTGAGAAGATCATGACCTTACGGCCTCATATACAGCTCCCAGATGGGGGCCCGAGAGATCCCAGGATGCGCCGGTGGGGGCGGCTACTGTGCAGAGGAGGAGGAGGGGCGGTCGGACGAGTGTTTCGACCTGAGTTCTTTGCCCATTGGGATCAAATTTTGTTATACATAGACGACTATCCCTATAGTGGGATGAGTTATTGTGGGGATCCCGACCTACCACTTCCGCCTGGTTGAGTATGGGGACCCAATGGTAAGTGACAAGTAACTACTCTTTTTTGGGCATGTTAAAGTTAGTGAATCGTAGATAGGGTACTGATTCATGTACTTTTGGTATGCAGATATAGCTTCGGTAAAACCGGCCGGATATATGTGACGACCGGCAGCATCTGGAGCTGCAAGTCCGAGTGGGTCGAGAGCAGTGCATGATGAGGATGCGGCCGCCCTTCTGGAGGACATCCGCCATAGATGCGAGAGGTTGCTAACCGGGGTGTCAGAGCACGGGTGGCAAGACTTAGACGACCAGTACATAGAGCCATGTATTGGTCTACCCTCGGAATGGCGAGGTGTCATGTGGCGCATGGCGATGGTCGGTTAGGGGATACTGGATCTACAGGCTGCAGGGGCAGAGCCATTGGCTCGGGATCCACCAGATAGTGATTAGGTGTGGGACAGGTGGTGCCCCCTACTGTGTATGTAGGGCCAGATGGTGACCCCAGTTTTGAGTTTTTTGTAACATGCTATGGGCATGTCATATGTATCAGAGTAGATGGACTCTAAACACATGTTTTTCGACACATATTATGGATATGCATCTTTTTTAATGATTATGAATGTTATTGTCTTGTATGAAATGCGTGTGATAAATGCCAATCTAGAACATGGTTTGCAATGCTATCTACATAGTGATTCTGTTCTCGAGGTACATGGTTGAAAGTTATGGTTTCAAATTCATGTAGCAAGAGTTTCACTCGTAAATATCGTCTAAAAAGCACAGGATTACGCACACGATATACACCATTTAGTTGCATGACAAGAAGTAGGGAATCTAAACGAACATGCAGATGGAGGATGCGATGAGAGAGGGAATCAGCTAAGAGACCACGCACTGCATCATATTCGGCCTGATTGTTGGTGGCAGTACCAATGCAGACCCCGTTTGAGAGAACAAGGGCATGCAAGGGGGTAAAAATGGCCCAACCTGCCGAGGCTAGATTCCGGGAGTAACGACTTGCACCATCGGCATAACCGATATAGGGTAGGGATGGGAGGTCCTGTGGAATAGTGTGACAAGACAAAAAATGGGGGGTGGAGGAACAATGACGGCAGCGTGAGTGTATAGTAGACATCGAGCGACAACTACTGGAGGGAGTGTGATGAGAAAAATGGCTAGGATGCATATACAAACTAGATGGTGGTATATGAGGGCTATAGGAGGGGTGGCTGGGACTCGGGCTGCAGAGGTCAACAGAGATACGGGTGGTGTTATCCCGTGTATGGGTGGGAAGGATGAGGTAAAGGGTGGAAAAGGTTCCCAAGGAGGCATCCGGACGGGAAAAGAGCGGTGATGAGTGGAAGGGAAACCACATGATGCGGAAAAGCTACCTAAATCATCCATAGAGGAATAAAGGCTCACATACGGATCGCAACAGGGAGTGACAGAAGAACAGAGAAACAAATGGTCAAATGATGTTGAGCCCAGGGTGGTCACTGAAGGGGGGTCAAGCGAAACAACAGGGGAGGATTCAAAGGGAATGTTCTCCAAGGGTCTCACAGAGGATGATAGGTAGAGAATGGTGGTAGTAGACTCCATCATCTGGACATTAGGGGGGGGATGTCAATGGGAGCGGGGGGATCCTCAAGCTGACCTGAAGCATACTACGCAAGTATGGGAGAGGCGAACTGATTTTGTTCAACCTCATACTCGCGGACTACTTCTAAAGAGGCGCGTTAATGCATCAGGTGAGGAAAATGGTGGGAGTAACGGCCATGGACACTGCACAAAGCACAGGGTTTGCTGGTGCGCATATTTTTTGGGTTCTTTGTTAGGGACGAGGACAGGAGAGAGGGGTCAGGGACCGTAGACTCAGGGAACACAACTTTAACCATGGGTTGAATGCGGGGCAATTCAGGACAAGTATGGGTGGCGTGACCAACAACATCACACAAGGCGCAAGGCTTTGTGGGAGGAGGAGGAGTCGGGTCGGTCGGGGTGACCTTGTCTTGGGATGCCCCCTTGCGAGCTTTTCCTTTCTTTCCTGGAGCTGTCACCACAGGAGTAGGGTCTTGGGGAGGTGCGGGGGGGATGGTGGCAACAGAGGAAGCGAGGGGGACTGGTTGAACCGGTGTCAAAGCAAGATAGGGTTTGGGGTGATCAGGTGGGGTAGCGGCTGGAGGGTCAAGGTACCAGACAGGTATGCCTAGGGTCAGGTTAGGGAGAAAGAGGGTGGCCATGACAGGGACCGTATAGACTCTAGGAGGGGAAGCTAGGAAAGTTATCTGTCCAGCGGGATAATGACCAGGAGGGACAGCTCCGAGATGGTTAAGGCCTGGGGGAACCGACCCAGGAGGATAGAGGGGTTTAGGGATACCATCTGTAGGAGAAGGTCCAGAAGGAGGAGGTCTGGCTAGCTGAGATGAATGGCTAGGAGCGGGTTGCAGTGGGTGAGGTTGAGTCTGAGGTTGCTGACTAGCCGAAGCGGGTCGCTTAAGGGCAGCCCGAGACGATTGCATCATGCAAACATTCGATAAGCTGGGATCAGAGATATGAGGAGGAGGGAGACCAGGGAAAGTTCCAAGCAGAGAGGAGTCTTTGTAGATGCCAGGAGAGACACTGGTCAAGGAATTGACGGTTTTCTTATTGGCTACAGAAGAGATGGTCGTCTCCAGAGAGGTCTGAGACATTGGCTCATGATAAGTCAACTGGTCGATGGTGACTAACTTTCCATTGTGAGGAAAAGACATCTTGCGAAAAACCGCGGATGGGACAACAGACATAGCATAGGTGTAGCTTCACCCCAATAGAATGTTGTATTATAGAGGGGCATCGATGACTTTGACGTCAACGCAAATAGTCTTTCCTGCAAGGGTGATAGGACAATTATGGAAAAGGCCAATGGGCTGGGAGGCGTGGCCGTCCCACGCTCGAAGGGTGATCATGGAAGGGGCCAACTCAGGAGATCCGAGTTTCTTCCAAACTGAAGCGGACATCACACAGGTGGATTCCCCCTCATAAATTATACACCGAGAAACGTTGGCATTCCGGATTTTGACTGGGATTTGGAAGGCGACGGAAGCAGGAAGAGGAGGATGTTCTGATTGATGGGTGTCGAAAACAATCATTTGGTCATCGGCAGGATCTATAGCGCCCACGGTAGATAGCAGAGCCTTCTTTTGGGAAGGGTACGACTGGAGGAGTTCCAATGTGGAAATGGCAGCAGGAGATTGCGCCAAATCATCTACTATGCTATACGAATGAGCGGCTCGACCAGAAGCAACATTTCGGCGTAAGGGTCCCTTAGGAATCTTGGTATGAACCTCAACTTTGGGTTGAGGGATATGTAAGGGACCATTGGATGTCGAAAGAGGCTCTGTAGAACCTGAAGAAGGGGAATCGAGGGTAGACTAAGTAGAAGGCTTGGGGTACTGGCAAGACCGAGTTTGAAGGTTAAGGGCGACGGTTGGAGATGGATCAGAATTCATCATGAGGATCTGGTAATCAGAGGAACCAGAAGGGAAAGGTTGAGTGGCGACCTATCCGTCAGGTGGTTGGGTAGCCACGAATCCTTGCTGGGGGAAAGGATCGGTAAACACAGCTGGTTGAGTAGAGGCCACATTAGGGGGAGCGTGAGGGGAGGCATGTTGTCCTCGCAATGTGGCTTGAGACTCCCACATCTGCCACATCTATGGTAATAGGGGATAATCATGAGTGTAATGACTGTAAACACTGCAACACGAACAAGGATTATTTGTGCGAATAGGTCTGTCCGGCTTGGGCTGAGTGCCCTGTTGCTTGTTAGCGGTGTTAGGGTCAGTACCTTGAGGATTAGGTCCACGAGTACCAGGGGCAGATTGATTTTGATTGCCTCTTCGCCTTCTTTGAGAGGAAGGGGGATTAGTCGCGCCCTGCTGTGCAAATACTTGCCCTAGAGGGGGCTGTAGGTGCTGTTGCTGGGGTTGAGAAGGCAAGGGAGGTGGAAGTGAAAATGCTGGAGGAGCTGGAGCACCAGGCTGCAAATAAGGATAATGGTTAGGTTGGGCAACATTGAGGTAAGCAGGAGGTTGGGAAAAAGGATGAGGCATGCCGTATCCTGGATACATGCTACCTGAAGGGGGAAAAGTGCTAGAGGTGATGGCCCCTCTCGGAGGGAGACCATAGCCCATAGGAGGTTGAGCATACGGATGAGAAAGGGCTCCAATGATACCGTCAGCAGAATGAGATGCCCCCGGGGCATTAGCGCCACCGGGCCTAGGGAGTTCAGGAAGGAAGATATAAACATAACCAAACTGAGCGTAGATCAGGTCATATTTCAAGGCTATTTGGAGGGCAGCTTCTTCGGTTTGAGGGAAATGGGAGGTGACATCTTTTCCAATGGGAGGTAAGAGAGTGTGAAGGAACCAGTCCATATAAACGCAATCTTCGAAGGTGGGAGCTCGACATTAGCTCCTTCTTCGCAGCCATTCCTGGACATGACTGGAAAGGCAGGTTGAAGAGGTTTGCTTGAAAGAAGTCAAAAGTTCGGTACCAGTATCGTATCGGAGAGGGAGCTGGAAATAAGATAAAAAGGCTTGGGCAATGGTCGCAAAGGTGGTATGGGAAGAGGTGGCCTGGTCAACATACCATTTAGAAGCTTCGCCGGTAAGCGTGCGTTGGAACAACCAAAGACGGATGGAATCATCGGTAATGGAATTAGAGGAACACCACATGTGGAAAGATCGGACATGGTTGGTTGGATCCTCTCCAGCAAGGCCTTCGAACTTAGGGATGTCATAGGGGAGCTTGGTTGGCATAGCTAGCCAACCAACATTGTGGTAGATAGGGTCATTGATCAAATGATTGAGATTAGGGAAGCTGAGGCCTTCCATGTAAGGGAGCAAAGGTGCATCCAAGGTAGTTCCTATGGCGGTGTCGCTAGTAGTAGTCCCAGCATTAGGGTCGGGATTATCGCTAGCGTTAGGCCCTAGACCAGACATGGTGAAGGTGATAGAGGGAGAACCAGAAGCAAAAGGAGAACCCAATGAATCAGAAGAGGAGTCGGAGTGTGGACTCAGAGGAGGACTAACTCGTCAACGACGGGAGGGAGTAGGTCGACCGACCGGAAACTGAGGGTGAAGGCCAAGAAGTCTCTGGGATGCGTGCCTTGGGGGAGCAATGGTGACAACACAACAGGGATAATTTTAGGGGCGAATTTTAGCCCAAAGGCGAAATTTAAGGGGTTTTAGATTTTAGATCCTTTTGGGGTTTCTTGATTAACATAGTGAAAGCAGTTTTACTTGGGGTAAAACTGGTCTTACATGGTGTACTTGGGTCCATCTAATGATGAGGATTTAGATGACCAAAAAACGGTGTAACAGATTGCCCCCCAGCGTGCGAGTGTCAGGAGCAGATCGTATGACCGAAGTACGTTGTAAGAAAACAATCACTAGACAACAAGAGGGTATGTCAGAGAGAGAAAGATGAGGTAGATAGTGTGCTGAAGGACTAGACCCGGAGGAGACGAGACTCGCAGGTGCAACAAGTCTCTGTTATGAGAGGGTACCTGTGCTGAAGGCGGCGGGGGGAGGCATACCTATGCCCGCCGTGACAAAGTACAAAAGAATAGTGTGTCCAGTGAACAAGGGACCGAACCATAGAGTACAGCTGGCATAATCAAGAGCCAGATAAAAATACCATGAAGAGTCTCACATACATGCTGTGCCTGGGATAACAGCCAGGACTAGTACAATATCATCTGAGTACATGAGATAAATACAACCCAAATGCCCCCTGTAAATGGGGAAGGGCTCACAAAATTTGACTGATACATGCAAATCATAGAGGTGCTGCAAGTGGCTAAGGCCAACATCATCAAAAGCTGGAGCGGCATCAAAGGCTGCAATGAAGAGGTCATCCGGGCATGTGGGGGGCTACCTGCAGAGCCACCCCCTCATGAGGGCTGAGACATCTCACACACCCCCGGGAATCATCAAGAGTTGCTGCTGGGTCACTGGACTGTCCAGTATACGAATCTCGATCATGCTGAAAGGAGCTGGAGAAGCAACCAAGTCAAAGGGAAGAGAGAAATCCCCCTGCCTGATCCGAGGCACCGAACAAAAGCGGAAGCTGGAACCAAGGTACACCGCCCTCTAGACCTTGCTTCTGGAATAAATGTGCTGAGGTCGACAGAAGGAGGTCCGCCGTAGGTGAGGCAATGAGAGAACCTCAACTAAGGCACGAGAGGAGAGCAATAGAGCGACGGACAGACTGATACTAATGATGATGGTGGAAATGGGAAGGATGGAGTGGCGAATGGACAACTTCCCTTGTTAGAGCATAAAGGGCATGAATGACATGGCAGCGACTGACACAATATCGAAGGGGACAGGGGACAGTGGGGCTGAAGGTCATGAGATGTGACACAAGAGAGGAACCAAGCAACAAGAATGGAGGGCTATAGTAGGGTGTAAAAGGATGCAGGGTAGACTCCATGAATGCAATGATGACTCAACTCGGATGCTCTAAGCAAGGGCGACTAGATAATGCTGCCACACAGTAAAGGCCCCAAGGGGGGGTTATAGAAACATGAGTACAAGGTGGGTACTCATGACGAAAATCAACACGAACATGGACAAGTAAGGGGGCGATACGGTGCCCCCAGTACAAGTGTCGTAAGCGAGAAAATTCGATTTTGAATGGAAGGGAGGTAACTGCATGTTGGACGAAGATGGGTCCTGGTGCAGTAGAAAAAATGAAACAACAGATGCTGGCTATCTAAAAGAAAAATAAAACATGCATTTCCGAAGGGAAATGCTAAGGGTAATATTTCTTAAGATAGAGTGCATTGCGAGGGTTAGGAAGGGGATGGCCTTCGAAATCCTCTAAGAGGTATGCCCCCTTTCTGAGATCCTTACTAATGATGTAAGGGCCTAGCCATAATGAGTCAAACTTCCCATGACCCAGGATATCATGGGCCTGGTCATAGACTAGAACAAGGTCGCCTTCGTGAAAAGTGCGAGGCTGGACTTTTCGGTCATACTGAGCTTTGGTGCGTTTTTTGGCCGCTTCCATGGTTTGTAAGGCAATACGGCGGTCTTCGGAGGCACGCCCGAGCATGATAAGTCGTTGTTCTAGTGGTTGGGTGTCAGGGAGAAGTTCAACGGCTAGTTGTAGAGAAGGAATTTCACACTCGATCGGTAAAACCGCCTCCACTCCAAAGACGAGGTGGAAAGGGGTGAACCCGGTGGCGGTTTTGACAGAGGTTCGATAGGCCCATAAGGCAGGAAAGAGCATGAGATGCCAGTTGGTTTTGTGCTTATTCACTGTTCGTTGAAGCATAGTCTTGAGGATTTTGTTGACTGCTTCGACTTGGCCATTACCTTGGGGGTAATAGGAGGAGAAATATTGGTGCTCAAAACCCAACAGTGAGGATAGCTCACGCCATATCTCATCTTCAAAATGTCTGCCGTGATCAGAGACCAGTTGCTGGGGAACCCCGAAGCGAGCTATAACATGGTTAAAGAAAAAGAGAGCCGCGTTAGCTGCCGTGTTGTTGAACGTTGGCATGGCCTCGGCCCATTTGGTGAAATAGTCGACCGCCACGATGATATACTTGTGGCTACTAGAGGATGGCGGGTGACACTCCATAAAGTCGATGGCCCATTTACAAAAGGGACCAGTGGAAACGACCGGATGGAGGGGAGCTGGTGGAGCTCTCGCTTTTGGGGCGAAATGTTGGCAGTTGGGACAGTGTTTGACTGCCTCAATGCAATCACTGAAGAGGGAAGGCCAAAAATACCCGGCGCACATTATTTTTTGGGCGGTAGCAAGACCGGAGAGGTGGCCACCGCAAGCGCCGCTATGGCAGGCATTAAGGACCTGCTCAGCTTCAGCGTGTGTGAGGCAACGGCGAAGGACCGTATCAACCCCGCGACGATAGAGGTCGTCACCAATAAGAAGGTATCGGGGGGCTTGGTGTCGGATACGTCGACGAGCCTCACGGTCAAGGTGGAGAGCGAACTTTTGGGTTCGCAAATAAGTAAGAATATCGCCGTACCACAGGTCATCGGAAGTAATGGTAAACAGGTGTTCATCAGGAAAATCGTCATTAACGGGAGGGTCTTGCGATCCGGTAGGTAATTCAGAAATAAGCTCAGCGAGGGCTAAGCCTTTCTTACTTTTTGGGGTGACAAATTCAAGGTCGAATTCCTGAAGGATAACGACCCAACGGGCATACTTCCCAGTAAGTATACGACGACTCAGTAGGAAGGCCATGGGGTTGGAATTTGTCACAACCTTGGTGGAGCACAGGAGGATATAATGACGAAGTTTTTGGACTGAGAACACGATAGCCAGCGCTAATTTCTCGTCATAGGAATATGAGACAGGGGGTCCCACAAGGTTCTTACTAACATAGTAGATCACATGCTCGATGCCATGGTCATCCTCTCGGATAAGGACTCCAGCGACCGAATAGGTGGAAGCGGAGATATATAGGATGAAGTCCCGATTAAAGTCAGGAGGGCGAATTAAGGGAGCAGATGTGAGAGCTTGTTTGAGGGCATCGAAAGACTCGTGAGCATGGGTATCCCAAACAAAGGGGATATGGGAGCGTAGGAGTCTAAGGAACCCGTGCGCAGTGGTGGCATAGTCAGGGATGAACCGACGAAGGAAATTAGCTTTGCCTTGGAGGCTTTGGAGCTGGCGGAGGGTACGCGGGATGGGGAGTTCAAGAATGGCTTGAACTTTCAAAGGGTCAAGAGTGATACCGTCCTTAGACACGATGAAGCCTAGGAGGCGGCCGGCAGGAACGAAAAAGACGCATTTCAACGGGTTAAGTCGGATATTATACTTGCGACATCGGAGAAAAATGGTGCGCAAATCGTGTATGTGTTGCGCCCGATGCTTAGAACGTGCCGTGAGGTCGTCTAAGTAGGCAAGGATAATATGAGCTAAGTCATGGAAGCAATAAGACATGGCCCGTTAAAAGGTGGCGCCGGCGTTTTTTAGGCCGAAAGGCATGACCCGGTAAGCGAAAGTTCCCCACGGACTAATGAACGCGGTTTTTAATTGATCAGCAGGACGGATAGCAATTTGGTTGTATCCGGAGAAACCATCCATGAAGGATAGGATCTCATGCCCCGCACACTCGTCAATGATTTGGTCGATGAACGGTGTGGGGAAGTTGTCTTTGGGACAAGCTTTGTTCAGGTCGCGAAAGTCCGTGTAGACACGAATGGTGCCTTGTTTCTTGAGAACAGGAACGGGGTTAGAAACCCAAGTGGTGTATTCAATGGGGTAAATGAAACCAGCCTGCTTGAGCTTATCGATTTCGGCTTTAATAGCGTCATGTCGGGAAGGATGAATGGGTCTCATCTTTTGGCGGACTGGTTTGGCGTCAGGCCAGGTGTCGATATGATGCTCGACAATGGCAGGATCGAGTCCGGGCATTTCAGAATAGGACCAGGCGAAGATATCGCGGAATTATTTGAAAAGCTGGGTGTAAGTTTCAATTTCTTCCGGGGTGCATTGGGCACCCAATGTGATGTATTCTTCGATTCCTGGTGTGGCCGAAATGTTAACTTTGATGGTAGACGAGATATTGGCCATGTTTCCTTCTTCGAAAACGTCAGGTGCAGGAATGGGGTTTTTGAACCAATCAACTGCATGGGGGATGAAGTCTTTGGTTTCCACAGCGTATTGGTCGTGGGATTGCTGTGGGAGGAAATATGCGCGATGGTGCATATCATCCCAGGGAAAGTCGGGGTTGGTCATGGCTTCCATGATGTCTTCATCAGATTGGAAGATGGGAAGATTGGAGGTAGAAGGGACACCCGAGGGAGTAGTGGTGGGGAACGGTTCATCATGAGGAGAAGGGCTCATATGGGCGATATCAACAGACCCAAGGTCGGCTGAGAAGCTGAGGGGATCAGTAGGTTGAGTGGCTGGTGAATTAGGTCTCAAGGATGATGACAGATACAAAATGGTGACGGAGGGCTCCGTTGGCTTAAAAGCGGGGGGCGGAATGTGAATGTCCTTTGGTCCGAGCGAAGCGGCCTTGAATTGGCGGGACAAGTCCAAGGAGGAACGGTACTCGTCAAGGCGGGGACAGAGGTGGGTGTAATGGCCGTGAAAATCGCACAAGGCACAAGGGTGGTTTGTGCGCAAGTGTTTGAGTTTTGGGAGGGAGCCGGGGATAGTGACATGGACTTCTGGGAGATCAGAGTCGGGGAATGTCTCGTTGACCAGAAGCTTGAGGTGGGGCAATTCAGGACACATGTGAGTGGCGTGACCGACGACATCACACAAAGCGCATCGAATGGCGGGCTTTGGAGGTCGTGGGTGGTTACGGGATGTCGGGGGGGCTGGATCGTTATGGGTTGCCCCCCTGCGGGCTTTGCCTGTCTTCTCGGGAGCCGGCACAACAGGAGAAGGGTCCGGTGGAGGTGCTGGGGGCACAGTGGCTATGGAGGAAGCGAAGGGGGTCGGTTGAACCGGTGTCAAAGCCATATAAGGTTTGGGGAGACCAGGGGGGGTGGCGGCTGGGGGGTCAAGGTACCAGACCGGAATGCCCAAGGTCAAGTTAGGGAGAGAGAGGGTGGCCATGACGGGGACAGAAGATACTCCAGGAGGGGGAGCCAAGAAGGGGATCTGTCCAGCGGGGTAATGACCAAGAGGTACGGCTCCGAGATGGGCAAGGCCAGGGGGAACCGAGACGGGAGGATGAAGAGGTTCGGGGATACCAGCTGTGGGGGGAGGGCCAGAAGGAGAAGGTCCGGCTGGCCGAGATGAATGGCTAGAAGCGGGTCGCGGAGGGCGGGGAGGAGGTTGCGGACTAGCCGAGGCAGGCCGCTTATGGGTGGCCTGAGACGATTGCATCATGCAAACATTCGACAAGCTGGGATCGGTAACAGGAGGGGGGGGAAGGCGAGGGAAAGTACCAAGCAGGGTAGAATCTTTATAGACGTTGGGAGAGACACTGGTCAAGGAATCGACGGTTTGCTTGCTGGCTACGGAAGAGATGGTCGTCTCGGAGGGGGTCGGAGACGGCGGCTCGTGATAAGATAGCTGGTCAATGGTGACTATCTTCCCATTATGTGGAAAAGACATCTTGCGGAAGACCGCGGAGGGGACAGCAGACATGGCATAGGTGTAGCTTCGCCCCAATAGAATGTTGTAGTCTAGAGGGGCGTCAATGACTTTGACATTAACGCAAACGGTCTTACCGGCGAGAGTGATGGGACAGTTATGAAACAGGCCAATAGGCTGGGAGGCATGACCGTCCCACGCTCGGAGGGTGATCGTGGAAGGGGCCAGCTCAGGGGATCCGAGTTGCTTCCAAACCGAAGCGGACATCACATAGGTGGATGCCCCTTCATCAATTATACACCGGGATACCGTGGCATTCCGGATTTTGACAGGGAGTTGGAAAGCAACGGAAGGAGGAAGAGGGGGATGGTCCGATTGGGTGGCGTCAAAAACAATCATTTGGTTGTCAGCAGGAGCGACAGAAGGGGAAGGATCGGAGCGCATCATAAGGATCTGGTAATCAGAGGAACCAGAAATGGACGAGGGTGTGGCTGCATGGCTGTCAGAGGGTTGGGTAGCCACGAATCCCTGTTGAGGGAAAGGATCAGTGAACACAGCTGGCTGGGTGATGGCCACATTAGGAGGAGCGTGAGGGGAGGCGTGTTGTCCGCGCAATGTGGCTTGAGACTCCCACATCTGTCGCATCTGGGGTAAGAGAGGGCAATCGTGAGTGTAGTGACCGTAAACACCGCAACACGAACAGGGCTTGTTTGTGCGAAGCGGCCTGTCCGGCCTGAGCGGAATGCCCTGAGGCTGGTTGCTAGTGTTAGGGTCCAGACCAGAATTGGGTCCTCGGTTACCGGGGGCAGATGGGTTCTGGTTGCCTCTCTGCCTTCTTTGAGAAGAAGGGGGATTAAACGCACCCTGCTGCGCAAATACTTGCCCTGGAGGGGGTTGTAAGGGCTGTTGCAGGTGGTGAGGAGGCAAGGGAGGCGGAAGCGCATATGCTGGAGGAGTTGGCGCACCAGGCTGCGGATAAAAGTAAGGGTTGGGTTGGGCAGCATTGAGGTAAGCAGGAGGTTGGGCAAAAAGAGGAGGCATGCCGTATCCTGGATACATGTTGCCGGGAGGGGGCAGAGTGCTAGAGGTGCTGGCCCCTCCCTGAGGGAGGCCATGGCTCATAGGAGGGTGAGCAGAGGGGTGGAAAAGAGATCCAACAATACCGTCGGCGGAATGAGATGCCCCCGGGGCGTTAGCGCCACCGGGCCTGGGGATGTCAGGGAGAACGGTATAAACATAACCAGATTGAGCGTAGATCAGGTCATATTTTAAAGCTATTTGGAGGGCGGCTTCTTCAGACTGAGGAAAGTGAGAGGCGACATCTTTGCCGATGGGAGATGGGAGGGTGCGAAGGAACCAGTCCATGTAAACCCGATCTTCAAAGGGAGGGGCTCGACATAAGCTCCGTCTTCGTCGCCATTCCTGAACATGGGCAGAAAGGCGTGTGGAAGAGGATTGCTGAAATGAAGTCAAGAGCTCCGTACCAGTGTCGTATCGGAGAGGGATCTGGAAGTACGACAAGAAGGCTTGGGCAAGAGTCTCGAACGTGGTATGGGAGGAAGTGGCCTGTTCGACATACCATTTAGAAGCTTTGCCTGTAAGCGTGCGTTGGAACAAACGAAGACGGATGGAGTCACCGGTAATGGAGTTGGAGGAACACCACATGTGGAAAGACCGGACGTGATTGGTTGGGTCTTCGCCATTAAGGCCCTCGAACTTGGGGATATCAGAGGGTAACTTGGTGGGCATAGTGGGCCAGGTAGCATTGTGGTGAATGGGGTCGTTAATCAACTGATGGAAATCGGGGAGGCTGAGGCCTGCAATGTACGGCAGCACAGGGGTGGCCGGAGTAGTGGTTGTGATGGTTCCGCTAGAAGGAGGGCCGGTATTGGGGCCGCTAGCATTGGGCCCTGATCCAGACATGGTGAAGGTAAAGGGGGAGAACCGGGAGGAGAAGGGGGACCTGAGGAATCAGGAGAGGAGTCGGAGTGCGGACTCGAAGGTGGACTGGCTCGACGACGACGGTGCGGAGCAGGTCGATCAACCGGGAACTGAGGATGAAGGCCAAGAAGTTTCCGGGAAAGGCGCCTTGGGGGCGCAATGATGACAGGAAGAAGGAAACCGACAAGGGCAGAAAGGGACAAAATCAAGAAGGTCAAGGGCAGATAAGGTGCAGTGACGATTGATTTTAGAGTCTTTGCCAGGTGGTGTAAACCAGGCGCTTCTTCACTTAAGGTCAGTGTGTGGTGTGCGTTAATTTTAATTTTTAAACCCTTTCCGTTGTTGAGAGCAAAAAAGTGTGCAACGTAGCTGAAAATAAACCTACAGAGAACAGAATAAAAATGCTGAAATAACAGAAAAATAACAGCCACATATGCATCTATCAAACCCAAGAAAGTGGGTCTCTCAAAACTATGCTGAAAAGAAAGGGAAAAACTATGGAAACACACACAAACGAAGCTCAACAGATCTAGGGTCAAAGGGGACAGAGATCCGGAGGATAAAGCTGCAGATGAGGGGTGCAGATCTCAGCCAAGAGACAGGGGCAAGGTGGCTGGAAAAAAAAAAGGGAAATCAGCAAAAAGCCGGGAGGGGCAAGGCAG